>CALYOO010000104.1:0-86836 GCA_945261195.1 Cryptosula pallasiana
ATCTCCCTACCAAGTGTTTTTTGTGGGGTTAAAATCTGGGGTTATGCAATGGGTTACGGCGTTGGATGGATTCGCCGAGTTTATATTGTATTTCATTTGAGGAGTACTTGAGTGGCATTTGAGTGGCATTTAAGTGGCATTTGAGTTTTGATTATTTTTTTACCTAATTTGAACTTATATGGTACATAGATTCTGAATGTATGGCATTTAAGTTATGATAATTTTTTACATAATTGTATACATAATTATAACTCATAGGGTGTCTAGATTTTGAATGCTAGGCAATTAAGGTTTGATAATTTTTTGTAATTCCGACTCATATGATATCTTGAGAGAGAGGAGAGAGAGGAAATATATCTACAATGAATCAATACATTGATTAAAAATGAAACAATATGTGAATATTTACATTTATTGTGTAATAAGTAGGGAAAATCTCATATAATATAGCTAGAGTCAGTAAATACTAAGTAACTGAAGTTTTTAGCCATTTCCACTGGATAAAAAAGTACAGTCACTCGTATAATGCTTGGGATAGGAAGATCTTCAAATATTTTGCAAACCGGAACTTTTGGTGAGTTAATCACTTTAGAACCTTTAGACTTTTCTATGAATCATTATATGATTATATACACTTATTGTATAATAAGTAGGGAAAATCTCTCCATATAATATAGTTAGAGTCGGTAAATAGTAAGTAATACAAAACAGTACATCATCATCATCATCATCATCATCATCATCATCTTCATCATCATCATCATCATGACTTTTCATCCGCTCACCATCATCAAATAGGGAAAATCTGAAAGCTATTCCTTCTTTTTCACTTGAAGTAGATAGGAGCATTAAAGCTTCTTCAACACCCAGAATTGTGAGAATGTGTTTCTTTGTACCACTTTGAGTTGATATCTTACTTTTATAGTGGATCATACCGCATTCATGATTTTTGATCTTCAAAACGTTCTCAGGAGGGACAACAATCTTCCCAGTCATCAAAGATCCATCATTCGTCATGTATCTGTAAGTGACAGTGTGAGTGATACGTAGAGGCGATGTGTCTTGTTTTCGTTTTTGCTGCTTCAACTTCAAATTTTTCCAAACTGAGAGTCTAGTGAATGTCAGAAGAGTGTTGACCGGAATATTATCGAAGTGATGATATCAAAGTGTGCATGGAACTGTTTCAATGAGTTCTTTCTCAATATTTTGGCTATAACTCGTTGTTCTAGCCCTTGATGATGATTACCTCCTACAATACGAAGATCGGGTTGATTTTCTTCTAGCTTTTCCATGTACACTAGGATATGCGAAGAGCGGGGATCGAGTTCCTGTAGCTCCACCGTAAGTTCTTTGTCAATCAGTGACTTGACTCGAATTCGATGATCGTTTGTTAAAGCATATTCCTAATCCAATATACCATAATCTTCAACGTAATTGACATCGAAAGCCTCCAATATCGTAGGAAGTGGTAAATCCGACAAACTCACAAATTTTCCGATTTCAAACACCCCTTTCTGCATAGCCCCTGTCATTATTACAGCCATCTTGAGCAATTCGAACTCTCTAAGTTTGTTTATGGTATTATTCTTGGTGTTGCTGAATAGAAAGGAAATTGAAGCTCGAGATAATGTCACTGTCGGTTTTTTGTTATCCTCTGTTCGTTTGACTTCACTGTTCTCATGCAGATATGTGTAGTCCGGTGTGGGACTCAAAGGAGAGTCAGCTGAAATTACATGACGTTTAATTGCTATATCGGCAGGAGTGTTGATGCTTGAGCGGGAAGATGTATCATTAAAGGTGTTAGGATTAAGTCTTCTATCGTCAATGTGAATGCCGTTGGTAGTGGAATTGATGGTTGTAGTGGAGATAGTGTCAGTGTTGTTGGTAGCTGTAGTTGGTTCAATATGGAGCTTAGGAAGTGCTTTGGAGTGTGATGTCATCATACCTGCAAAAAGTAAAAGAACTTAGTTTAATGATGTAAATACATTGAAATTATTGGTTTATTAAAAGACTGTTTTTTAAAACCTAAGATTCAAAAACCTAGATGATTCAATTAACTAAAGACCAATAATATTTTAGCACTTCTTACCTTGATGCTCTCCTAATAGCTGTAGTAGATGTTGCTTCTCCTTTAGCCGTTGTAGAACTGGATGCTTTCTGTGTGAAAACGATGGCTCTTATATAGCTAAAGTTGTACTGATTAAACCGTATGAACACCATCTCGTGTCAATCTCTATGAATCAGCAGTTTTTCACGCGAAGGAAATTCAATGCTTTCGCGGGAATAAATTAGTTATTTTCACGCGAATACAAACCAATGCTTTCGCGGGAATAAATACTCAATTTTCACGCGAATGCAAACCAATTTTTTTTGCTGGAATAAATAATTTATTTTCACGCGAATGGAAACCGTTGCTTTCGCGGGAATAAATAATCTATTTCCACGCGAATAGAAACCAATGCTTTCGCGGGAATAAATGATTTAATTTGCCGCGAATGAAATTCAGTGTTTTCGCGGGAATAAATACTTTATTTTCACGGGAATAGAAAGCAATGTTTTTGCGGGAATAAATACTTTATTTTCACGCGAATACACACCGTTGCTTTTGCGGGAATAAATACTTTATTTTCATGCGAATAGAAACCGTTGCTTTCGCGGGAATGAAAATTTAAATTTCACGCGAAAGCTTGTATTCGCGTGAAAATAAAGTATTTATTCTCGCAAAAACATTGACTTTCATTCGCAGGAAATTAAATCATTTATTACCGCGAAAGCATTGGTTTCTATTCGCGTGGAAATAACTTATCTATTCCCGCAAAAGCAACGGATTCCATTCGCGTGAAAATAAATTATTTATTCCCGCGAAAGCATTGGGGTTGTATTCGAGTGAAAATTAAGTATTTCTTCCTGCGAAAGCATTGGTTTGTATTCGCGTGAAAATGATTTATTTATTCCCGCGAAAGCATTGAATTTCCTTCGCGTGAAAAAATGCTTATTCATAGAGATTGACACGAGATGGTGTTCATAGGGTTTAATCAGTGCAACTTTAGCTATATAAGAGCCATCGTTTTCACACAAAAAGCATCCAGTTCTACAACGGCTAACGGAGAAGCAACATCTACTACAGCTATTAGGAGTGCATCAAGGTAAAAACTAATTAAATTACAGTTTTTACTCATACGTTATTTATTATACTGAAAAAGCTGAAAAAAATTAATCATCTGTATTTTTTGTAGATTCAACCACAAAAAATGGAAATAGTTAACAATACAGAATCAGAAACTCAGCCTAAACCTTCGACTCAAGAGGTCTTGATACTTCTACAAAACATATGCAATAAAAAAATTGAAGAGAGAGTGCGAATTATCTCAAACAGTTGTAAATTCATACAGAAAGACTTGATAGAACAGCTAATAGTTTTCGAACTGAATCTTTTCCAACATCAAAGCTCTTAGGGAATGATGTTACATCAGACATTCAGAGGTTACATTATGTATTACAACAACGACAATATCAACTAGAACAGGTAAACAGACCAATTTCTATCGAGCATGCTCGTAAAGAGCTTGCTCTAAAAAGAAGAAACATGCAGCAGCAGACCGCTCAATGACAAGCTAGAAGGGTAAGGACTCAACAACGTAAGGCACGACGAGCTACAAAAACATCCAATTAACAGTCAATTTTTGATGATAAGGCAATAATTAACAAAAAAAATACTCTTTAGTAAGATTTTGTAGTTGTTTTACATTTCTGTTTAACCATTCTATACTAATACATAACTTTTTTATTTTAGTTCATTATGGAATCAAAAGTACATAGAAAAGAAGTCTTCCTTCCTAAGATATAACATCAGTACATCAATGACGTCATTGTAAAAAAAAGACTATGCATTGATTGTCATTACAAGTTGTAGTGCTTTGTATTACTTAGTATTTACTAACTCTAGCTATATTATACAAGGATATTTTCCTACTTATTATGTTATAAATGTAAATAATCATATATTGATTTAATGTAGTTATATCTCCTTGTTCTTCTCTCCTCTCTCTCAAAATATTATATGAGTTCGAGTTATGTAAAAAAATTATCAAAACTTAAATGCCATACATTCAAAATCTAGCTGCCATATGAGTTCAAATTAAGTAAAAAAATAATCAAAACTCAACTGCTACTTAAACGCCACTCAAATGCCACTCAAATGCCCCTCAAATAAAATACAATATAAACTCGGCGAATTCGTTCAACGCCGCAACCCATTGCCTCAACCCCGAGATCTAATCCACAAAAAAACACTTGGTAGGGAGATCTGCTCATATATTACTACTGACGATGGTGGTCGATTACCATTTGACGGTGGAAAAGTCCTGTTGACGGTGCACATTGGAAAAAGAGGAGCATAATGACTTTGGTACGATACAACCCAGAAGACTCGAAATGTTTTTCGAAGAGTCCTACAAAATAAAAACTGGAAATGGAATTCAAGTGTATAGTGGACGGCGAGTGATGCCTAGTATGAGAGGTATTGGACTCAGTAGTTTTTTTTCAAGTATAATCAAATCGGCAACACCACTGCTGAAGAGAGGAGCAATAAGTCTGGATAAGAGAGCACTCACTATAGGTAGTAACATAGTAACATGTCATCGACAGCATCCGAAAAGAAGATAGGATTGGAGGAGTTGGATGATCTTGGGGGAGATGTACTCAGTGCAGTGCACCCAGATCGCAAAAAAAAGGTGAAAAAAATTGGTCCTGGAAAAAGGAGAGGACCTGGTAAATGTGGACAATCCATATTTTAACACTAACAGACTTAGCTATAGATACACTGGAGGATGACATTTGTGTTCATTAGGTGATAACGCTTCGAGCAAACATCACTCACAAAACAATGGCTTGTCAAAATGGAACAACGGGTAATAAGTTGGAAGGTTATTTCTACAACATAAACCCTGCATTGGATCTGTTTGCTACGGAACCTACAAACATATTGGTAGAGAGACCGGAATGTGTTATCATCAGACCTGATACGTATATCCATACGGCAGTGTTGAGTTGACCTTGGCAGGCAGTACTGAGCATTACACAGATCTTTACAACTGATTTCTCCAAGTCGAAGCCACAGCTGTCCGAAATGATTGAAATGAAATTGCGAGTAACAATGACGATGCACTTGTTTGGATATGGGATTCAACCCGCAGAATATTCAGCGAGTTGAAATTATCTATAGAAGGTAATACTGTTGAATATGCCAACAATTATGGTTTGCGATCTTATGTTTTACAACTACTTGAAAATAACGCAATCGGAAAGAAATATCAAGGTTGGATGGAGGGATAGGTGCATGATGATTCAACGAGCAAAGATGCTGGTGAACACAGCACCGCAGAAAAAAAATGAGGAGATCCGTAATCAGAAGTGGGAAGACATTGGAGTTAACCTGGAAACCTCATCTTGCGCAGTTTTACGAGAGAAAATTTTAATAGTTCCCTGACGTAGTATGCAACTGGAGTTTGAATGGGCTTCCTGCAAAGCGTATTTGCTTACTCACCAGCAGGAAGAGTAAGATTAGAATCGACAAGTTGAACTACATCTCTGCAAAATCAAGGTAAATCCTATGACACAGAACTCTCAACTCAGTTTGGCGTTTGAAGGACACAACTAGATTCCTCCAGTTGAGCGTAAACGGTAAAGCTGTAAGGAATGTGTAGTGGAGTTGGACAGGTTGGTATAACATTGAACGAAAACAAACAGAAATCCAAACAAATCCATTTACGCTTGGTTGATCACAATACTCTGAGTGGACGTTTCACCAAGAAACCGTATAGGATGCAACACGCCAATGTCAAGAGTATTGTATTGATAGTTGTCGATTGTCTGATCGGAAGGAGATTTGAGCCAGATTATACTAAAAAAGTTTTCGGAAAGAATATCATCATTTCCTACACGCTACCGGATTTTTGCTCGATGATCAGTGTACTGGTGTTACGAAAAGGGGATAATCAGATGGTACCAATATTTATGGATTCGATTTGACCGGTGATTTTCTCAAAGAAAGATTTCAACCTATAAAAAATGTTACGAGTGTGGAAGTTCCGTTTAGCACCAACACACCTGAAGGCTTATCCCTAGTAGCCTACTTTGTAAAGGATGGTCTATTGGAGCTCTATAGCATTCTTCAATTAGCTATTGTGGGAGACGTAGTGCTCTAAACGGTGAGCTAGAGATGAACATCATACAGATTCAATCGATATTATCTTCGGACTATTTATGTTGTAGTGTGGGTGTTCACGTTGGAGCTAGAGATCAGTTTGGGAAAAAAATTTGCAATTTTTTGACATGTTGTTCAGTATTCAACACTCATTATTCTCATCAACCCGGAAAGCATTGGTTAGCTGTGTGTACTAATGATTCTGATGTGGATTTTGTTACTCATTTGGGCGTCCTGTTTCCTTTTACCCTGATGTAAGCGAGTTGCTAAGGAGTCAGGGAGCAATTGATTCAATACGAAGCAATGAGACGCAGCTGCAAAACTTTTTGTCAGCTGTATGTGGTGATTACTGCATATACTTTTGTTTACTGAGAAGCAGAGAATGGACTGTGGATAAAATTGTGAGAATCTTAAGAGATATAGGAGACAATGAAATGAGAGGTCACTCAATGCGAAAACTTATCTTTCAGACTTTTCCTGGCTACGAGTTCATGCAAGACAATACACTAGAAGGATTAGGTGGAGTATATATACAAGGAACCGATTTGTTAAGTAAATTGTTAGAGTAATTTGTTATAATGCAAATATAAAATACAAACTATCTCAGTATTTGTATTGAATACTACAAACCCTATGCAACTATTTTGTAATGTTCAAAGTTAACGTTGAGTTAATCTCTTGTAAGAAGCAAATAAGAATCTGTCTATTTCTCTTTCTCAAAAAACATTCCTTCGCTAGATCTAAAAGACATAGTAACCAAAGAGCCTATCATACATTGATTATGAACTAACTTAGAGAATATTTTTGTGTTTATGGTAAATAGAATAAAACTTACCATTAAAGATAGTGAGATGCATCCTTTGTGTTAGTGATTAGGGTGTGAATGTGCTGTCTTGGGCATTCTTATTTTTCAATCTCATCAAAGTAGGTGAGAAAGAGATGATGTTCCAAAGTATCAGATAGTTTGGAGGCTTGAATGAAAGCTTGAAGAGCTAGGAACAGAATGACGTTGTAGAAAACTGTGTTGTCCGTAGTTTGCTTCAGTCCTTTGAACAGAATAACGCCAATTTTTTCAGATACCACCGCTGAAACTACTTGAGCAGGAATGTAGAAATCTCCAACCAGTAGCTCTCCATCTACCATACATCTGTTTTCAGCCACTGGAGTCTCAGCAGTCTTGCTCCAATGACTGTCACATTCTCTTAGCATTCAAGGGTTCTCAAAACCCATAAATCTGCCTTGTGGAAAATCGTACAGATGAGTTACATTGAAACAAACTTGAATTTTTCTCATACTCCTGCCTGATAATGAGCTAAATGCGTCCTTTACCTTCAGACTACATCCGTGTCCATCAGCAGAACAAAAATTGCATTTCCAATCTTTCAATCTCTCATGTAGATCAAAACCAATGGTCGTGTTTGCTTAGCTTTATTAACAAGCAATCCTACCTCGTTTGAAACATCACTCTTCACTTGAATTGTTTTTTTATCCTTTTGGTAGTTGTGGGTGATAGTACACTTCATTTCGAAACAAAAATCAACTGACAACACCTCCATTACTGTTGGTATCGGCAGATCTCAGATTTCCACAGATGTCTCGGGTTTTTCTAGATTTTCTGGAGACAGAGCATTTAACATAGCGGCGCTCTTGTAGGTGAGGGCAGGTAGGCTGTTTCTTCTGGCACCTTTCAACAGGATATTGATGTGTCTAAAATGTGTGTCATCTCCAATATCCACCACAACTCGTTTTTGGCAGTTCGAGTCATCATCAACATCATCCGTAATATTGTACAGGAGTTTGTGGTGTGGTGGTAGCTGTCACCTGTACATCGGCCCACGTTTAGTGAGTGAATTGCAGGCTGTGTAGCTTTTGATTCCAGCAAGCTCAAGGTCAACAGTCTAGACTGGTCAAGCAAGATTTCCAGCGTCGCAAGCTCATAAGCTATACACAGTGAGGAGTTGTCACAACTACCTCACTTTCCACTGATTTCTCATTCGACAGAATAGCTGTGTAGGGTCGATATAACAGGTGGAAAAAACGTTCCAGTATCACACGCCGGTGGGATATCGAAAAAAGGAGAAGATGGTGGAGAAAAGACTTGCTGAGTTTCTGGCTCCTTATCCATCGATTAGGTTTTTGCGTATTGATTATTCATTCTGAAGAATATAAAATAAAGAAGAGAGTTTTTGATTATTTTTTTTTATAATCAATTTAAAGATAGACAGTACATAGTACAGCTAGTAAAAATAATTATTTTTTATTTTTCACCTTCATACAAAAAACCTTCTGTAGTTGCAGTAGACTTTGTTGATCCTTCAGTCGTTGTTGTTGGACTGGATGTTTTTTGAGTAAAAGCGTTGCTTCTTAATTACCTAAAGTTGCACCCATTGATATGAGTTGAGCCCGATGAGAAACCTCGCTCGAAAGCCCTTAACATCATATAAGAAATTTGTAAAGTTCGATCAATCGCGCAAAAACCTTATATAACATAAAAGGTTTTATCACGGATATTATCAAAAATTTTCCTCCAAAAGTCTCACATAGATAGCAAAAAGAGGTGTTCGAGCAAAGAACAACCATTTTTCGCTCGAATGAAACATTATTTGTTTGCGTTAAAAAACACATTTCTTCGCACGAAAAGAAACATATCTCCCGCAAAAATGCTCTATAATACATGTTTTGTTTTCGGACGAATAAAACCTAAAGTTTTTGTCCAGAAAAACAACAATTTTTGCGCAAAAACTCACAATTTTTTAACAAAAATGAAACCGTCATTTTTCGCGCAAATAAAAAGTTACTTTTTGGCTGAAAAAAGCACAATTGTTGCCATTCGAAAAAACTAAATCATTTCGCACTGAAAAAATCATTTTATATCTCAAAAAAAATTTTTCCACGCGGATAAAAAACCAGTTTTAAACGCGAAAAACCATCATTTTCAGCCTGGGAAACACTTTTTTCGCGTGAATAAAACCTTATTTTTCGCACAAATAGAACGTAATTTCTTGTGCACATGAAACAAAGTTTTGTTCCTAAAAAACAAAATTGTTTCGCAGAAATGTAACAAAGTTTTCCATATGGAAAATACACATTGTTTTTCCACGAAAACACTTTATAATACATACAGTTTTGGAGCGTAAAAAGTGTCTTTCTGAGTGAAAGAACATCATCTATCACGCGCAAAAAAAAATATTTTTCTGACTGAAAAGAACATTTTTTGTGCAAAAACAATGTCTTTTTGCACAAACACCCTTTTTCTCTGTGAAAAGTACACATTCTCGCGCGAAAACTTTTTATAACATATGCAGTTTTCCGCACAACTAAAAAGTTTTGTCATGGCAATAAAACAGTTTTTTCGCATGAACAAAAACAATTTTCTTGCGCAGATAGAACAATTTTTTTGCGCAAATAAAACATTTTTTTGCGCAATTTACCCATCATTTTTTACTGAAAAAGTAACATTTGTTGCGTGAAAAAAACATACATTTTCCTGAGCAGATAAAAACAACATTTTCTATCTAAAAAAACCAAATGTTTTTCACATGGAAAAAACATTGTTCACGAGAAAAAACACCATATGTTTGTATTATAAGGAGTTTTTCGAGCGAATAAAATTATTATAAAGGGATTTTTTTGAGCAATTTTTCTCATTGGGTGTAGGGTTAATAGGTAGGTGTAACTTTTAGTATTTAAGAATTGCTCTCTCTAGATAGAAATCATTCTCTCCTGCAATAGCGTCTGAAGATCCATCTACTACACTATTCATTACTCAACTAACAACAGGCTTCTCCTCACCGAGGTAAAAATTATTAAAACTACTATTTAGCAGTAGTTGAAAAATACAAAACATTCAAATTCTTTTACTTTACTATTTATCAACGTATACTAATACGTAACTTTTTTATTTTAGATCAATATGATATCAAAAACACATCGGTTAAAATATTTCCTCACATAAATCTATCACAACTATGTGAGAGAAAATGTGATTGTGCAGAATGCGATATATCAATTAACATTTCAAGCAATAATGTTTTGGATGACACAACACATGCTCAGCATGGGCGCGCTATAAGGGAACTTTCGCAGATTAAACACAAGATTTTTACACGTCGACAAGGCGATCCTATGGAATCATTTTGTTTTATGCCAAAAAACACCTTCCAATCTGTTTTAAAAATTTAAAAAAGCAAACATTGATGGTTATTTTGAAAAAATTAAATGAAACGCTTGGGATAAAGCACTTTTTGAAAAATTGTGTAAATTGAATTGGACTGAAAAAACTTTACATCAAATCCGTCCTCATATTTGCAAACACATTCAAATAGACAAACAGCTATACTCTTCGGTATTTTATTTTGAAATTATTTCAAAAGTTTTCCACACGTAAACATAATATTTCCTGTATAAGAAAGTTATACAATCATACAACGCTTCATTTCTATACAATACTAAAACCCCACAATCCAAAACATTCAAAATATCTGGTGCACACAAAAAGGCACCGGAGGATAAATCAACATACCACACCAATAAATACCAATGAATAACATACGTTTTAAACACCTGGTGCACACAAATAGGTACCTCACAGCTTTTCATGGTAACTGGTGCCAACTAAAAGACACTTCGAACTAGGAGACCTCTGTCCTTAGACTCCAAAACAGAGATCTGCTCCTATGTTACTAAGAGACACGTGAAAATTTTGGATCGCACCCGCAATTTAAAGGGCAGGTGGATTAAACTGCTCTCATTAAACTGTTCCTTTCTATTACAGTTTTTACCCATTTTACCTATGATTGTTATGTTGTTATTTTATACATTATTACGCCCGCTACCACTGTATCCACTGTTTCAATCAAATAACCTAACACTTAACTCGCTATCAAACATGCAAATAAAAATATTGAGAAGATGTCAACTAGGATCTAAACTGGGAGAGAACCTCCAGCATAACCAACTAACAAATCAATAAATATAGGACAACTCTGTGCAGCTGTCAACTATAACTTGCATCATCGTTCAAACCTACTTTTTTACATACATATATAGATATACTGCAACAGCTCTATAAAAACATTTATACCGAAAAACAACAACATTGGACTTTGTTAGCTGTTTGATTTTTTATGGAGATGCATATTTTACTAACAAACATTATATACCAAAACTAACTAACATACGTCTCACACATATGCAGCCGATGCAACGCATAAAACACATGAATCCAACATCAATATGCTCGCAAGCCTGTTTTCAAGTTACATGAAAAATCTGTCAATCAACTTGATAGGTTGGCAGTTTTATTATATTATGAAGATACGCCCGCTAAAAAAAATATTGAAGTGGAAATCCATGCGCCAGTAGGATAAAAAACAAATGAACATCAGTAGGTGCCATCCATGCTCAAAGATAGGTAAAATATGAAACAGCCACTGGTAATAGATAAATAATAATATCCCCCTCCTCCCTTCTACATTCATTACAGTCCCCAGCTAAACACCCAACAAGACCCCAACAAGTTTTTAGGATCTATGGTAATTCGTGTAGATCTGCTGGTGTTACACTACTTATCAGTATTTATGGAAGTCACACTACTTTTATTTAAACAGATATTTTGAACTAGCTGCGACGGCTTACTTGGCTCGCTTTGCTTCGCTCTTTCGTTTGTCCAGCAACTGATTTTCTATTGTCTCCAAATCTTGTGCTGCTTTATCTACCATTCTTAAGTCTTCATTGCAGCGCTCTTTATATGCCACTCTCTCCGCATTTCTGCGAGTATAATTCGATCCCTCTCGCCACTTTCTAGAATTAATACAAAGTGAACATAAATGTTGTCAGCCCAGCAAAGGACTTTTCAATGTTTTAACAGAGTCCTTATGTCACCTCTAACCAATATAACTGAAAAAAAATCATGGAAAAAAGTTTCTTCCTTCAATATGATAAGGAAGAGTGTGAACCTGCCGATTAACCATTATTAGTTCAAACATTTTTTTTAGGTAGTTTTCAGTGCATTGTTCAGCAATGTTACCAGAGATAACATTTGTAGTAAAAGTATTGTAGCGGGCTCTCAAACATCACTATGGGCAAAAAATCACCCCTAACTCAGACACCGTTTTGCTCTCATGGTGTCTACATTGAAAACCCACTCCACAACGTCGCTCCCCACTTTTCACCAAGGACTCTTACAGTCAGTGTTCAGCCCACTAACTAGACAAAGCAAACAGAGACTTCCTGTAGCTTGTCATACTACAATACACATATATTTAGCAATATTAGTATTGGTGATCAACAACCCACAAAAGCTTCTGCCAACTCATTGCAGAGTTATTCTTTTATCCAGAAAACCACAGAACTGATATCCCTTTAGATGGTTTACCAACACAAATAATAGATATAATACATAACGTATTCAAGTAACATACAATGTAACAATACACTAATCTGGCAAAAAATAAAAATTTACAAGGTACGATTCACTTCATCAAGGTTGTTTGTCCAGTTATCCTTTTTTATACGGGAGGCTATTTAACACAGTCTCTTCATCCATATGTTAAACTTCGATGAGAAATGTAACTTCAATGTCAATAATTTGATGATTACACTGGCTATAAAACCCCTTTTTTGTAGATCGATTGCATAGAAGTAATTTGTACTAGTTACTGGTAAGAGTGAGCACAAAAAATGAAGGAGTCCTTTGTTATATACTGGGTAATGGAAAACCAAGTTATCATTTGCTGCGACCATCAAATACATGATCCAAACAGTTTTGCCCCATATACTTCCATTAGCCATAACTCGTAAATGTAGCAAAAACTAAAGCGCATGCACTTATTAGCCTTGTTAACTAACTTTCTGCATGAGTCTTATTGGTTTCAAGATTCAAGAATCGCCCCGACCAAAGGAGGAATGCCAGCTTCTCTGAGAGTAGGTGGGTCTACTTTTCTACCAGTTGGGGTGACTATATTGGTTCAATATTTTTTTCTCGCTGGACTTAGGCTGAGTTCATCTAAGCTAGTAATCAGGACCGTAAGCACATTGAAGCAAGACAAGGCCCATGCCTTGTCTGTAAGTTTTGGCAAGACAGGCCAAAACAGGAGTTTCCAAATCAACATACGAGTTTTCCCCCAAAAAATTCCCGTTTTTTTGCAGTACTTAGTATTGCAATAAACATAACTAGTGTCTACTGTGTCTCCTGAAACAAAGCAAGCAAACTATCAATGTTTGATAACTCTATGAATTCACATGAGCACAAAGGAAAACTAATGTGCTGTACCTGCCATCTAGGAAGCCTTTGTTTATATCTATGCCCTCTATACGATCACGCAATCAATATACTCTTTTGGTGTCAACACTTAAGGCTGACAGATTATGTCAAAAGAACTGTTATGTAATCCATTTTATATATAAGCTGGCTGAATCTCCCTGTAAATTAGAGCAGGAGAAGAGCTCAGCCAGGCGTTATCCAGAATACAGAATACTGAACCTTTTACTTCACTACTTATTGATTACAAGCTTTGAAAGATGCCTGCTCTGCAATCGCCTAGTACGAAAGAAGGAATTCCGGCCAGTAAAAGTCCAATACTATAGACCAGGGGTGGCCAAATTTTTTTGCTAGTGGGCCAAATTTTAGAAATCGTGCAGTCAGGTGGGCCAGAAATTTTTCGCTCTAATAACTACATGCATTTTCACATAAAACAATAGTGACACAGGTAATGAACACAGGCAATGAACAATATTTGTTTTACTTTCAAACAGAATATGAATAATTATAAAAGATGCATATACACTAAATACATCAACAATATGTAATCATACTAATGTAGTGCTAACCAAGTATGGGCTTACACCAAAGTTTTAATGACTAGGATGGAATTGGGTCTTTGCACTCAAACTAATTTTTGTAGTCTGGTTCCATCTGGGTACATGCTAATCTAATTGATTGATGCAAGTGGTCTTGCGTGAGGATAGGTTGTTGCTTAGATTTGATAAGCCTGATCTTGGAAAATGCAGACTTGCATACATATGTTAGTAGTCATATATGAGCAGATCTCCCTACCAAGGGCTTTTTTGTGGATGAGTGCTCGGGGGGTGATGCAATGGGTTACGGCGTTGAATGAATTCGCCGAGTTAATATTGTATTTTATTTGAGGGGCATTTGAGTGGCAATTGAGAGGTATTTAAGTGGCATTTAAGTTTTGATTATTTTTTTTACTTAATTTGAACTTATATGGCATATAGATTTTGAATGTATGGCATTTAAGCTTTGATAATTTTTTTTACATAATTATATACATAATTCTAACTCATAGGGCATCTAGATTTTGAATGTATGGCATTTAAGTTTTGATAACTTTTGTAATTCCGACTCATATGATATCTTGAGAGAGAGGAGATAGGGAAAGAGGAGAGAGGAGAGAGAGGAGAGAGGAGAAAGGAGAGCATTAGCCCTCTAGATGATTAAAATTTTACAGTAAATTTTGTGTAATACAAAGTACTTTAACTTCATTTATTCACTTGAGACTACATGTCATATGCATTCGAGATCGAGTTTACATATAAAAATAGATGTATTTGTATACATCTAGAGCGGGGAGAGAGGAGAGAGGAGAGAGGTTAGAGGAGAGAGAAAGAAAAGATTTCTTGAGAGAGAGGACAGAGGGAAAGAGGAGAGAGGAGAGAGAGAGGAGAGAGGAGAAAGGAGAGCATTAGTCGTCTAGATGATTAAAATTTACAGTAAATTTTGTGTAATACAAAGTACTTTAACTTCATTTATTCACTTGAGACTACATATCATCAGCATTTGAGATCGAGTCTACATATAAAATAGATGTATTTGTATATATCTAGAGAGAGGAGAGAGGAGAGAGGTTAGAGGAGAGAGGTTAGAGGAGAGAGAGAGAGAGAGGAGACTTGAGCATAAATATTTCTTTTAGTTATATATATATATATTTACAGTTATTATGTTTACCATACATGTAATCAGCGTTAATTTTTGGTTTTGTTTAAAAATTATTATTATTTCTGGGAAAAACTACATTATTTAAGTTTTGAAATCATATGAATGAAATTTGTGTCAATTTAGCATCTACTGCATTATATATTTACAATATTACTTTGTAATTACTAGTGAAAGAAATTATGAAATGCCAGCGAGTAATTAAGTAATTCAGTAAGGAAATTGGTTGGAATCGTAGTAATATTTTTTAAATACAATATTGCTTTGCAACGACTATTAATTAAAGCAATTATGAAATTTCGATGAGTAACTAAGTAATCTAGTAAGTAAAACTGATTGGAATCACGGTAATATTTGTTAAAAGATACTTGCGACATGTTTTATCAACGAAAAAATCAAGCAATTTTCAAATTTTTACGAGTAACTAAGCGGTTCAGTAGGAAAAACCAACTTGAATCACGTGATATCTGTTTTTAAAATATTTACGATAAACCCAATTGCGACATTGTTGTTATCAACGAAAAAATCAAGCGAGTATCAAATGTTTACGAGTAACTAAGTGATTTAGTTGGAAAAAACCGATTGAGATCATGTGACATCCGTTAGAAATATTTACGTTAATTGTTATCAGCGAGAAAATCAATATTTCTTAGAATATCCGCTATAGCGAGTTACGATAATTTTGTACTCGTCCTAAAAGTTTTCAATCCCTTTTTAGTCACGGCAAAATTTATGCGAGACATTTTAGGTATTGTAGTGTTTTTCTATCTTTATTTACACCACCGACACAACGGCTTCCATGTATTCCTTGTTAATACTAATAATGGCCAGACAATCGATACGAGTGTTCCTTGTTAATAATAATACTTTATTATTAACATTCTACTTAGCAAGATACAAGTACAATGACTACTCCACTATTACTGCAAGCCATACATAATAACTCCACAGTAATCCACAATAACTTCTGCCTCCCTGGTCTCCAACAATTCCTTTTATAGGAGAGACCAGGAGGGCACACTCCCTTATTAGGGTAAACCAATATAACAGATCCTTATAAATTATCAACAAATCATCACAATCAATACATAAAATAAACAAAGACAATCAAATGAAATAGTGCACACATGGCACATTGTTTACTAGCTCCAAGGCTCCTCCTCCTTAAGCTTGGGTCACACTTCAATGTCCTTTCTCTTGTATGACTTCAATAGGCTGTCATACTTTCTTGTGCACTCAAGCTTATCCATTAGTGGCCATATATGCCCGGTTAATCTCCGAATGGCGGCCATATATGACCGAGTAATCTCCGAATGACTCATCAGTATAGTGGGTGGCTGGGCATACATGATAAGTTATAGTAGTTGCACAGCTCAGGTATTTTAAGGATACTTCTAGACAAAGGGAAGGGATTCTATTACACTCTTTCTGGGGTGGCAAGGGGTGCAGGGTAGGGGGGTTGAGGGGGAAGGGAAGGGGCTGGGGTCACTGATTTTACACAAATCTCCCACATACTCCGCTCCATTAGTGACACCGTCTCTAATTAATTAATTTACAACAGAGATTTGTGGTGTACCTCACCGGGAATAATATATTTTGGACAACTGATTGGTGGGCAGCTAATTGTCTGCACACCGATATTTTTTCTTCTAACTTCTATAGCTGAGGGACGGGGTGGTGCAGCCTCAGGCTCTACGACTTGATATGGGGTTCTCTTGAGAGTAATCCATCCATCCTGAGACGGGGTGGAGTCGGGGTCACTGGCTGACGGTGGGAACGGCTTGGGGGGTTTTTGAGACATTGGCTGTAACTAATCGTGGTAGTCGTTGGGGGAATGGTTAAGGTGGATACCAAGGGAAGGGTAGTCGGGAGTGTCTTGGTGGGGAAAGGGGGGGGGGACTCATCTAGGTTGGGTGGGGGGGGGGGGGAGAAGACTCAAGAGTGGCGAGAGTGGAGGGGTCACTGGCCATAGGGTTCTCGAGCAACCACTGGTCATGGGCATCTTTCATCTCACCAGACTGACTTTCTGACATAGCAGCTGGTGGTGTAGTAGGTAGTTGCTCTCCTGCAATCTCTAGCAGCTGATCCTCGCGGTGACTGGAGGATGGCTGATACTCAGCTAGGTTGGCTTCTAAAAGGAGGTTATCATCACCATCCTCTAGCTGTAAGCAGGTGCTCGGAGTTCCAGTAGTCACTTCTTGTAAATAACTTTGGAGAAGCTGCAGCAACGAAGTGGACTGCTCAGTAAGCAGGTTAGCAGACAAAAGTGCAATATTTTCTTGACTATCCAGCTGCAAACCGGTTTGCTCTGCCACTTGGGGGGTATGACTCATGACAGAGGGGGAAAAGAGGGGTATCTTCGGGGGCTCCTGCAGGGGCGTTGAGTGGAGAGAGCCAGCTGAAGTTTGGAGGGGGGGTAATGGAGACCCTACCGGTTCTTTTGAGACTCGGCAAAGGGGGTTGTGGTCCTCAGGCTTAGTGGTAAATGCTCTAACTGTAGCCAATAACTTGGTTCTTTCTTCCTGTAGTGTATCACTTCTTGCAGTGACTTGGTGACACCAAGTTTGACCATATCGTTGGGGTGGTCCCACATTTTGTCTGGGGCGGCCTGTAGGTGCTGGGGCTAAGAGAGGGGGCGTGCAACTGGCGGGGGACAACTTCTTTGTTTACAGTATGACCTACAGCTCGGCTAGTTCTCGTCCGATTGGATTGATTTTCGCTGGAAAGATTACGTGAGCACTCTTCTACAGGTTGAGGTGCTATGGGTGCTGGCCTCTCTACAAGGGGAGAGATTGGAGGGAAGGGGGGCGCCATATAAGGGGAAGGCATTTGGAGGTCCAGGAGTGGAAAAGGTATTTCTTGTAAAGGGGGAGAGGGTTTTGTTCTCCTGCGGGGAGCAGCGCCACGCATGTTGGGGCGGCGGACGGGTTCTAAGGCTGCAGGGGCCTGTCCGTACGGCTCCAGGCATGCCATATATGGTTTCAGGCGACTGCCGTTTTGCACTGACTGTTGGCCGTGACGAGACAAGAAGACCATCCTATGGAGACATTTCACTTTATGACAGAGAACAATTTTCAAACCATTTTGAAAATGATATAAAATGTAAACATTAATGATTATTTAAAAAACGAAAATAAAGGCATGGGATAAAACAGAACTTCAAAAATTATTTAAATTGAAATGGACCGAAAAAACTTTCCATAAAATCCGATCTGATATTTGCAGAAACATTCATATAGATGAATGTCTGGGATCTTCCGTATTTTCTTTTGAAATGCTGTTAGTGGTGTTTCAAAAATATGTGTAGTAATTCAAAAAACTGGTGCACACAAAAAGGCACCTCATCGAGTTCACTGGAACTGGGGCATCATTTACATATGGAGAACCAGGAGAACGTTATAATCCATACAATTGTAAAATAGTCAGCCTCATGATCTAAATCGACATAAAAATCCCAATATAAACCCCCTACGCAATAAATACTTCAAGCAATTACACAAACAAATTAAAACACCAGTTACACCTGCAGCAACAAAAAGGTACCTTTCAGCCTCTCATTGCACCTGCTGCCATAGCACAGCACTTCATTTTTATACAATACCCAATCACCTTAATCTAAATACTCATACAAACCATAATAAATACAACACCTGCTCAATAAATACTTAGTTAATCATACAATTACAAATTATATATTCAAACAATCTAAAATAGTGCGCAAAAGTAAGTACCCAGGTTCTCACGGTAACTGGTGCGTACAAAAAGGCATTTGGGACCAGGAGAACTTTATCTCCATCAGGGAAATCTGCTCCTATATTACTACTGCTATTAAGCTCTAGTGTATTACGACCCTACGTCTGTACAAAACGCTAATAATTTATGGTGCAGACCCCGTTCAGACTAGTTTTTCAGAGCTACAGGCTCCACATTAGTTGTTGCAGTCTATTGATTAGGTGACACTGGCCATACCAGCAGTTTCTCTCTGGAGAGAGGTAGAGTAACTGAGACTAATAAACTTTTGTGGCCAACGAGACCAAAACCTATCACTGTGAAATTAATTTGTATTACATTTTTGGCAACAAATCAATTAGCAGCACAACTTTGTTCAGAAAGCAAGTTTTAGTTTGTTATTAACTCCCACAACCATCTATTTTTCTATGTTCAGTGACACTTCTTTCTCAAACCAGATAGAGGAAGTAAATACCTGATCATGTCTCCTTTGGACAGGTAAACCCACTCCCATAGATCCATAACACTAGTTATGGTTCGGATGTCAAGTGATCCTCTTGGTATCCACTCTTCAGGTATTTCTCTCTCATTTACATCAGCCTCAAACACTCTCCATATTTTGTAAAACGTACTACCCAAGCTGCCAAATACAATAGTGATAAGCTGTAGCTTGAGTGTATTCATAAAACTATACATGAGAGCTATTTAATCATCAGTCGGTTACAATAAACAAAGCCAGATTGTAAACCTCCAAATTGAGATATGAAGCTCTGTTCTGGAGACATTAGACCAGTGATTGCTAGGGTAGTGGTAAATTAGGAACATTTCTCTAAAAGGCTGCTCACCAAAATTGGATCTTTTGTTTTCAAGTGCCCCTTTGGAGAGCCTATTGGGTGTCTTTCTACATACACCAGGTGTAGAGATTTCCGGCTTTGTAGAATGGTATGAACTATGCTGAATAGTTGAGTAGGAGCAGACCTCTAAAGGGTTAATTGGGACAACCAGATTCTTCGGGTAGGAAAGCGCCTGTCGATGTGCACCAGGTACTGGGAACACATATGAGGTACCTTTTATGTGCACCAAGAGTAGTATAACAGGAACAGATTTGCGTGATCTGTGTACAGGCAATAAAGTTCTTCTGGTTGCAAAGTGTCTTACCAAACCCATCAGAACCATTTTAAGGTACCATTGGTGTGCATCAGGTTTTGATTAACGCAGTTGATTGTGGTGTTGTTATATTGCATATGATTATGATTAATATTTAAGTATCTATTGTGCAGGGGTTGTTTATATTGGGGTTTGTATCACGGTTTTCATGGTTGAACTGATGTATGCTGGTTGCTAGTAGCATATGTGATTTGTGTTGCTACTGGAATTTTTGTTACAACATACCTGTATAATAAACAAATTACATGGTAAAATGTATATAATAAGCAATATAGGTATAAATTTGACTATTAGTTGTTACAATAAACAAAAAATGTATAAACAGTAAATGATGTGAGAAGGATGAAGGTTGAAAAAAATCAAATGTTTGGTTTTTTTCCTATGCAAAAGTAGGTTTTTTTGACACATTGAAGAGTACTCTACTTTAAGCATAAAAACACATCAGTTCCAATTTGATTTGTCTGTAAGCTCACATATTTCCATCTTTCATTACAAAGCCATGATCTTTTTTTTAAGTGAATTTCTCGTGCTCAACAAACACGTTCAACTAAGTTTGCTTTTTCTGTTTGCAGCTTTGGAGCCAAACTCGTTTCCCATTTCACCTAAATAGTGGTAGGATTTAGAGTTGAGCGTGACAATTTCATCTTCTACGAAATTCTCTTTGAGCAACCGAGTGTTTTATTACCATCTTCTAGCAATATGTCACAGCAATCCTGCATTGTATATTCCACGCTCATCATTTTAACTCTCAAAAACTTGTCCCGAGTTTATCGAAGTATAGATGTGGAAACCAACTGGCGCAAAACACTCTATTCATGTCTGCTTTCATCAATATTTTTAGCGACCTGCTCAAGGCCATGTATGCACTATCTGTATCCATTTCCTTGTATTGGAAATTAGTTCTATCGATACATAAATGAATGAAAAAAAACTATCAAGTGTATTGTTTGCAGTTATAACTGCTGTTTACAAAAAAATATCAAGTGAATGAAGGAAAAGTACAAAGTGCTAACATGCCTGTAAAAATGCAGTTAAACAGCACCATTGTCCTCTTGGCATAGTTAAATACAAAAAACCCAAGTGCCATGGAAAACTCATGTGTAACTGAAAAAGAATAGTGTAATGATTAATGGGAAAAACTTTAAAAACAAAAGACTATATTGGTTTCAATTAGGTTGCAGAAAGAAAAAAAAAAAAAAAAAAAAAAAATCTTTTTTTTGATTTTCAAATTTCATATGATTCCTCCAATATCTCATCCATAGAATTGTGTTGTTTTCTCTGATACAGAATGAAGCTTTTCTGGCACCACTGATGTGTTTGACCTTAGTACGATTTTCATTTTCAGCAATTGTTTCTTTTTCATAGGATTGGTATTGTAAGAGCAGATCTCTGGCATGGAGTTTGAGGAAAAGGTTTTCCTGGTTCCAGGTGTCTTTTTGTTGGCACCAGTTACCATGAGAGCCTGTGTGGTTCATTTTTGTGTGCACCAGTTGTTATAATTCAATTTTTACTATTTTTGTTTGATCTAAGAATTTATTGTGCAGGGGTGGTTTTTGCTTTGATTTCTAGGATAATTTAGATCATGTGGTTGACTAGTTTACAAGTATGGTTAGGCATGCTTTGTTTATACTGGGAGTTTGTATTGTGTTTGATTTTAGGATTAACGTTGTTAAGTTATTGATATAGTTTTATTTCAAGAAAAAAATTAAGCCATTTGTTTCCATACATGTCCATGAGCATACTCATCCATGTACTCCTATATCTTTATGTTTGAAACCAGATATGTGTATAACCATACTCTTTGCCATGTTTTGTGATTATATAAATAAGAACTTGGCTAATTATTATCATAACAAACCACGGTGTAAAATATGCCCTTCTTAAGATGGTGCACTGGGCCTCCAGGCACATCAAACTTTTCCTGATGCGAATAAACAGCATCCTGCCCTTCGTTCCCATCGTGGAGGCGGTAGTAATACCTCAGGTAGTTCTGCGCTCTGTGTACCTTTAACTTTCTAGTATTCCTGGCCTCAAAGTTTCACTTCGCGCAGATAGCACCTGATGCCATCAACACGTCAAGGTGCTCTTCAGTGGCCGTAATTACGCAGCGTAACTTAGGCCGGAAAAATGAATTTATTTTTTCTTCCGGGATCCATGTGGTAGCGGGTTCATTCTCTAAGGTAGGACGGTCCTCTACGAGCTCTCCTTTGTCTGGTAATGATGGTAGAATAGTATTCACTAACCACACATTGAACTTCGGTTTAACATCTACTAGAGATTCAGCCACAGTAATAACAACATCCTCATTAGGATTAGCACACACTTGGTGTGCTGGCATTGATATGTGGCAGGAGGAATTTGGGAGCTGGACTGTGAGGGTTGCACCTCAGCAGGCTTTTCTATTTCAGGGGGTGTCTGAACGCTGTCCGATGGGGCAGGAGAAAGAGCTACACCTTCTGGGGCAAAATTCCGTCGCTTTCGGTATTCTTTTTTCTTTTCTTGCTCACCTCCCAGAATTTTTCTTTGGCCTCATGCCGGGGTGAGAGGTTCAGATGACAAAGGGGTCTGTTCCACAATAATTTTGTGAGAGGTGATTGCTATGGAAGCAGTGGCACTGTTCTGTTTACCTCTGAGGGGAACGTGAACAGTGGATAATGCCTTTGGCCGTTTTTGAATATTTCTACTAGTTGCAGAGTGACCCCAGTCGATATAAGGTGACCCCGGACCAGCAGAGAGTGCTGCTGGGTTGATATAGTGTACTGCCGGGCCGGCATAGAGTTGCCAAGTCTGACAATATGTTTATTTTTGTTAGGTCCCAATCCTTCTGCCAGATTGAGGTTACTAGATGAGCTGAAAGTCAGCAGAGGAATTCGTCTGCCGGAACTACTTGGTAGATGCCCTTGGGTTTGGGGCTTTGAAGGACTGCCACTGCGCAATGCCCGGGGATCGGAGCTACTACTATACTTAAGTGTCCCTGCAGCCATTTGTGAATCAGATAACTCACCAGTTTCGATTTCAGGCAGACCTTTTTTGGCACCAGCAGCAGTGGTACATCCTGTGGGTCCTCTTCATCAGGTCAACTTTTGGCATTGCCAACAGGTCTTCCTCATCTACACCTGTGAATGGCTGGTAAACAGCTAGTCCAGCTTCCAAAAAAACATGTTCGTCGTCTTTTTCTAGATATAAGAGGGCGGCCATTTTATCAAAAAGGAGTGGCTGGTCAAGTGGTGGTGTGCACTGGTCACTGCTGTTCGAAAGAATGAGCGTTTTTCCTCCGCTACATGGTCTCTCAGAATTCTGATTCATTCTACCTGTAGTCACAAAAAGTGAGCTGCAGTGGGGTATTAGTGACAATCTTTAACTCCCGTTGTTGGCTGTTTGACTGATTGCACAGTGGGACCTTACAGGTAGAAGGAGAGAGGGTCCGTGGAAGTTTCCCTGGCACCAAGCATGACCGTTCTGGTGCGTGCGGTTTGGCAGATACAGCTATTCAAAATTTCTTTCCCAACTTTCTGAGCACCGTGTCATAGGTACTTTCTTCTCTCCCTACTTTTGACTGCGTAAAATGGCATGTTGCACCGTCTTTAACTGTTTTCTGTAGATTTCTCCACTGATCCTGGCTGTTGGGCATTCCCTTGACTGCAAAGGGTGCAGCCAATACGGGCATAGAGATAATTTTCTCCTTTTCCTCCATAACTTCTATAATTTTGGCCTAATCTGGGTGAAACGTTCTGGAGAGGTACATCTTCCCTCACTCCAGAATAAGGGTTGCTCTGTTGGCAGCTCGAACTGATAAGATGGGTGTGGGAGGGGGAAATCCGTCTATACCAAGTTGGAACAGTGCATTGCTGTCTAGAAAATCACTCTGTCTCACTGGATTTACATCCAACAGCCAGACACTGTCTCTAAACAACGTACCATGCTTATCAGTGCAGGGTAATTCATGGCCATCAATTAGGACCGTGCAGTCTATGAATCGCATCATGCACTCGTGGGTGGTGAGAAACAGCATTTTTTAATGGCGTCCTCATGAAATTCACTAATGAAAAATTCACCTCAGTCCAGAGTTCACGGACCTGTAAAGACACTTGCACAGTACCGTGAAATGGAATTTTCAAACCGCTTGTCATCAGATCGTGGGGCTCGTTATCTTGGAGAGTGTTCTGGACCCATGGAAGTGGTTTACGGCATGCATACCGTGACAGCAAACTGGTTGTGCATCCTGTAGCTACTCGGATAAACATTAGACGTCCATCCATCTTGCCAGACAAGAAAGAGCTTGCTTGGTATGGACGATTCAGACTGCTGCTGGCAATTGCCGTTGCTTTTCTTTGGGGGGGGGGGATTACACGCAAGGGTGTAGTCCACCTGCTGACCTCACTTGGGGGTGCGCAGCTGGATTTATCACAACCAGACGCCATGTGCTCTACTGCGGTGTGTAACCATTTATCTTTCTTGTGGATGGCTAGCTCTGGCTTACCAAGATTTCTGTGTACAGGCTATCTGTACATGTCCAACTCCACCACAGCCCCAACAGCACAGTCTGGGCGTGGATTCCAGTGGTTGAGTGGTAGCTGGGGGGTTGTCCTTTCTTAACGACTTCATCACCTGGGTTAAGGTTTGCAAGGTGTCCATTACTAGCTGCAGAGTGTCCTATACAGTGCTAGGTTGTACACTGACTCGTTGAACAGGAGAGTTAGAGGTGCCGGAATAGACGGTAACTGAGGAAAAATGCCTCCATACTCCTCATCATCGTCCCTCTCATTTCCTACTGCTCACTTATGAGTGGGGCGATCCTCGTGAGCTGTTTTTATCTGAAGGTACTCATTGCCTGCTTTCACCGCATTTGCAAAATCTAATGGCTGAATAGCCAGTAAATGCCTCTACAGGTATGCATTTCCTGTAACAAAACTGCACGTGTCAAGCATCATGAGTTGCAGCTCTAGGTGGAGCTTTTCATATGCCAGATGAATCTAATGCTCCACCTCATTCACCTGTTCCAATAGGGATATCTTGTAAGACTTTAGAAGACTAGTCAACCTTGACATAGGCTCTCTAGCGGTCACACCAAAGCGTGCTCTCAACGCGCTGAATATCCCTTGTAGGTGTAGGGGCCTTCCTCACTCCAATGCATTGCTTATCAATGTTTCACAAAGTGCTACATGGCAGTCTGCTCTTGCCACTCCTTCGCCTCCGCTACCTCAACAAAGCGTGCGATGAAGTACTCCATGTCACCTTCACCTTCGTATCTCGGCACGTTGAAAGTTGCATGAGCGTTAGCATTACCCGGTTGTAAGGCTTCCATTAAACAATCCATAGAGGTTAACTCAGGGTTGACATCAGGGGCTCTGCCTGCACTACGAGCTCTGTTGGCTGCCATTGCCACAAAGAGAGAAGCAATCAACTCTATAGTCTACAAGTGTGGCTGTAAAACAGGTTTTGTGTCGGTCTCAGCGAACGCAGGGACAGTAGTAACTGATGAAGGGGCAGTAATTGTTGTACTTGACTCCAAATTTTGCTACTGTTGGGTTAAAAGAGGAAACAGATTTTGCTCAACAAGTTTAAACAGAAGAAGTATCAATTTCAACAAATGCGGCCATCTAAATGTTTCAAGAACAAGAAAGGCAAATCAAACAAGCTCTCACTTAATTATTTGTCAAATGATGAGTGAAAACCAAACATCAGGAATTGTCTAAATTTTCATTTGTAACTGTATACATATTGCTTTTTAATATAACAACTGTTAGTCAAGTTGTATAAATAAAAGTTGGGTAAAAGATAATATGTAAATTTTACTTACTATATTATACTACAAAGAATTTAACTTAACAAAGTTTGCAATTGAGCAATGAGCACTAAGTATAGTCTTACAAAATAGTTTTGGGAATGTGTAACAAGCAATCGAAACCAAAAGGGAAGTTTGAAAACTGTGAAACCAATGCACAATCAACACCTAGAAAATAATCACAATTATATGCAATATCTAACATTACAATGCAAACCGGGATAATCCAAACCTGGTGAAAACAAAAAAATACTTCACAGTTTCTGATGGACACCTGGTACCAACAAAAAGGCATTTGTATCCCGGAGAACGATCTTGTATTTTGAAACCAGTATGCAAATCTGCTCCTACTTTAATGCTACAACAGATTATATATGGTAGAGGTATACCAGGATGATTCTAACATATAGTTCCACCATTTAGCCACAATGGACACTAAACTTTTAAACAGTTGTGCTCCTCATAGAGTTATTGATATTTTACTTTTTCCATCATTTATTAGTATTACATCCTTTGTGCATGATTGGTTGTGCTACATCTTTTGTATCATGGATTATGTTTCTGATTAAGTTATACATTTCCTTTATCTCAGCCTATATAAGGAATTCTCCAATGTTCACTGCTAATGTTTGCTCATGTGTATGGTTGTAAACGAGTATCAAATATGTTGGATGACGAGCTTGTGTGTCACAGGAAGTTCAAGGTTATAACATAAGTTCTGTTGGCATTGGCTTAACCAAGGAATACGGGTACATACACGGATTATGGGAACTTGGGTTAACTAGAGAAGACCTGGATGACTGACGTCATCCAGCTTATAGCGGTCTTCTGGAGTTGAGATTTAGAGGTGAGTAGAGGTGTTTTCTTGTGTCTCTTCAAAACCTTGATCTAACATGGCGCAATAGGCAAGGACAGTTGTGGTAGATAGTAAAGATGAGGAGATAGTGGTAGCTAAGAGGGAAAGTGATTTGTATAGGTCTGTTTTCTCATATATATCTAATGGTTGGCGTATGTCGCCAAATGGTAATGAGGGATAACTTGCTAAGCTTTATACATGTAGGGATAAGTTGAGAGTGTGTAAAGGTCTGTCGTTCTACAGACCTAGTACCTTGAGAAAGCGTTACTTGGAGAAATGCCACAAAGGACACCAAGGCGTCTCTGAAACGCGTAGGTGGGCCAGGAGGCATTTTTGGTGGCCAGGTATCCATGTAAATATTAAGAAGTATGTGGGAAACTGTGATACATGTATACGATATAGGTCGGTTGAGCAGCTACCTATTGGGAAGGGTGACCTTCCCTCCTACCCTTGGGATACTATAGACACGAATATATTCCAGTTCAAGGTAAGCTGCATGTGGTTATCATAGATCGCTACTCTAAGTTGGTAGAGGCGGTTTTAATCCAGGGTGCCACGTCCAATGAGGTTATAGCCATTATGAAAGTTATCGTTGCTACGTATGGTATACCCAGAGAAGTTTACTCTAATAATCGGCGCTGTTATGACAGCAATGAATTCAGGGAATTCGCAGACACTGTTGGTTTTGCTTTAGTAACCAGCAGTCCCAATGTATCCTCAGTCAAATGGACTGGCGGAAAGTGCGGTTAAAACGGTTAAAGGTTTATGTAGTAAAAACGAGGATAAGTCCCTCGCTTTGTCAGTGTATAGGATTACCCCTTTACGGACAGGGTACTCCCCTAGTGATTTAATGTTTGAAAGGGGTATCAGGTAACCTCTGGGTAGCCCTTGGGTAGGCCGTACAGATTACAGTTTGTACGAGCAGGAAGAGGTTAAGAGGCGTCAGGGAATAAAAGATCGTTGGGATAAAAAGAATCGAATTTCTAGGTTGCCTGACCTGGAGGCTGGTGATTGTGTACGGGTCAAGTCCCCAACGGATGTTGGGGCAGAGGGTGTGGTAGTTAGAAAGGATTAAACACCTGAAAGCTACCCGGTTAAAATAGGAAATAGCGAGTAGAGTAGGAATTGCAAGCATATGATTCGGTTGGGGAAAGGCAAAACAACGCCAAGTGAGGATAGTTCCCCGGTAAACAATGACTTACCGTTGGTGGCAACACCAAAGGGGGTCAATTTTCAATTGGGAAACGAGGAACCTACAATCTTAATTGTTCAACAAAGGGTTGAAAGTGGGGATTGCAAGGATCCTGATCCTGATAATGTTCTGGGAAAACAGGGTAATGCAACACGCAGTGAATTCACGTCCAGAGGTAGCTCAGGTACTTTTAGACAGGTACCTGAGGTGGCTGTAACTACGAGATCAGACACAAGGGTGCAGTGCCATAAGTTGCAGGATACACTGTATTATAAGTAAATATGTTTTCTTTTACACAGGTACAGAGGTTTACAACTACAAGATTTGAAAAGATATGGAAGAGAGTAGTTCTGGTAGTGGTGCTGAGGGGAGTGGTAGTGAGGTGTATGTTTTGCAAGGCTGACCACGTGGCGAAAGATTGCCCTCAACTTGTGTGCAACCGGTCCAAGCAGACAGGTCATTTGGCCCGCAGCTTTCCACGTGAGATATGTCAATGGTGTGGTGCTGTGGGACACAGGGACGAGAAATGCCCTGAGGGTGGTGAGGCGTTTCATGGTGCGGGTAAGAGGAAGTTGGTGGAGAGTGGTGTAGCTGAAGCCACTGCAGCAGCTAGAGCCACTTCAGGGTGCTCTACAGCTGGTGATAGGGGGTACAGCAGTGTGGTGAAAGGGAGACAGGTACAAAGTGAGAGTAAGGAGTTTGGTGGCAGGTTGTCTGAATTTTTGGAGAGCGAAGGTGTTTTGGGTGATTAGGATTATGCTAGTAGAAGTGAACGTCTTGACGCTGATAAGAGAAAGGCTGAAAGGGTGTATCGTATGGCAATGCGGAGGTATGAGCAGGGTGGGAAGGAACTCGGGGAAAAGCAGGAGTGTATCTTGGTAATCAAGCAGGCTACGGCCAAAGTGAGGAAGTTGATGTCTGGTCGCTGGTAGCAAAGCCCCATCAAGGGTGATGTGTAACACCCCGTCGAGTTCCACTGTGAAAGCGGTGTCCGCACCTAGTGCGGAAGGCTCTAGCGCCCAGAGGGAGGAGTCCCAGGCCCTCTTGTGCTCTCAGAGCCGTGCCAGTTGGGTGCACCAGGCAGAAAAGGCAAAAACTGAGACTGGTGGCAACACCAGTGTCAAGGTTGAGAGGGATGCGATTAGGGAAGATACCGAGGAAGTTGACTAAAGTACGAAACATCAAAGGGAAGATACTGGAGAGAAAAATGCTCTGGTTGACCCAAGAAGGAGTGGAGTGAACGAGCAATTGGGGTCAACTGCTCTAAGGGAAAGTGGAGTTGAGGGATGTGGCTTGGCAGGGTGTTGGAGGTGTAGAGAGGTCGGATGATGATCTGATGGAAGTTGCTGATGTTTTGGAGAAAGTACACTGAGAGTTGTGGGGTTGATGAGGTAACGAGGGACAGGTATTGAGGTAAAAGTATTAATAAGATATGAATCTGTTACAGTTAATTATTATCTCAGGTATGTATGGTGGGTGGATTTGATTTCAGCCCTGGGATTTAGGTTTGACATATGATTAAAGGCTAGTGATTCAGCTAACCATGATTAGTTAGGCTTGATTGCACACAATGGTAATTGGCTCCATGGTATGTTATCAGCTTGATTGGTCACTGGGTTTTATCAAAGGGGGTGGGGGAATATTTGATGACGAGTGTGTGTGTTACAGGAAATTCAAGGTTATAACATAGGTTCATTCGGCATTGGCTCAACCACGAAAAATGGGTACATACACGGATTACGGGAACTTGGGCTAATTAGAGAAGACCTGGATGAATGACCTCATCCAGATAATAGGGTTCTTCTTGAGTTCAGATTTAGAGGTGAGTAGACCTGTTTTCTTGTTTCACTTCAAACCCTTCATCTAACAATATACTCTAGAGTACTGCCTCTATAAAGCTAAATGAAGTACAAATACATGCTTTTATACACTACTTCCTGAATTGGTGTGTCTGAGCAGAGGGTTGCCATGTGGTAACTGAAATAATTGTAAGTTGTCATTGACCATACCAGCAGTGTCCCACCTGAAGAGATGTACAATACTTGAACCTTGTGATGTTTAGTTGTGGACCAGACCAGAAATCACTTCCCCTGTACCTGTTGATAGCCCTAGTTGTAACAGTGGTACATACCTAAGGGAAATATGCCTAGCCTACGCATACACATGGGCGTAACCTGGTAAATAATTACGGATGATACTCTAGAGGATCTTTGGAGTTCATAACATACCCATTAGGCAGATGTCACCAGGCAAACCTCAGTTTGTTGCCACAAAAAGATAGTGAACCTCTGATGACAACAGTCAAAGTCCCCAAAGGTGACGTTGTACAGGGATGGCATTGTAAATAAATGAACAGGAGCAAGCCCCATTTCTACAAAAATGGTGAGCTCTTTCCCTCAGACATTCACTTTGGTACTTTTGAGTAGTATAATAAATTAATTATCTCCAAGACAAATTGTGGAATCAATAAAACAGTGTGCTTGAATCCAATATTTTAATTTGAAAGCAAAGAACCGGTGGAAAGCTTTGCACAAAGTCATACAAATGCACAAATAGACAGGATATGCATAAATACTAACCACAAAGGTAAATGTATCTGGTGGACAGAGAAAACGAGGAAGTAATAAAGTTCTTTAAGCCAGCTGTAACTGTCTATTTCCGAAAATTGGAGATACCTGTCATTTTGGGCCTCAGTTACAAAAATCCTAACTCTGGTGATTGTTGAAGGCTAGATAGGGTCTATAGAGGTGTTTGGGCTACTTTTAGCTTCTCGGGCTATGGCTATCTGCTGGTCCGTAATAGCTACCCACGGCCAGGTTAGTAATTACTCTCGGCCAATGTAGGTAAATATTAGCTTTACTGCTCATAGAAGACAATAGACTACTTGCAATAAATACTATATTGTTCTGTTACTATAAGCGGCATGTTTTATGGTCATCAGGGGAACCACAGCTATTGCCAAGTAAAAAAGTAGCTCTAGGTAATTTGCTTAGCAAATTAGTATCCTCTAAGGTCACACAAATTATGACATTCATAGATGCTTGATTAAAGCCCTGGTCACATGGTCAACTATAAACAGAGATATCTTTTCAGCCCAAGGGATTTCATTGCTGAGCAAACTGAGCAAATATTTCAGTTTCGCCGTGTCTAAGCAATTTCAGGCTAAGGAAGCTCGTCAACTGCGATGTTTGTATTTGATTAGCCATAAGACAATGTAAGCTCGATAATTAATTAGTTTTTTATATGCCATTAGTGGCTGGTCTCTAATGTCAGTGGGGTCGTTCACAACAAACACATGGTTTCCACAGTGGCACAAGTATTTTTAAAAATCTAATTATCTATTTTAGCTTATCCTTAAGCAATTTTAATAAATGAATGATAATGCTGATAAATTACATTAAAATACTTGAAACAGTATTGGCTGGCCAAACTAAGCTGTTTATTGAAATAATTCAGTCTAATTCGCATCCTGCAGGAAATGATAAGCAGGCCTGTGCACAAACTCTGCGATTGGATAAAACTCGAGGCATAACTGGTGAGCATTAAGACCTGGCTACACGGTCGCAAAATCTGTGCGTTTATGAACAAGAGATCCGAAAGGTCGAAGCATTTTGCTAGTTGCTCGGAGTTTTGTCTGTTTCGTAAACTTTTAACACATTTATATTATGCAGTGTGCTTTTCCAGTGGATTGTGCAATATTTATTGTGATTGGCTAAAGCGGTCTACAGTGAATACAGTTACGCTCGCTTCAGCAATTTTGATCCAACTGCTAGTTACAAAAACTACTAACAAGACCCCGGCTATCTAGCTAAGCTACTACTATTGGTTATTCCCTTAGCAAAGATAACATAACTCTTCATGCGACATAGTTCAATGCACGGAGCTTGGGTTCGTGTAGTACCTAATTTTTAGTGCATTGAACTTGCACAAAGCATTGTGCATCTTGTAGCCAGGCCTTTAGGCAGGACTAATCACTTATAATTGTCACGTGACTGGCCTGATGAAACTTTATTTGCCGTGGTTCAGCGATCACCTAATGAAGTTCAGTGATAATTTTACTATTGGCTGTCCTAGTTTGAACAGGGCATAAGAGTAATACCTTACTTGATATCAACCTCGGAGTGTGCCACCAGGATAGTGACCATCTCAAAAGAGCTTCTTACACCCTTAAAGTCCTCAAAAGTAAGACCAAAAAAGTTTAGTATTTCTATTCTCTTTGCCTCGTCAACCATGAACAACACATTAAAGGATCCCATGTAGTTCAGCTGTGACCTAAACATCAAACAAAAGTAACATGTGACGTCATTGGTTATATTGCGAGAAAACTGCGCATTCAAACAAAACAGTTATGAAGCTTATGTCAACATTCGTGTGATGTTATTTTGTTTTCATATCATACAATGTTATGTTGTGTTCGCATTGTTGGAAAAGTAGTTGACTGTAGTATATGAAACTAGCCGATATATGCAACTGTACACACACACTCTGTGCGCATTAGTCACAGCAGGCAGGTTTTGGCAGGATTGATAACAGTTGGTTGGTAGCATAGATCAGTGCTAGGCTGAAGCAACTTTTACACTAGACCGACTGACTATCCATTCTCTGTATCAATTGATAGTAGCACATGCAGTTGTAACTTGCCTTTACACTATCGCAACACGTGCAAATTTTATATTTTCAACTTGGAAGTTTTGCAAGCATCTTAGCTAAAATAATTCAATACAATCCTGCTCATATAATGGGGTTTGGGGCAGTTTTATAGGTGGTGCTAGTAAGGTAGATACCGGAAGCCTACTTGCCATGACCCATATTACTAAAACGCAAGTCAACTTATTTTAGTACGATAATCAAACATGTCCCCACTTACAGCAGTAGAAAGGCATAGGATGTATTATACAGTAAATATGTATTTGTAAATTTTCTGGAGTATCAGTTTTGTCTAACGTACCAGGACTATTAGGCACTTTGAAACACTTCTCCTTGTAAGTTTTTGTATCTTGCGTTGAATATGTTATTATTAACAACTACAACTCTCCTTGTGCTGTACAACTTGTACAACCGAATAACTTCTCAATAATTAAACACTTGAGATTAATTACACTGTTTAAATTCGTTACAAGTCTGCTTAACTCTATTGCTTCAAGTCTACATACAAGCTTGCTAAGCAGAATTGAGAAGTATAGAGAAAACTGATCGGGCTGTGTCACATAACAGATAATCGTATTGGAAGTAAATATTCTCCACATTGAGACTGGAATAAATTAAGTACCTTATACAGCGGTGTTATACTACCGGGTAGCAGATACTGTGTCAGCAGTTTGTGCCTTGACACTAGAACGGCTACGCTACCACAAAGCCCTAGTGCTCTTTAGCTTAGGAAGGCTATAGAAACAGTGATCCGGTGAAGGTGTTAATTCAACACTTGTACAAATCCTTTACAGTGGATAGATATGGGGTGTATGACACAGTGGATGGTTATGGGGTTGTATGACACAATAGACATGTATGGGGTGTATGATACAGTAGATGGGCATAGGGTGTACATACAGTAGATGGTTATGGGGTGTATTATACAGTAGATAGGTATGGGGTGTATGGTACAGAAGTAGGTATGGGATGTATTACACAGTAGATAGGTATGGGGGTGTATGATCCAGTAGATAGATATGGGGTGTATGATACAGTAGATAGGTATGGGGTGTATGATACAGTATATAGTATGGGGTGTATTATACAGTATATAGGCCTGGGGTGGATGCAACAGTAGATCGATGTGGGGTGCATGATACAGTAGATGGGTATCGGGTGTATGATAAAGTAGATGGGTTTGGGGTGTATGATAGAGTAGATAGGTATGTTGTGTTTGATACAGAACATAGATATGGGGAGTGTGATACAGTAGATAGGTATGGGGTGTATGATACAGTAGATAGGTATGGGGTGTATGAGACAGTATATAGTATGGGGTGTATGATACAGTAGATAGTTATGGGGTGTGTGATACATTAGATAGGTGCGGGGCATATGCTACAGCGGGTAGGTATGGGGTGTCTGATACAGTACATAGGTATGGGGGGTATGATACAGTAGATAGGTGTGTGATGTATGATACAGTAGATAGGTATGGAGTGTAGGAAACAGTAGATAAGTTTGGGGTGTATTATGCAGTAAATAAGTATAGGATGTGTGAAACAGTAGATAGGTGAGGGTGTATGATACAGTAAAGAGGTAATGGGTGTATGATACGGTAGGTAGGTATGTGATGTATGATACAATAGATAGGTATGGAGTGTAGGAAACAGTAGATAAGTTTGGGGTGTATTATGCAGTAAATAAGTATAGGATGTGTGAAACAGTAGATAGGTGAGGGTGTATGATACAGTAGAGAGGTAATGGGTGTATGATACGGTAGGTAGGTATGGGGTGTGTGATACAGTAGATAGGTAAGAGGTTTATGATACAATAAATTGGTATATGGTGTAAGATACAATAGATAGATTTGAGGTGTATAATACTGTAGATAATCTAGGGTGTACAGTATATAGGATGGGGTGTGTGATACAGTAGATAAGTATGGGGTGTATGATACAGTATATAGGTATAGGGTGCATGACACAGTAGTAGTTATATAGGAGAAGATCTCAATCCTGGAGATAAGGTTCCCCTGGTCCCAAGTGCCTTTTTGTTGGCACCAGCTACTAGGGGTTTTGATCAGGAGTGCGACCTGAGATGCTTACCGTACATAAGTATTTATTGTATGACTTTAGTGATAAGGTTCTCCTGGTGCCGTGCTTTTTTGTAAGCCCCAGTTTCTATGAGAACCTGTAATTGTATGGATTATAAGGTTCTCCTGGTTCTCTCTATGTGAATGATGCCCCTTTTCCCGTGAACCCGATGAGGTGCCTTTTTTGTGCACTAGTTTTTTGAATAGGTGTAGTTACTGTGCAGGAATTTATGGTGAGACTGAAGGTAGCTTTTCACCTGTACAGCTTCCCACAGTGTAGTGAATGGTTTTGTATGTTTTGGCAGGTAATGAGGTCGACAGACTATTCTAGGCGATCAGTATTTGCAGCGTTGTATGCCCATGAGCTATACACAGTGAGGAGTCGATATGACTGCCACACCTTCTACTTATTTTCTGGACAAAAAAGTATAGCTGTGAGGAGTCGAGATATCAAGCCGAACAACGTTCTAGTATCATATGACTGTTCACTTTCTACTAACAATGCTCATGCCGATATTCAACTTGACCAAGTGGTTGTTATGATTGCTATCTGCTGCTTGTGTTTAGTTGTCTTAATCTGTGCAGGATGAGAGTCATCAAAGTTTGTGAGAGTCAGGTTACCTCTGATTTTATTTTTTGATGACACAAATACTTATACAATTGTTGCACGAGAGATTAAGTAAACATATTAAAGATAACAAAATCAGGCCACGCTTGGCATGGTGATTGGTTAGCTATAGCAAATAGAAAGTCTAGCAAATAGAACTAGACTGTCCTTAGTGGCATGGTTGGTTGCACATATTAGTAAGCACATGTTTACAATAAATGACATTTGAGACAACAGTAAATAATATTGAACATAGCCATTAAGTGGTAGGGCGATATGAATCGAATTGTTAATGTACTGTCCATAATGCTATGGTCAGTGGCATCCCCAACAGTACTATGGTGTTGAATTATGATTAATACATCGTATGGTGTTGGTATGCACCGGAGGTTATCCGGGAGGTTATCCTGGTATTCTATTTGTTTGGTTAAACTGTGGTAATAGTGAATGTAATAAAGTACATAATAAAGTGTACTAGGTTGAAAAATATAATATCAAATGCTATAAAAAACTTTTTAATTTGTAAAATATTCAATGACATTACAAGAAACATCATCACATTCAGGTTATTCGAGAATGAGAAGATTCTTTCCAACTTTTAGTTCAGTATCTTCCAATACTGACAGAGTTAGTCCTGAAAAATCCTCCAAATCGTTATAACTAAAAACTCTATAAACTGGAGGTGATGGAGTTGTAATTGCTAGCGAGTTGTTTTTGCATATGATGTGTCTATCACGCATGCAATCATTCAATATTTCCATAGTAGTTTAGGTTTCTTCATAGTAGTGTATATTAGAGTTTTAGGTCTTGTTCGTTCAAAAATTGAACCAACATGAGGCAGAGGCTGTATAACAGAGGGAATTGTTGGAAATGTATTTCGTAGAGCAGATGTTGTCATCCGTGAATTCAAAGCTAAATCAACGAAAGCCCGTCGGCGTAACTCAGAGGACGATGTTGAAAGTGTATTTGCTAGATGTTGGAGTTTTTGTTGGCGTTAGAGTTTTTGTCGTCGTAATTGTTGGAGGTGTTGTCTTCATTGGAGTTGTTCTCATTGTTGGAAGTGTTGTCGTCGTTGGGGTTGTTGTCGTCGTCGTTGTCTGAGTAGCTGTTTTCCGAGTTGTAGTTAATGTTCACAGTACAATTGGATATAATTTAAAGCTTCATCGGTTTTGCAAACTTTGCATTGTTGAGATCACCTAGCACGTCTGTCACAGGTTCTGTGTTGGTTGGGAGATTCCATGATACATGTGTGTCTATACAAATGATATTTTAAAGTCTGTCCTAAAATACACTGAATGAACTTCTTCCATATTGAGAATTCCATGATGACAACCCGAAACCCGATGAGATAAATGGAATGGATTTGACTCTGTTGCAAGACAATATCTGATCAGGATAGGGAGTAATAGAAAATAGATTCTGCATCCAATTTTAATAAAAGCGACTTTTTTCCCCAGTTTACGCTTTCATCATCTGGAATTAACTGATTTGAACTTCAGCTGTATTTGGTTATTATGCTTCAATTAGAACTCAGTATATAATCTTGGGATCGCATCTGTCTTTGTTATGTCCGTGACACGTGATACTGATGATAATGTTGTTTTGAACAGAACTCAGACTTTCAAAACTCGAAAACGACAAATTTACACCTTTGATATCATCAAAATTAGTGATGATAGTAGCTAGGTCTGGTTCCTTGTTGATCAATCGATTGCACCTCCCGCATGCAAATGTTTCAAATTCATCTGTTGGTGGGCAGATCAGACGTGAGGTGTTGTATTTAAAAGCTCATAATTCTCGATTCCAAAATAGTTTTGTATTCTGTGTAATCCATTTTGTATTGTTTTTAACCCCTATCGTACGTTCTTTTTCATTCAGAGTCTATTTTGTTGGAGTATTATGAAATAGGTTGTTTGTAGAAGTTTGGCTCGTTCAAATCCAAAAGGCGTTTCGAGGAATGAAAAAACGGCAATACAAAAATCCAGAGGGTAGAGTCTCACACAGCTTTTTCCATCTCCATCTGTATAGAGTATACTCCTTTCGAAAAGCAAAAAAAATAAGACATCATTTTTTTCCATAATTCCGGCAATACATTCATTAACTTTGTTGGTATAAAAGACTCGACTAGATTGAAAAAGGTTAGCATCAACAGCAAGATAAATGCGCAACCCATCTTCAGAATGCTTCTGCTTTCAATGCCGGTAGCTAAATACTTTCATTTGTTGATGATCTTGTCATTTATACATAAACACCTGGTGTCTTATTCAGCTCACTCAGCTGCTTTTGGAGATGTGAGACAATCCCATCAAAGTGATTACTGAAATCCAAGTAAGGTTCAAATCGTGTTTGAGACAAAAAAATTTGTGAAGCTGTCCAGCAAAATGAAGATAATCCTTTTAAAATCAAAATAATCACCAAATAAACTAGCTCAGCATCTTCCAAACATTACTTCACATCAATCAGTTTGATCAATTTTGAGATCCTCAAAGTCTATCAACTTGCATTGTGGACAGCAGACTTTTGGACCAAAGTTCATAGACCAGTTTAAGCATTCGAGAAGATTCGCTCTTGAAATACAATTACATCGTAAAAATCTACTTTGTGTCAATTTACGAGCTAGATTGAGTCCTAACACAAAGTAAAATACTTCTTCAGTAATGTGTTGAACAAAAGAGGGTCCATGAGCTCCAAAGGAATGTGTTCAAAGTGGATCCTTATGAAGCTAGGAACGAAATAAGCCAATATAGCGATTGACTTGAACCCTCAAGTTTTTCCACTCATGTTTCTTTTGTAGCTCTGAGATGAATAAAGCAGGATTTTTTGCAACGCTTATTTTATGAATCCTTGGATGTGTTTGTTGAATCATCAGTATTCATCAAGTCATCCGAGTTATCTTTTTCATCAATACTGCTGGCGTATGGATAGGCTTCCGCTATTGCGAGTGATCTATCTTTCAAACGCTGATAAGACATTTTACGTTGAGTTGTAGGTAATAGGTAGAGATTTAATCGTATGCACAAACTTTTAACCTAAAGGGGGACTTTAAATCAGCAGAGGAAAGATTCAAAAAGCGTTAATCCATTCGTCATGCACCAAAAACCCCTTTTCGGCGTTTTTCAAAACTTGACTTTTATCAATCCAGTCGATAGCATCTGTCAGTTCTTATTCAGTAGGTGTACCATCATCTACCATTTTAGTGTATCTGTCGCAAGTGCTACATTGTCCATCAATGCGTGAACAGTGACAGGTTAGTAGTGACAGATTTGTTGCTCGCTTGTGAATACTTCCTCCTAGTACACAGTATACGCATTCTTCCGTAAAATAAATCTTCAACATTTCATCAAAAACCTCAGGCAAGAAGCTTTTTGGTGAGCAAAATCTTCAACAAGCAACATGTTTGTTGTTATTCCGTTGAGTGACAAAACTCAAATTATCAGTTACCAAATGAAAATATTTATTCATTCTTTAAACATTTTAACTATTCATCATTTTCTTTTTTTGAGGTTAACCATTGAGCTATCCCATGTAGATCTTCATGGATCCTCTTATCTCAACTCGACAATCATGGAATGGACAATGCTTTAGTTCTGATGAGCATTCAGTAAGTGCCTTTTCCTTACACTCACCGCAGTAAATGAGATAGATGTCCACATGGAAGAGAGATATGATTAGCGGGCACTTTTTTCATGTGACCAAGACACACATTGAGCAAGTTTACTTTGGTTCATCTGATCTTTATCTTTCTTTAACGCTTCAGGTGTTTTAGCATCCAACAGAACTTTTTCTACATTTAAATCTGATTTACTCTCATCCAAAAGAAAGGTTTCATGGTCATTTTTCAAACTTTTTCTCAGATTCTCATCAGGAGTAGAAATATTTGCGTGTCAAAGCGTGTAAAGGTTGAATCATAAAACCTAATTGCTCAAAGGGTGTCCCATTCAACACTAAGACTTGTTTGATATCATTCTGACTATATCCTAGTTTTTTTTGCAGATAAGTTCTATTGTTTCCTTTTCATCAGACTGCGCTATACTTTTCATTTTTCTTCAATATTTTTCAAGCTGGCGATCACCGTTTTTGGATTTTTCCGTTTGGTCGTAAACTTCCTCAACGTAATTTTCTCCCATACTCGCGAGTAGAAAAGAACAGTCTAGAAACCAACGACAGTGTTCCTCCCACGGTATATCACTCTCTTTCCATTCTTTGAGTTCACCCGAGCAAAAGAAACACTTTACACTACCTCAAAAATTAGTGTAGTAAAAATCTGCGGTGGAAAGGAGCTCCATAGAAACTTTACCCTTCCATTGTTTGAAACTGGTTTTTCTCACTGATTCAGTAGCTAACTGAGGTGTACCAGCACAGTCAATCGAGATAGCTAGGGGTAAAACTTCCACGGTCAAATCTGCTCCCGTTTAGTTCTTTGTTCTTCCACCGTATAACTTTTGACGATGAAGATGTTTTTCATTTCTTCTTTAGATAGTTGCTTAGGTCTATACCCTCAATTGTAAGTGGTAAGTCTTCTAACAGAATGAAAATGCGGAAAAGTTTTAGCATGTTCATTTGTTGGATGTTGATATTCATCTTTCCAGTTTAGTAATACTCCTTTGCAAAAAGGTTGCATAATCCAGCTGCTGCCATGTTTTCACCTCTGTGTGTGCCTGTATGACTCATTTTGTAACAAACTACTTTTTTCGTAACTGTCTTCAAGCATCAAAGTCTCTCTTTCATGAAAAGATAGCTCATCATAAATGGGCTTGAAGAAGTTTTTGGGGGGAAAGCTCCGCAATAGTTTTTTGTAATTTTAATGACAAGAAACTACAGTGATTATCTGGATAAGTTACAGCAATATAAGTCATTGCATTACTACCAGGAACAACGAGTTAGTATCGAGTAAACCATCATCTATCCAGCCGATAGATTCCTCAGTATTTTCAAAACAGATTCAATTTTTTTTCTTATCTTTTTCTTCGTTACATGTGGTATTCGCTACACATATGTTGTTTGATGTGCGACACATTATTCATATACAATATAAGTAGTAATTTCGATTATTACTCTAGACGAAGCTTTTGTTAAAAACTTCTTTTCCCCAATCCTCGATAATTGTTATTCTAAAACAAAATAATAATGTTGTGAAGTAAAATTAAAAACTAACAAAAATAACTTCGAACTCAATTTTTTTTGCTGTGCATTTGAATTAATTACAATTGAAACTTACGTTACAAATAAAGCCTTTTTCTTTGATTTAGACGAATGTTGATTTAGATGAATGATATGTATAGCTGTTTGAACGTAAGCTCTAAAATAAAACAATAATGTTGTGGAGCAAAAATAAAAAAGCTAACAAAAGTAACTTTGACTTCAATTTTTTCGTTGTACATTCAAATTGATTACAATTGAAACAAATAAAAAGACTTACATAACAAATGAACGCTTTTCCTTGATTTATATGAATGATATGTATGTATAGATTTTTGACTTTAAGCAGATTCCTACTGAAATTGAATGAAGAAAAAGTTACATTTTATTTAAAATCCTGAAATAATAGTTTTAATAATTAAACGTGTTACTTAAGCTTACATCTGTTTTTTTTTTATTTATTAGCGCGTTATAATCAAATAGTTTTAAAAGTTAGGTAATATTGCATACATGGCATGTAGTCAAGTTTTTCAGCTAGTGTAAATACTTTTTTAATATATCTTACCTTGATACAGAGAGTGGTAGTAGTAGTTCTAGTAGGTGCTGTAAAGAATGCAGTAGTGGATGCTTTTCCTTCAAATGCTGTTGTTGAAGTGAATGCTTTCTGTGTAAAAGCTCTGATTCTTAAATAGTAAAAGTCATACTGATTGTCCTGTTCTGAAACCGATGTGAAGTCTCACTCGAAAAGTTTTTTATATCATATATGTTCATTCGCGTCCAAATTGATTTTTATCCACGTGAATTTGTATTGTTTTCAGCTAAAGTACTATTTTTCATTCACGCGATAAATATTGTTTCATTCACCGCGAAAAAAAAGTTTTTTCAGAGTAAAAATGATTGATCTCCGGGCAACAAAATTAGTTTTTATTCTTGTGGTGTATGATTTAATAGGTAGGCAAAGGGTGTATGATACAGTATATAGGTATGGGGTGTACTGTACAATAAATAGGTATGGGGTGTGTGATATAGTAGATATGTATGGGGTGTATTATACAGTAGATAGGTATGGGGTTGTATGATACAGTAGATAGGTATGAAGTGTATGATACCATAAATAGGTATGGGGTGTATTATAGTATGGTTGCCTCAGTCTGCGGGGATAGATAGGTGTGTCGTTGTACTTGTAATTTGGATACTAAGTCCTTTCCGTGTCTATCTGTTCAGGTGAGATTTTTGCCTTGGACCCTTAGGAATGGATGGTCGAAACCCATCTGGCAGTTCTGGTTCGCGAGGAAGGGCATCCCTAGGATTACATCCTCATTGATCTGGCTGACTACAAATGTTTCTTTGTATTTGATGTGTCTGATACGTCCTGATAGAGTGAGTAAACCATAGAAGGGTAGCCGCATGTCGTCTGCCATCAGCCCATGTGAGTCGTATTGCTGTAGGTATTGTTGAACTCTGGGGGAGAGCTTGTGGAATACTCACTTGGTTAGCAGATTCATATTACAGCCGTTGTCGATGAGATAGGTGACTGCTCGACCCTCTATTCTCCCAGTCAGATAATACCTGGATTTATAGGGTCTCTCAACTTGATTGAAGTGTATTGTTTGTGGTTGGTTAGTTTCTGGTTGGATCGACCTCTGCGATCTCTCCCCTTGTCCGGCCAGTCTTTCTCTCAGTGGCCGTGTCCTAGTTCCTTTTTCCTCTGCTTCTTCCGCTTCTTTTTTTTGTGGGCAGGTCTCATCATCTTCTTCTTTTTCAGCCAATGGTGCAAACCGGTGGTTCAATGCTAGTAGAGCATCGACCTTTTGTTTAGTGGCTCTCCGCTTGCTGGGGTTGGGATATGGTGGTCTGTTGTGGTCTGTTGCCCTTTTGCAGCCAGTAGGGGTACTACTGCAGCCAGATGTGCCCGTTTCACTTTCGGGTGGTTCAGGGGGCAGTTTCACATTGACTGCAAAGGTGCCCTGTCCCTTGGCTTCCCCAGCATTTTTTTGGTGGTGTCTCTTGTGTCTTCTTCTTTAGGTCGGCCACTTTTTGGCTTAGTGCTTCTACTGTCCGCAGTATTTTGACGAAGGGCGTCGTCCACTTCCTTACAGGAGACCCCCCTGGTAGATTGGTCTATATGGTTATCTGGGGAATCCTCGTGGACATCTCTGATGTTGGAGTGAGAAAGAGGGTGATGATGGATTTGTAGACATTTGTTTTCAGTCATTATGGCTTCCTCCAGGTTGGCGGGCCAGATGGCAAGCAGGTGCCTCTGTGAGTAGGCGTGTCCTAAAGTGCTTTGGAAGGTTTGGAGGGTAAGCTTCGTTCGATTCCCTTGTGGTAGCTCCTCGTAACCTGCTTCCACCAGTTTTTCCATGCTGAGGGAGTTCTCTCAAAGAGTGTCTCTTGGTGCCTTACGATATCCCATCAATGATTCTGCGCTTCAGTTCAGGTGAGCCAAAAGCTGGCTCCTAAAGTTTCTATAGATGAATTTTAATAAAATTTTGAAAATTAAACTTTTTTTGCAAAAAGCGGCTGACTTATGAGGTAATTTATTGGTCAAAGCGGATGAAATTCAAAGAGTTATGCGAGATAGAACGGGAGAAAATGTATGTAAGACAGGCCTTAAATTTACAGCACCCAAAATGTAGTTTGATATTCTTCGTGGAAAATGTTCACAATAACAACAACAATAACTATAACATTAGTAATAATAATAATAATAACAATAATAATGAAAATAATAATGAAAATAATAATAATAACAATAATAATAATAATAATAATAATAATAATAATGATAATGATAATGATAATGATAATGATAATGATAATGATAATGATAATGATAATGATAATGATAATGATAATGATAATGATAATGATAATGATAATGATAATGATAATGATAAGGATAAGGACGACGACGACGACGACGACGACGACGACGACGACGACGACGACGACGACGACGACGACGACGACGACGACGACGACGACGACGACGACGACGACGACGACGACGACGACGACGACGACGACGACGACGACGGCGACAACGACAACGACAACGACAATGACAATGACAATGATAATGATAATGATAATGACGACGACGACGACGACGACGACGACGACGACGACGACGATGTCGACGACGACGACGATGATGACAACGATAACGATAACGATAACGAGAACGATAACGATAACGATAACGATAACGATAACGATAATAATAACGATAATAATAACGATAATAATAACGATGATAATAACGATAATAATAACGATAATGATAACGATGATGATAACGATGATGATAACGATAATGATAACGATAATGATAACGATAATGATAACGATAATGATAACGATAATGATAACGATCATGATCATGATAATGATCATGATAATGATAAGGATAATGATAATGATCATGATAATGATAATGATAACGATAACGATAATGGTAGCGGTAACGGTAACGGTAACGGTAACGGTAACGGTAACGGTAACGGTAACGGTAACCTTTAACGGTAACGGTAACGGTAACGGCAACGGTGACGGTGACGGTGACGGTGACGGTGACGGTGACGGTGACGGTGACGGTGACGGTGACGGTGACGGTGACGGTGACGGTGACGGTGACGGTGACGGTGACGGTGACGGTGACGGTGACGGTGATTGTGATAATGATAACCATAACGATTACGATGACGGTGACGGTGACGGTGACGGTGACTGGGACGGTGATGGTGAGGTGACGGTGACGGTGACAGGGACGGGGACGGGGACGGTGTCGGTGACAGTGACGGTGTGGCGATGATGGTGACGGTGGTGGTGGCGGTGGCGGTGGCAGTAACGGTAACAGTAAAAATAACAATAATAAAATAATAATAATATTTATTTAAATATTTATCTATGCTTGCAAATAGAATCTCGTAATTGACAAGAGTACAATATGCAAGAGAAGAAATGGAAATGTTCGTAGGTAGTCGTTTGAGTGGGGTAAATAATAATATAAAACGGCGTCTCTCACTGAGAGTGAATGTTGGCGTCCTTCAAAATATTGTTACTTACTAAGAGTTTATTATTAAATGTAGTAACAAATAATGTGGGCATTATTGTCACCAAAGAGTAGTACTAGTAGTAGATTGAAAAGAACTTGGTAATTCACTATTTTCATCAGTGAATGATGATGAAGAATGGTTTTAACTATGATAAAATTAATCATAATAAATTGTAAAAGCTACAGTCAGTTATTGGGAATAAAAATAATCTTTTACTACTGTTTATCGTAAACCATACTATTAAATTTCATGTTATAAGCGCTTATAATAGTGTTATACGTATATTGTATATATTCAGTGTTGTTGTTTTATTTATTTTGCTACATCTCTTAGCGTTTAGGATCATTTGTTTTGTTATAATTATGAGAGACATAAATTTATAATTATTTAGCGCCGTTTTTTTACTATTGGTGTAAAAATGATAAAACAACACTAAATACATGTAGATACTACAGCTAATTGTTGACAAGTTTTGATAACTATCATTCATTTAAACATTTTGTAATCCTAGTTGTTGTGTTAGTGCACAATTATCTTCATGTTAGTATGTGGTGTTTTAAAAATAATTGTAATTTGCAGAATAATGTCTTGAAATACAATGACATGTAACTTTCTCATTTCACCATAGTAACACATTATCAGAACAAGTTTTAGATATTGTTTTAGTCGAAAAAAGAGCATTGACAGCTGTCCAGTTTCTAGGCAATTAGCTAACACACTCAGTTGTTATTAAAATTATGGTTAATGCAGTTTTTGCGTTTGCTAACCAGTTTTGTATTTCTCATGAAAGCTAAAAACCGCAGCAGCTGGATTACATAGCAAGCTGATTGCAAAACTATCCTAATAACATTACAACTTTTTCAGTGACAAGTACTATTATCACCAGTTATTGTAAGTAATAATCCGTATTGATAGTCCTAATAGTAGATGGTTTGGTAATAATAAATTGATTCAAGTAATACTTATAATAGTACTAACAATAAAAATAAAACAGTTTTTCCCGCGAATGAAAGGTGAGGTTTTCATGCAATAAAACCAATGTCTCCGCGTGAATAAAAGATTTTTTCACGTGAACAAAACTTGAAAAATAAACCTTTTTTTCATGCGAGGGGGAGGGGAGGGGGAGGGAGAGGAAAAGGGGAGGGGGAGGGGGAGGGAGAGGGAGAGGGGAACATGTGCCAAGAGTGAAGAAGGAAAAAATAGTTATGAGGGATCATATGTCACCAGGGAACAAAATTGCAGCATATTTTGGAGATGAAGCTCACAAAAATGAACCAAAAACCAGGGAGATCTGCTCATATATTACTACTTACGGATAAAGGCACAAGGTAGAAAGTGAATAACATTCAGTACAAGTTGTCACTAATCCAAAAATGACAATACTGTTGGTAATTGTGACCCATGAACACCGGGAAAAGCTTCATCCAAAATCACCCGAGTGGCATTAGGTTTTATTAATTAATAAATGTTGTACTCAGACCTCACAGTTTAACAAAAAATAGTTTCACAAACCGGACCTAACTTGGCAGGACATTATTATTAATGTTATTGTATCACTAATAAAACTGACCACTAAATAAACTGTTTCAGGTCAGGTAAAGAGCATTTCAGCTACCTGTTAAACATGTAGCCTGGTACAACCTGTCTCAGGTCAAGATGTCAACCTCCACCTGGCCAGCTCAGGTGGAGGGTGATCTGATCATCCTGGCAGAACAAATAAAACAAGAACTGTCTCAAGGCCTATGATGGGCCATTTCAAAAAGGAGCATGTGGCACCCTCAAAAGCATAAATTGATAACCTGGTTCGACGGTCGACTACTGCAGCTTACCATTCTGTAATGTCATGTCTTGGCTTAGCCTTGCTTATCGTATCATACTCCTGTGCATGCCGAAAGAGTGAATCTAGAAGAGTAGGAACTTTTTTTTTTACTTCAACCTAAGCCAGAAACAGCTCTTGCATGCAGTTCTATGAACTATGTGAAAAAGAAAATTAATTCATGCCGACTTGAATGCCGCCCGGCCTAAAATGGTTTGCGCTAACCATCTCCTGCTCTGGACAGCAGTCAAAGATCAGTTAGGACGCCAGGAACAAGTATTTTTTGTAGAATGGTATGTGAGGGCTCTTTTTGATAGAACCTCATCAAGAAGACCTGAACGACAGACTGTCCTAATTGCAAAGGAGTTCAGTTGATATAGAGTCAATATATCTGCTCTCAGTTAAGCTTGCCTGGCGTGTTACGGCAGTCTGGTAAATTGTGGTTATGCATTTTTTCTGGGGTGGCAAGATTGAGGAAGAAAAAAATACTCTGGATTAAGTTTTGTTGTCAGTGACACCACTATGCATATTTTGGAGTATGATCCATCACCCGTCAGTGGTAGGATAATGATGCGCTGCTGCTAGAGCAAAAATACATATGCTACAATTGTGAGTTTTATGAACCGACAATGAAAAATTCTGAGGAAAACAAGAAAGGTTTCTGTAGCAAATTTGGAGAGATTCTTTCTATGGAGTTTAATGTAGGAGTTAGTTGTGAACAAGACAGATGGGAAGATGTTATTGGCCTACATGGGACTGGAAAGTTAAACTCTAATGGGGAGCTGCTGCTGACACTGTGCTCTGAGTATGGGTTGGTCATCACAAACACCGTGTTTAGGCACAAGGAGCATCACAAAATTATCTCAATGCATCCTCGATCCCGGCATGGGAACCCATTGAACTATGTGATCAGCCGCAAAGAAGACCAAAGTGATATTGAGGACATCAGATTTACGAGAGGGGCTGACTGTGGGACCAATCACCAGATGTCAGGTCTAGGATGGCTTTCTCATTTTGGAGAACGCACTGGAAAAAAACAAAAAACAATCGAGCAGACTGGACTCAAGTAACATTAGCAAAAATCAAGTTAGGGCCCAGTTGAAAGAAGTAATGAACAAAGCATCGAGGGATTGCAAAGAGCTTGAACGTATGGATGTGGATTCCCGGTGGAAAACTCTTAAGACAGTAGTGCACAAAACAACAGAGTAAACCTGTGAAAAGGCTGTATTAATGAAGCAGATAAATGTCTGGCTGATCTACTAGAGCAGCGAAACAAAGCGGCAACAATATGCTTCAGACCGACATGCGTTCAAACAACAGTAAGTACACGGCAGCAAGGAGAGGCTTCAGCAGTACACAAGGAAGTTAAAATCAGACTGATGGGAGGCAAAGACTGAAAGTCTACAACATCCAGCAGATACCAATGAATTGAAGTCATTTTATGTTGAACTACGGGAATTTATGGGCCTGTTAAACGATGGAATACCCAACTTACAGCTCCAGATAGCAGAACTATATGGCAGGATAAGTCAGAGATTTTCAACAGATTTGATGATCACTTCCATCAACTCCTGAATATACCCAGTACTATCAGTGTAGGAGCTGTAAATTTTATACAGGAAAAACCAGAGGTACATTGTTTCTCTGAACCTACAGAATTAAGGGAAGTGGTGGATGCAACAGATGCTACAACAGAAGGTAAAACACCTGAAAAATTTGAATGCTAGCATAAATCTGGAAACATGGTGTTAGAGAGATAATGTCTAAATTTCACCAGTTGTTTTTTTCCACCTGTTCTAAAGAGAATGTGCCCTGGAATTGGAGAGGTGCTAGTGCTGTCCTGATATTCAAGAAAGGAGTCAAAAGGATTGTGGGAATTCAGAGGTATGAGTAGTTTGCTCTCTGCTGCTGGAAAGATACCCTCTTGCATGCTCCTTAAAAAGATAAAGATGCACATTGCTCCAGTTGTCCTACTCAAGTTTCAGCATGGCTTCAGGAGTGGTAGAGGTACAATGAACGTGGCCTTTTTCTTAAGACAAACACAGGAAAAGTGTATAGAGCAAAACATACCACTTTATGCCGTGTTTATTGACTTTACTAAGGTATTTGAAACAGTGTCAATAGACGGCCTCTGGATGGTTTTCACCAAACTTAGGTATCCAGCTAAGTTTTCTGATGTCATAAGATCTGTTCTGTACATGATGTCATGCAAGTTTCTGTGGCACTGGGAACTAACCACCCTAAAAAGTTTGCAGTGACAACCGGAGTTAGGAGAGGATATTTTCCCGCACCGACCATCTTTTTTCTCTACCTGTCGGCTATGCTAGAGGCTGCCTTCAATGACAACTCGGATGGCGTATGTATCCAAACTCAACGCAATGGAGATCTCTTCAATGCTCCTCACTTTAAGACAATAACAAATACATCTCAGAAAATAGTTAGAGAAGTTTCATTTACGATTGACAGTGCATTGGTGACTCATGATGCAGAGAGTATGCAACAGCTTGTAGAGAGATTTCCTCTGGCTGCTGAACAGCTCAGTTTAAAGATGGATATAAAAAAGGATGTACAAAAAAAAAACTGCAATAATCAAGCGTTATGGGCTCGTTGTAGTAAGCCTGGTTTATATTCTCAACACTTCCCCACATTGCAACAACACAATACAAAAAAGCCAAATTTACATACTATTTTTGTTTACTACAGTGCCATTTTCACTTTTTTTCCAAGATATAAACTTAGGTTTTTATTTTCAAAGTTTCAGCACTGTTTCTGGGGCGTTTCATAAAATACAAAATAAGAACAATATTGATATGTTTGTTGGATAGCTATTGGGATACCAAACCAACTTTTGGTATTTGAAGGCACGGAAACAGAGCTGGATGGTTGCTTCTCCCCATGGCCAAAGTTTAACTCAAGATAAGAAACTTTTGCTACCTTAAAAGACAAAGTTGATTGTGTTCTGAGTAATGCACATTTTGACTTGTGTTCCTTTCTTTGTGTCTCAAACCTGTTCATTGGTTTGTTAGCCTACAGCTGTAATTATTTGTTTACTCTTTAAGCAAACTGGCCTTGATACTCCAAATACTTCAATTTAGACATTGATTTGCTTGCTGTCATAAGTATTAACAAACTCGTGTTTGCTGTAACCAAATATGTCTTTTTTGGCCACTTGCCATCAAATGCAATTGCATTAGCACTGGCACAGGCTATAAAATGAAGCCACAAAAAAGTTAATGCTCCTTATTACATATATATCACTGCTCTGTAGCATCTTCTGGAATGATATGGGACCAATATCCTTCACGGCCAGGAGAGATAATAATTTGTCATACCTGTAAAAGTTTAGTGACTTACTGTGCTGGTAGACAAAGTGTCTCTCCAGCTCAGTTTATCAAGTAAAAATTAGTGGAGTATGAAAACCAATTAAACTGGTTCTGCAGCTGGATACAAGCTTTTACCAATTGTAAATAGGTCAACATTAAAACAGAGAAGATGTATGGTATCTACTTACAAACATCGCATTGTGGTAACAATTCCTCGAATTACTGTCGCCTCTGAAATGCTATGGCGAAAGGCCTCGAGAACTGATCTCACTTTTTCCGTATCTTGTCTAAAATCAAGTATGACTGTGAGTCAAAGTACACTATTAGTATCAAAAGACATAAACTGAATATGCACACCTACAGTATATATATATATATATATATATATATATATATATATATATATATATATATATATATATATATATATATATATATATATATATATATATATATATATATATATATATATATATATATATATATATATATATATATATATATATATATATAAATATATATATATATATATATAAATATATATATACGACATAGATGTATATACAGTATGTATACACACATGATTAACTTTAATCCATATACAGGGTACATAGATGTTAAATATGGCTATATGGTATGCAAAACATTTCATTTTGTTGGGTGTTTGTTGACCACATATGTTGCAGTAGATGTAGTATCTGTTATATATAGTGATCAGCGTGCACATGCTGGTGTGCAGTCCAGCAGTATAATTACTGGCTAGTCTAGAAGTAGTAAGATATGATAGGATGTCTGTCACAGAGTCTAAGAATAAGGTTCTCCTGGTTCAAAGTGTAGTTTTACGTGGTCCCAGTTACTATGAGAACTTGCGAGATAACTTTTTCTGTGCACCAGGTGGTATAATTTTGAATGTTTGCTAAGTATTTATTGAGCATCGCTTGTTTATATTGTGATTTTTATGTTTGTTAAGATGCATGGGTTTGATTGTTTTATGATGATTTAGATTGATGTTCTGAGTATTGTATAAGGATGAAGCTTGATATTATTGTATAACTTTATCATATCAGAAACATTATAACATAATCTCAAGAGACTTTACAAAACAACGTATATCTTTATTTATTTGTAGACATTCACAAACATGTGATCAAATTTTGTACCAAGATCTTTTAGTACAATTCCATTGATATAACTTTTGAAAAAGTGCTTCATCCCAAGCGATTTCTTATATTCACAATAGTTGACATTCGTCTAATGGTTTCAAAATTGTTTTGGTTCATATTTTGGAAAATTTCTACAACATCGTCTTGTTGAAACATACCCAACTCATACTGTTTTGTCGAAACTTCTCTGTATAGTGCCTCTATGTTTAGCATGCTTTGTCATACGCAAAATATTTCATCTCGAAATCTCACTTGGTGTAATGCCTCCTGCCAACAATGATACTATCTCACAAGTGTCCATGCTATATCTCTTGAACAAAATCTTTAAAACATAGTGTTTTTGATGGCAGATACTTCTAAAATAAAAATAAACATATTAGTAAAGGGTAATAAATATTGAAGTAAAATAATAATTAACAGAGCTCTTCGTTTTTAAATAGCGCTAAATAATATTTTTAATAAGTCTTACCTCGTCACCGATAATCCTGCTGGCAGCTACGTAATGTATACTGTAGTGGAGATAATCTCTTCAGAAGCTACTGCTGAAGTGAATAATTTTGGTTTAGAAACAGAAATTCTCAAATCGTTTACAAGTTTTAAGTAATTTGTTTGCTCAAAATTATCTTTACAAGAGATACATATTTTTGCGTGAATAAAGTTTTTCAACATGGAAAACTTCATGTATAATACAGAAGGTTTTTGCTCAAAAATGTGTTCTTTTTTCAGACAAAATAACATTGTTTTGCTAGACGAAAAATATTGTTTTGTTCTAGCGAAAATCTTTCTATATATTATGAAGCATTTTGGCGCAAAAGATCTGTTTTTTCCTCAACTCAAAAATGTGTTTTTATTAGACAAAAAATTTTGTTTTGACAGACGAAAAATATTGTTTTTTTTGCGCGAAAACAGTTTTTCTCACGAGTAAGTTTTCATTTATATTATAAAGCGTTTTCGTGTGTGAAGTGTTTTTTGACATGCTTTTAACAATTAAAAGTTTATTAGAGCAATTTACTTTAAAATCTTATGTAGCAGATCGATTTCCTGTATGTGTACTCCATCTAAACGTTATAGTGTATTTTCTTGGGTAAACTTGTAGCTAAGATAGGTTTCCAGGATAAATCCTCTCATTGATTGATCTATCATTTCATTGTCTGCTATATCTTGGAAGCTTCTGACAATTTCATTCATGCTCTATCCTCAGCTTCTCAGTTAAAAAGTATACGCAGTAATCACCGCATACAATTGACAAAAAATTTTGCATGCGTCGCAATACTTTGTATCGAATCATTTCCTCTCTGTCTCTTCAGAAACTTGCTCACATCTGGCTAAAAGGCTAAGGGTAGTGAAAAAAAGTAAAAAAAGTCCACTCCAAAATCATCATAATATTGTAATGGAAATACACAGTGTGACATTCACCGCAGCCAGCCTTGCTAACTTATTGCCTAACTTGTTTTAACCAGCTACGCTCTCTATGACTCATCCGCTTGAGCACGCACGGCTGTGCACTGCACTATAGCTGGCTTTGAGCCAACAAACAACGTTCGCCTTTTAGTTATATATAGTATTGACATTAGTTACATGCAGTATTGTTTACATTTTATTAGCCAATCGGATATTATATATTCTTTTGATTTTGCCACTCATACTTAACGGCCTGCATGCAGCCCAGCCAGGCAGTATTTGATTAGGTAGCAGTAGCACTTAATATTTTAAGCGACTGTATTGTACTCATGTGTGCTTTGCGTTGGCAAGACAAACTGATGAGGATTAGTGCATTATAGAGAAGTTCCCACAAGCGAAGAAGACGCCCGGACACTCATAAGAATCAGTGCAAGTTTAGGACCACGCCTTGAAGACACTCATGTACCCATACAGGAAACTAACAGTATTAAGGAGACATTATTAGTAGTAATATATGAGCAGATCTCCCTAGCAAGTGTTTTTTTGTGGATTTGACTCCGGAGTTTATGCAATGGGTTACAGCGTTGGATGGATTCGCCGAGTTAATATTGTATTTCATTTAAGGGGCATTTGATTGGCATTTGAGTGGCATTTAAGTGGCATTTGAGTTTGGATTATTTTTTTACTTAATTTGATCTTATATGGCATATAGATTTTGAATGTATGGCATTTAAGTTTTGATAGTTTTTTATATAATTATATACATAATTCTAACTCATATGGCATCTAAGTTTTTGAATGTATGGCATTTAAGTTTTGATAATTTTTTTACATAACTCAAACTCATATGGTATCTTGAGAGAGAGAGGGGAGAGGAGAGATGAGAGAGGAGAGAGAGAGGAGAGAAAGGAGAGAGAGAGAAGTGATATTTTTTAGTTTTCTATACATTCATGCATATATGGATAATTATGTACATATTTATGGATATATTTATATCCACATTGAATAATATCCATTTATTACATATTAAGTATATTGAATACTATAAAACTAAATTGAATAAATTCATTGATTAAAAATGAATAATCATATGATTATCTGATTATATACATTTATTACATGATAAGTAGGGAAAATCTCCCCATATAATATAGCTAGAGTCAGTAAATACTAAGTAATACAAAGCACTACAACTTGTAATAAATACTAAGTAATAACAGTTAATGCATAGTTTGTTCCTTTACATCGATGTCTTTGATGTACTGATGTTATATCTTAGGAAGGAAGACTTCTGTTCTATGTGCTTTTAACTTCGTAATGAACTAAAATAAAAAAGTTATGTATTAGTATAGAATGGTTAAGCAAAAATGTAAAATAATTACATGAATTTGAACTTTAGTTTTAGTTACATTGGATAGTTTACATTATATAGAAAAGGGAAATAACTTACCAAGTTACATTGATCAGCTTGTTCTTTCTTGAGCACTATTTTCACCAAGTGCTTTTGATTCTCTTTCATATATCTGAAACAAAACAAAAAATACTTGCTTTATAAATATGTTGTAAAAAATACACTAATTACACCAAAAAAGTCCTTCTTTTTACCTTTAAAATGTATATATTCAGCATTTTGTTGTAAAAAATACATTATTTACACCAGAATAGTCCTTTTTTTCCCCTGGAAAATGTATATATTCAGCATTTCGTTGTAAAAAAATACACTAATTACATCAAAATTGTCCTTTTTTCACCTGGAAAATGTATATATTCAACATTTTGTTGTAAAAAATACACTAATTGCACCAAAAAAAGTACTTTTTTACCTGGAAAATGTATATATTCAGCATTTTGTTGTGAAAAGTACACTAATTTCCTCAAAAAAGTCCTTTTTTCACTTGGAAAATGTATATATTCAGCATTTTGTTTAATTTATGGTAAAAATTAGTAAAACTCACCTATAGTGATATGATTGCCTTGAGTTATTGATTAGCTTATTGAGCTCTTGTTTTGGACAGTTTTATTTTTCAGCATCATCGAAATAGAATCCATGTAGTTTGAGGAGTCCTCATTGGTTTGGTATCATCTAAGTAGGTGGTAGATCTTGAAATGAATTCTTGCTATGTTGCAAAAGTATGATGTCTTCAAAATCCATGTAGTTTGAGTCTTCATTGATTTGGTATCATCTAAGTAGGTGGTAGATCTTGAAAGGATTTCTTGCTGTGTTGGAGAAGTATGCTGTCTTCAAAATCCATGTAGTTTGAGTCTTCATTGGTTTGGTATCATCTAAGTAGGTGGTAGATCTTGAAATGAATTTTTGCTATGTTGCAAAAGTATGATGTCTTCAAAATCCATGTAGTTTGAGTCTTCATTGATTTGGTATCATCTAAGTAGGTGGTAGATCTTGAAAGGATTTCTTGCTGTGTTGGAGAAGTATGCTGTCTTCAAAATCCATGTAGTTTGAGTCTTCATTGGTTTGATATCATCTAAGTCGGTGATAGATCTTGAAAGGAATTCTTGCTGTGTTGGAGAAGTATGCTGTCTTCAAAATCCATGTAGTTTGAGTCTTCACTTTCATTGGTTTAGTATCAGCTAAGTAGGTGGTAAATCTTGAAAGAAATTCTTGCTGTGTTGCAGAAGTATGATGTCTTCCAAATCCATGTAGTTTGAGTCTTCATTGGTTTGGTATCATCTAAGTAGGTGGTAGATCTTGAAAGGAATTCTTGCTGTGTTGGAGAAGTATGCTGTCTTCAAAATCCATGTAGTTTGAGTCTTCGTTGGTTTGGTATCATCTAAGTAGGTGGTAGATCTTGAAAGGAATTCTTGCTGTGTTGGAGAAGTGTGCTGTCTTCAAAATCCATGTAGTTTGAGTCTTCGTTGGTTTGGTATCATCTAAGTAGGTGGTAGATCTTGAAAGGAATTCTTGCTGTGTTGCAGAAGTATGCTGTCTTCAAAATCCATGTAGTTTGAGTCTTCATTGGTTTGGTATCATCTAAGTAAGTAGTAGAACTTGAAAGGAATTCTTGCTGTGTTGGAGCAGTGTGCTGTCTTCAAAATCCATGTAGTTTGAGTCTTCATTGGTTTGGCATCATCTAAGTAGGAAAGAAAGTCATGTTGTGTCACATCTTTAAAGGGGTTCTTGCTGTGTTGGAGAAGTGTGCTGTCTTCAAAATCCATGTAGATTGAGTCTTCATTGGTTTGGTATCATCTAAGTAGGTGGTAGATCTCGAAAGGAATTCTTGCTGTGTTGGAGAAGTATGCTGTCTTCAAAATCCATGTAGTTTGAGTCTTCATTGGTTTGGCATCATCTAAGTAGAAGAGAAAGTCATGTTGTGTCACATCTTTAAAGGGGTTCTTGCTGTGTTGGAGAAGTGTGCTGTCTTCAAAATCCATGTAGTTTGAGTCTTCATTTTCATTGGTTTGGTATCATCTAAGTAGGTGGTAGACCTTGAAAGGAATGTCTTCAAAATCCATGTAGTTTGAGTCTTCATTGGCTTGGTATCATCTAAGTAGGTGGTATATCTTGAAAGGAATTCTTGCTGTGTTGGAGAAGTGTGCTGTCTTCAAAATCCATGTAGTTTGAGTCTTCATTGCTTTGGTATCATCTAAGTAGGTGGTAGATATTGAAAAGAATTCTTGCTGTGTTGGAGAAGTATGCTGTCTTCAAAATCCATGTAGTTTGAGTCTTCATTGGTTTGGTGTAATCCAAGTAGGTGGTAGATCTTGAAAGGAATTATTGCTGTGTTGCAGAAGTATGCTGTCTTCAAAATCCATGTAGTTTGAGTCTTCATTGATTTGGTATCATCTAAGTAGGTGGTGTTTGCCATCTTAACTATCCAATCTGAAAAGATGAAAAAAAAAATACTTTTTCAAAAAATGTGAGCTATTTATTATTATTTAATCATCATACAAAGAAGATAACATTTTTATCAATTTCCAAAGACAGGGTTTGTAACACAAACGGATTTGGTTGTAGGAGGCTATTTTCTCCATAGTGCAAGTAGGTGAGTTTTTCAACTAGTGGTAAATAAATATTTATTATTATTTTATTATTTAGATCACAAGACTGGAACAAAATTCAATAAAGTAACAATGAAAACCAAATTAAATCACAATAATATTAACAATAATAAGAATAATAATAATAAATTATTTTTCATATTAAATACAATGAATAATAACTGTTTTATGCTGATAATGAAGTAAAACAATTCAATAATGAAAGTTGTAATCATTTTCTGGCTGTAAAGTTCAAAAATCAACCTGTCGTTCAAGATGTCATTTAAGGCTAACCTATATTTTCTCTCGGACCTACGACAATTCTGTCAATCAATGCCAAAAGACTGCGATCTTGAGCGGAAACAGGATAGGTTCTATGAGCATGAAATTATTTAGGAGAGACACTTCCATGGTCAGGCCATATTGTAATAGGAGGATAACTCCAGAGTGCAACTAGTTGAGTTTTTCAACTAGTGTTAAATAATTATTTATTATTTCTCACCTTAATACAGAAAATCTCCTAGTAGTTGTAGTAGATGTTGATCCTTCAGTCACTGTTGTTGAAGTGGATGCTTTCTGTTTAAAAGCGGTGCTTCTTATATAGCTAGGTTGTACTAAGTTGTACTAGGTACTAGGTACCGATCGACATGAGTTGATTCCAATGAAAAGCCTTTATAATATATAAGCAGGTCTTTAAGCAGAAAACTCACGCAAAAACTAGAAAAAATAAAAAACATTCTTCGCCTGAGTTTTCTGTCTTATATGTTATAAAGGCTTTACGCAAAAACTCACGCGAAAAACGAAACTAAAAACAAAATTCTTCGCGGGAGTTTTCCTTCTTATAAGTCATAAAGGTTTTACACGGAAAACTCACGCGAAAAGTGAAACCGTAAAAAAATTCTCTTTGCGGGAGTTTTCCTTCTATAAACTATAAAGGCTTTACAAGGAAAACTCACGCGAAAACGGAAAATAGAAAACAATTCTTTCGCGGGAGTTTTCCTTCTTTTATCTTATAAAGGCTTTATGCAGAAAGTTTACGCAATTTTTTTTACCGTAAATTCTCCTCGTAATGCCTTTATAGTACATAGAAGGAAAACTCCCGCGAAAAAGTTTTTTTTATTGTTTTCGTTTTCGCGTGAGTTTTTGCATAAAGCTGTTATAACACATAAGAAGGAAAATTCCCGCGAAGAAGTTTTTATTGAGTTTCGGTTTTTGCGTGAGTTTTTGCGTACAGCCTTTATAACATATAAGACGGAAAACTCCTGCGAAGAATGTTTTTTATTGTTTTAGTTTTCGAGTGAATTTTCCTGCTTATATATTATAAAGGCTTTTCATTCGAATCAACTTGTGTCAATCGGTACTTAGTACAACCTAGCTATATAAGAAGCACCGCTTTTACACAGAAAGCATCCACTTCAACAACAGTGACTGAAGGATCAACATCTACTACAATTACTAGGATACTTTTTGTATTAAGGTAAGAAATAATAAATAATTATTTAACACTAGTTGAAGAACTCAACTAGTTGCACTATGGAGTTATCCTCCTATTACGATATGGAGTCGTTCTCTTGACCATAGAAGTATCTCTCCTAGATAATTTTATGCTCATAGAACCTATCCTGTTTCCGCTCAAAATCGCAGTCTTTTAACATTGATTGACAGAATTGCCGTATGTCCGAGAGAAAAAATAGGTTAGCATATTAAATGATGCCTTAAACTACAGGTCGATTTTGAATGTTACAACCAAAAAATGATTAAAACTTTCAAAATTGTATTATTTCACTTCATTATCAGCATAAAAAAGTTATCATTCATTGTAAAAATAAATAATTAGCGCCTTTTACTAGTGTTAAATAATTATTTATTATTTTTTACCTTAACTCTACTTAGAGTCCTTTTAGGGGTTGTAGTGATCTAAATAATAAAATAATAATAAAAAAATAGTTCCAAAGAACTAGATGATTTAATTGACTACAAAAAAAATAATTATTTTAGCACTTCTTACCTTGATGCTGGTTGCTTACATGGGGTTTCATTGCTATAGCGGCAGGAGTGTTGATGTTTGAGCAGGAAGATGTATCATTAAAGGTGTTAGGATTGGGTCTTCTATCATCAATGTGAATGTCGTTGGTGGTGGAACTGGTGGTTGTAGTGGAGTCAGTGTTGATGTTGTTGGTAGTTGTAGTTGGTTCAATATGGAGCTTAGGAAGTGCTTTGGAGTGTGACGTCATCACACCTGCAAAAAAAGTAAAAGAACTTAGTTTAATGATGTAAATATACTAAAATTATTATAGTGTTAAATAATTACTTATTATTTATTTTAAGAATAAAGAATTAGAGCTTTCTACTAGTGTTAAATAATTATTGATTCTTTTTTACCTTATCACCACTTGGAGCCAGATGATTTAATTAACTAAAGACAAATAATTATTTTAGCATTTTTTACCTTGATGCTGGATGGTCTCCTAGTAGCTGTAGTAAATGATGCTTCTCCGCTTGCTGTTGAAGAACTGGATGCTTTCTGTGTGAAAACAGTGGCTCTTAAATAGCTGAAGTTGCACTGATTAAACCCTATGAATCAGTATTTTTTCCAATGCTTTCGCGGGAATAAAAACTGTTTTCTTGCATGAATAAAAAACAATGTTTCGCGGGAATAAATAATTTATTTTCACGCGAATGGAAACCGTTGCTTTCGCGGGAATAAAAATTTTATTTTCACGCGAATACAAACCAATGCTTTCGCGGGAATAAATAATTTATTTTCAGGCGAATGGAAACCGTTGCTTTCGCGGGAATAAGTAATTTATTTTCACGCGATTGGAAACCATTGCTTTCGCGGGAATAAACACTTTATTTTCACGCGAATACAAACCGTTGCTTTCGCGGGAATAAATAATTTATTTTCACGCAAATGGAAACCGTTGCTTTCGCGGGAATAAATAATCTGTTTTCACGCGAATAGAAACCGTTGCTTTCGCAGGAACAAAAAATAATTTATTTTCACGCGAATGGAAACCGTTGCTTTCGCGGGAATAAATAATTTATTTTCACGCGAATAGAAACCGTTGCTTTCGCGGGAATAAATAATTTATTTTCACGCGAAACGAAACCGTTGCTTTTGCGGGAATAAATAATTTATTTTCACGCGAATAGCAACCGTTGCTTTGGCGGGAATAAATAATTTATTTTCACGCGAATGGAAACCGTTGCTTTCGCGGGAATAAATAATTTATTTTCACGCGAATAGAAACCGTTGCTTTCGCGAGAATAAATACTTTATTTTCAGGCGAATGAAAACCGTTGCTTTCACGGGAATAAATAATTTATTTTCACGCAAATAAAAACCGTTGCTTTCGCGGGAATAAATATTTTATTTTCACGCGAATGGAAACCGTTGCTTTTGTGGGAATAAACAGTTTTTATTCCCGCGAAAGCATTAGAAAAAATGCTGATTCATAGGGTTTAATCAGTGCAACTTTAGCTATTTAAGAGCCACTGTTTTCACACAGAAAGCATCCAGTTCTTCAACAGCAAGCGGAGAAGCATCATCTACTACAGCTACTAAGAGACCATCCAACATCAAGGTAGGAAATGCTAAAATAATTATTTGTCTTTAGTTAATTAACTCATCTGGCTCTAAGTGGTGATAAGGTAAAAAATAATCAATAATTATTTAACACTAGTAGAAAGCTCTAATTATTTATTTTTAAATTTTTCGAAGCACTACTACCCAATAAACTCTTTCGCATCTAAGAAACATTTTCTAATATACTGTTTTTGTTACACAAAATCGCTGGCATGATTCCTTTAATTAATCATTATCAACATATTGCATTGATGTTTATTATCATTTACTAGTTGCGTTGTTTTCTTTTCATTTTAGATTATCATGTCAACAACAAAAAGTACGAATTGGATATAGTCATAAGCGATCATGTACATAGCTATAAAAGCTATAAAATCTTAATATGGACATGAATTTGGACATGGATATGTACATAAATATGAACATAGGTATGAACATAAATGGACATGAATATGTACATGAATATGGACATGTACATAAATGGACATGAATATGGACATGAATATGGACATGTACATAAATGTACATGGATACGTATCTGTACATGAATATGGGCATGTGCATGAATGGATATTTATATGTACATAAATTGAAATGAATATGGATGTGGGTGATTTTCCAACAGATTTTATAGCATTCAATATACTTATTATGTGATGAATGCATATTATTCAATGTAGATATAAATATACCTATAAATATGAACATATTTATCCATATATACATGAATGTATAGAAAACTAAAAAATCTTTCTCTCCTCTCTCTCCTCTCTCTCTCCCTCTCTCCTCTCTCTCTCAAGATGCCATATGTATGTATGTATGCATTGATTGTCATTACAAGTTGTAGTGCTTTGTATTACTTAGTACTTACTGACTCTAGCTTTATTATATGGGGAGATTTTCCCTACTTATACTAATTTGGTGATTTTCAAACATATTTTATAGCATTCAATATACTTATTATGTAATAAATGTATATTATTCAATGTAGATATAAATATAACCATAAATATGTACATAATTATCCATATATACATGAATGTATAGAAAACTGAAAAATATCTCTCTCCTCTCTCTCTCCTCTCTTCTCTCTCCTCTCTTCTCTCTCCTCTCTCATCTCTCCTCTCTCATCTCTCCTCTCTCCTCTACCAAATACTCCTCTCTTGCAGTTATTTCCCAAATACTGTATATTTTAACCATCTAGAGGACTAATTTGGTGATTTTCCAACGTATTTTATAGCATTCAATATACTTATTATGTAATAAATGTATATTATTCAATGTAGATGTAAATATATCCATAAATATGTACATAATTATCCATATATACATGAATGTATAGAAAACTAAAAAATCTCTCTCCTCTCTCTCCTCTCTCTCTCCTCTCATCTCTCCTCTCCCCTCTCTCCTTTATCTCTCAAATAAACATACGAATTTGAATTATGTAAAAAAGTTATCAAAACTTGAATGCCATATGAGTTAGAATTATGTATAGAATTATCAAAACTTAAATGCCATACATTCAAAATCTATATGCCATATAAGTTCAAATTAATTAAAAAAATAATCAAAACTCAAATGCCACTTAAATGCCACTCAAATGCCACTCAAATGCCCCTCAAATGAAATACAGTATAAACTCGGCGAATTCATTCAACGCCGTAACCCATTGCATAACCCCCGAAGTATAATCCACAAAAAAACACTTGGTAGGGAGGTCTGCTCATATATTACTACTATTATTACTTGCTACTACTTTGCAATTACCTTTCTATCAACTTTGTGCATTTTAGGGGAGTGTAGAATAAAATTTGTATTCACCCTCTCAACTATTTGAGATTAGTTTGGCTGGTAGCCAACCTCCGTTCTTACTGCAAATAAGCAGTGTCTTTTTGTCCAGCACAGAGAGATAATAGATAAACCTTGCACTCTGTAGCCACGCTACCACAAGAGCACAGGGTAGCCAAAAACAAGCAGTTCTTGCAGTACCAGTGATAGTCTATTGCACCCCTCTACACAAAACTATTACAATATTTGGCCGATGCACTTTATAGCGCATATACATTGTATATGGATTGCATTCAATAACACTCAAACAGTAGTTGATCGCACTTAATAACACTCAAACAGTGGTGTATTGCACTTAATAACCCTCAAACAGTAGTTGATTGCACTTAATAACACTCAATCAGTGGTGTATTGCACTTAATAACACTCAATCAGTGATTGATTGCACTTAATAACACTCAAACAGTGGTGTATTGCACTTAATAACACTCAATCAGTGGTGTATTGCACTTAATAACACTCAAACAGTGGTGTATTGCACTTAATAACACTCAATCAGTGATTGATTGCACTTAATAACACTCAATCAGTGGTGTATTGCACTTAAACTTTTGAATATTTTTCAAGTTGCCCGGATTTCGGGGTGTGAAATTCCACTAAGATGGATTTTTCATATGTTCTTCGTTACCCAGTTCTACAAGTATTTTTAATATCTCACCTACATTTCTTCAGTTTCCCATACACGTATTACTACATATTTGATTAGATCCAGTTATCGAGTTTCAACTACAACCCTACCTGCAGAAAAGAAATGAACAAAAAATGAGTGGTTTCGATAAAAAAACTACAACCAGCAGTGCCTTACTTTTATTACCAAATCATATGGGTATCTAGTGTATTTCTTTGATCTTGTCATCAAGAAAGATAGAAAAGAAATCAACGAAATCATAATTGGTCAATATTTCTCCTTTCTTCACTTTTAGTGGAAAGTCTCATGTTAGCAAACTTTTTTACATTACTTCTGCCTAATAGTCCACTACAATGTTTATTGTGTTTGTCAGGGCTCTCAAATACTTGGATTAAATTTGGGTAAACTCAGAATTTTAGTTCCTATTCGCAGAGAATTTTTGTCAGCAAAAGGTGAGCTCATGCTTTCTCATATTCCACACCTCAGTTTCCCATAGCAGTTGTGATTATTTTAGTTTTTTGCCCAAAACAACACAATTACTTTGGATAAACATTAATGAGAATACAAATTACTGTTTATTTTATGGAATGACTACAAAAACTACTGAATGTAAATTATTTGTCGGCAGCAATTTGTTGTCAGACTAAAATAAAACATTGCTTTAGCTGTTAACAGACAACTTTCATACTAGCTGTGTAGGGAGAAATGTTATACCCCTTTAGTAACAGGAAAAAAGCAGTTCATAGTACAAAAAACGCCGATCCCACGCAAGGAACGGCGGAAACAAACACAGAATAATTGTAATGTAGTAGTAATGCAGGATCGGGTCACTGTCATGGTGTCTAAGGACAAGATGGTTCTCTTGGTTCCGGTGCCTCCTTGTTCGCACCATCTACCGTGAGAACCTTAAAAGTACCTTTTTTGCTCTCAAGTTTTGTGGTTTTAATTTGGTTTGTAATAGCATGATTAACTGCGCGGGGTTGTTTTTATTTGAGTTTGTATGGTTTAGCTTTGAGGAGGGATTGATAATTTTATAAAAATGAAGTGATGTATTATTGTACAAGCTTATCACGTGAGAAAAAAACATCATATATGTACGTTGAATAGTCCTACCATTATTTCGAAAGAATGTACACAACTATTTACCTCACAACTTATGTGTTTGTATCTGCTGACCTGAGGATGGATTTTACACCAAATAGTTTTAGTCCACCTCAGTTGAATTAGATTTTAAAAAGGTACTTTATCCTGAGCTGTCTTTTTGTCTTTTTTTCAATGGTTATTAATATCCACAATGTTTATCACACATAAAATAGATTGAAAATTGTTTTCATTTGTCTCCATTAGCCATTCTACTGTTTTGTCTTGCGAACCCATATAATGTTCGTACCGTTCAATAATTATTTATCTGCGTTATCCTCCCTCTGATACCGAACGAAGCTTTTCTGGGGCCTTCGACATCCTTGACATTTGTCTTTGTTTTTCTATGTTGGTGATCGTTTGTCTTTAGGCAGCATTTTCTACCAACCTATTAGCAATAGTAAGCAATACTTGACTAAGATTCATATCCCCCATTTTCCTAGCACCTGAAACCAATGTTCCAAAAGCCACTAAATTGTTTTTAGGAACATATTCTTCTAGTTGATAGACTTTGGTGAGTTTAAATCCCTTGTTCAAGAGCCTTTTTAGCACAAGACTCATGCTTCCAACTAGCGAGTGTTGGGGTTTTTTGAGAACTTTTAGAGTTCAGAAAATATTTTCATCTGCTTTTCAAGTGCTTTCTGCTAGACATCGTTTTTTTAAACTCTGAAGACTTTTCAAAAAAATTGCTTCCTAGTTTCTCAAAGACTTTGATGTCACATCGGACATATCCAAACCAAATTTAATGAATGAACTGTCTCCGCTACCTTTTTTGATTTAGTTTCATTTCAAGTTGCTTGGAACAAAAAAATTCATAAAATCTGTTGACAATCATTTGTGGATATGTATGACTTTTACCTGATACAACCACTCACAATCCCAAATCGAGATGGCAGTATGAGCTAGAATTCAGAGATACTCTTCATTTTCCATCGTATTTCTCTATAGCTGTACCATTTATTTTTGCTTGGTAGGCTGAACCTCTTGACCTGTGGCGTTGATAAAAAAAAAACAGACGTGTTTGCGTCAAAAGCATCCGTGAAACTGGAGGAAAATTTAATTCTCAATGCAAAATACATCAACAGGTAGTCCTCCATTGAGCCGACGTCTAACGTAGATCTTCTTTGCAAAAAATTGGTACTGTAGCCTGCTACGTACTGAGTTGCTATAACTTAAAAAATAAGCAGCAAATGAATTATTTTTTTACTCTAGGATAGGCATCAACTCTATAAATCACGTTAGATAAAGAGCATTTTTCTCAATTCCATAGACCCTGTTGCAAATTTTCGCTTATTTTCCCATCTATTGTAATCCCATTTTAGTAAAAAAAATTTCATCGTAACTATGCATCACTAGACTCAGTCATCCAACAATGTTTTTTCTTTGTGAAGGAGCAAAGATTCCGATTGCATCCGTCAATCAAACGGATTGGGAGAGTCTGCCAAGATGAATAGCCGAGTTTTCAAAAGTTCAGATAGGAAAAAAGTTGTGGAGGAGATGATTGGTGAGCTTTGTTAACCATACACCAAATTGCTCATCTTGGCAACAATATACCATCTTTTAGAATATCTATCCTGTTTTTGCTGTAGATTTTTCTTTGTCTTCCAAAACTTGAACGAATGTTTCTTAATCACTTTAAAAAGTATCTCATGTTTTCATCTTTCCATGCTTTTCAACAATGGGCATACTCTTCTTCACTCATATTTTTTGTTTTAACGTACTGTGAAGAGCTTGTCTTGGAGCTGGATGTTTTTGTTGCCGTTGATTTAAGTATTTCATCAATTTGTATGGAACAAATCGTTATCTGGCTTTGCATTCTTGTGCTTTGAGATATATTTCGCGATTGTATCCGGGAGCAATCAAGTTTGTACAATCCAAAAACAAAATGGAACTTGTATCGACCATGGGCATCTTGCTTCCTTTTTTGGCTGCAAAATAAAAATGTTTATTGGAGGCATCTTTTAATTGTTGCAGCAGAAGCCCTTTCATCACGCTGATGTCGTAGCTCTGCAAAATTAATCCTAGGAAAGGAAACTTTCCCGTGTACTTTATCAACTCATTCATAACTTTGCAGGCTCCAATTGTTCGTCTGAATTGTCTTTCTAATTGAGAGGCGATTCACAACAAAAATTTTGTTGCGCATTTTCCAATCGATACATCGCGTCTTCCATCTGATTTTTGCTTTGGCAAAAGTTTTCTTTTTCACTCGATTGTACGCTTCTCTGTTGTTATTTTCATGGTGTTAAATTGGTTTTCATTGCATTGATTTTCATCACCATTGTTGCTAATACATCGACGCAGCTCAAAACTTTGAACTTTTGAACTTTTAAACGAATAGAAATCCTGGAGAGAATATGACCACTGGTGTAGAAGGTAGTGTCTGTATTTCTTTTGTCTGCTCATTTGGGTAGGAAGCACTCGATATTGGACATCACAAAATATGGAAAATATCTCAAATGATCATCCGTAGGGGTGTTTATTCCGAATCGTTCTTTTAACTAATCATAAATTGTAGTGCTAGGTTTGTATTCACTGTTGGATAACGAGTTTGTGTGTTATAGGAAGTTCAAGGTTATAACATAGGTTCTATCGGCATTGGCTTAACAAGGAATACGGGGACACACATGGTTATAGGAACTTGGGTTAAGTGGAGAAGTTCTTCTTGAGTTGTTAGTTGATGGTGAGTAGACGTGTTTTCCTTGTGTCTCTTCGTACCCTTCATCTAACATGGCGCAGTCGGCATATAACTTGGTGATATTGTTGTTGTGTATTATTGGAATTATTTATTGGTGCAAGGGAGGTGTGTGAGCGGCTTTTGGTGCCGTGTGGGCACTAAAAGAGAGAGGTGTAGAGGTGCTAGGGCCGCGTGGGTCCTCCGTGGTGTGTGTGGGGATAGAGGTGTGTGTAGAGTAGAGGTGTTGGGTGTTTCAGAGCTGTGTGAGCTCTCCGTGTTCAGTGTTTAGGTGTTTATAGGGATATTGGTGCAGTGTTAATTATTTTTGGTGAAGTGGTGATTTGGTGTTGTTAATTATTTACCGGGATAAAGGTACAGTGTTTATACGTGGTGTTAAGTATTTATTACGTGACATTGTCACTGTGGAATATTATTGTGTTGTGGTTAATTGTGCAGTGGATAAGGGTACAGTGGAGGTAATACATGATATTGTGGATATTATTGTGGTGCATTTAATTGTGCATAGGTGGATAAAGGAACAGTGGATATCTTTTGGGATATTGTGAATTGCTATTGTTGTGTTGTGCATTGGCTATTACTGTGGTGGAGAGGTGCTACTGTATTGATACAATCATACAGATATTGTTGGGTGTTTACTGTGTTGTGTTAATTAATTAGAACAGGGATGAGTAGGAGACTTGACTTGTCGTCATTTCCGAAGCTAAGGTTAGCGGGTAGCAATGTGTCTGAGGAATTCAACAATTGGTTGACTCAGTATAAGGTGTCTGCTGAGGTAGCAGCTTTAACTTTGGGTACCGAGAAAGTGGAAATTGAGGGAGATGAGGTTGTTGTAGATGTGTTTAGAGGTAGAACTAAACTACTAGCCTTGTTAAGTGCTATAGGTAGTGATGGTATAGGGGTATTGCAGTCACTGGGATTTGATTTAAATGACCAAACTGATGGTGGGTTTGATAGGGCAATAGATTTGTTAAAAGGCCACTACGACCGTAGTGAAAGTGTCTATGTTAAGACAATGAGGTTTGTGACAGTGTCACAGGCTTGTGGGGAAGATGAAAGAGAATATTTACTCAGAGTTGAGAAATTAAGTAGGGAGATGAATTTTGGGTATAACAATGATGAGTTGAGGCAACGCTTCTCAGTTGCTTTAGCTGTTAATGGTTTAAGGGATTCCTCTGTGCGTAAGTTGCTTATGCAAGAGACTACACTTAGCTGAAGAGATTTAGGTATTAAGTTGGCAGCCAGGCAGTTGGCTATTGCTTCAGAAGAAATTCTGAATGCCTCTAGGACTGGCCGTTCGGTATATGAGGTAGCCAAGTATAGACAGGGAGGTCCACGGGAGGAGGTGGATAACAAAGTTACATACCGTTCAAGGGACAGTACTAGGTCTGGAGATGGTAATGTGGAAAAGGGCTCCTATTCCCGCGGCCATAGAAGCCGCAGCCCAGGGGAGAGGAGTAGCGAGTATAGAGGGTATCATGACCATAAAGGAGATAGGCATTATAAGAGTAGATATGGTGCGGAGTCTTATAGACACCGCAGCCCGGAGGGCAGTTAATCTCCTAGGTACGAGACGACGTCCTATGGACGCCGTAGCCCGGATAGCTGGCATTCTCCTAGGTATGAGGCGACGTCCCATGGACATCGTAGCCCAGATAGTAGATACTCTCCTCAATCACCTCGAGGTTCACCTACATCGGGTAGAAGGCCTGGAAGGTTTAGCTCCCCAACTGGCGGGGACAACTGTTTCCAGTGTAGTAGGAGGGGACATCAAGTCGGTCATTGCCCGGATGTAAGGTGTTTCCGGTGTAAGCTGAGAGGCCATACCTCTAGGGATTGCAACAATAGGTGGGAAGGTGACAATATCAAGTCACAGCACAGGGATAGTAATGGTAATGATGGTTCTCCACGTAAAGTGAGATTTGTGAACAATGTTGTTGGCGATACTGGTAGTAGGAAATCTAGCATCGAATGCTTTGTCAAAGTAAATGGTAAAGAGGTAGAGTTTGTATTAGACACTGGAGCTGAAGTGTCAGTGGTAACTGAGGATACTGGCAGGTTTCTGAATTTGAGATTAAGTAACCCTGTTAACGATCTCATTGGGGTTGATGGTTCCAGGCTGAATGTTAGCGGGAAGTCAAATGTTTGCATTAATGATTTTCCCAGATCTATAGTGACGTCAGTTTATGTTGTAAAAGGGTCCTCTGTGAACCTGTTAGGTATTGAGGATATCAGTAAACTCGAACTGTTAACAAACGGTAATAAGTTACGAGTTGAAGGCGAGTGTATGCAAGGTGTATGGGAATGCAAAGGTACTGCTGTTATAAAGGACACAGTGGAGCAAATGAGAACGCCCATATCTAGTGGTGGTGGCAATGTCTCACCAATGCAGATGGCGCAAAAAGCTTCTGCTGGTACCACTGCAAAAGCTAGAGCCACTTCAGGGTGCGCTACAGCTGGTGCTAGGGGATACAACAGTGTGGTGAAAGCTAGACAGCTACAGGGTGAGAGCGAGGCGTTTGGTAGCAGATTGTCTGAGTTCTTGGTGAGTGGAGGTGTTTTGGGTGATGAGGACTATGCTAGTAGACATGCACGTCTTGAGGCTGAAAAGAGAGAGGGTGAAAGGGTGTATTGTATGGCGATGCAAAGGTATGAGCAGGGTGTGAGGGAGCTCGAGGAAAAGCAGGAGTGTACCTTGGTGATCAGGCAGGCTATGGCCAAAATGAGGCAGTTGAGATCTGGGACTGGTAGCAAAGCCCCATCGACGGTGGTGTGTAACACCCCGTCGAGTTCCACTGTGAAAGCAGTGCCCGCACCTAGTGTGGAAGGCTCTAGCGCACAGAGGGAGGAGTCCAAGACCCCCTCGGGCTCTCAGAGCAGTGCCAGTTGGGTGCACGAGGTAGAAGAGGTAGAAAGAGTGACCGGTGGCAACACCAGTGTCAAGGTAGAAAAAAGATGCGGTTAGGGAAGATACCAAGGAGGTTGACCCTGGTACGAGACTTCAAAGGGAAGATACTGGGCAGAGAATTGCTCTGGTTGACCCGATAGGAAGTGGAGTACAGAGCAGTCGGGGTCAACTGCTCCAGGGGATAGTGGAATTGACGGTGAACCCCTTGGGGTTGAGTTGGAGTAGAGGAATGTGGTTCGACAGGGTGTTGGAGGTGCAGAGAGTCCAGAGGACGATCTGGTGGAAGTTGCTAATAGTTTAAAGAGCTGTGTGGTTGATGAGGTAACAAGGGACACTTGGTATGGGGTAAAGTATTAATAAGGTATGTTATCTGTTACAGGTATTGATCCCAGGTATGTATGGTGTGAGGCTGATTTTCACCCTTGGTATTTAGGCTTGATGTATGATTTAAGGCTAGTGCTTCAGCTAACCATGATTAGTTAGGCTTGATCGCACGCAACGGTAATTGGTTCCATGGTATAAGGTCAGCTTGGTCGCTCACTGGGTTTATCAAAGGGGGGGGCATGTTGGATAACGAGTTTGTGTGTTATAGGAAGCTCAAGGTTATAACATAGGTTCTATCGGCATTGGCTTAACAAGGAATACGGGGACACACATGGTTATAGGAACTTGGGTTAAGTGGAGAAGTTCTTCTTGAGTTGTTAGTTGATGGTGACTAGACGTGTTTTCCTTGTGTCTCTTCGTACCCTTCATCTAACATTCACCTCCAAAAAACTGCATAGTCGGTGCGTTTGAGGGTGTTGCATCTGTGTGTTTTTGGATTACCAAATCTGTGTCCCAGTATGAAAATGACCTATCCTGCAGAAATGAAATTTTTTGAATTTTTGTAAACTAGTTTTTAAAATGTGTTTAAAACATTTTGCGAAAATATCCTGATGATCTGATAATACCTTCATGGTAAAGCGGAGAATTCCAAACAACCAATCTGATTATCATTTTAAGCAATGAACAATGAATCAACCCATCTGGCAGTAGCCATTCCTAATAAAATTAGCATAGCGCAATGAACCAATCATAATCGGTTACTCTCATGCGGTGCGTACTGCTGGTTGCCACTGTATTTAAATGCACTTAATACTTAGTGATTTCTATTATTATGTTAGTAGTACTATATGAGCAGATCTCCATACCAAGTGGTTTTTTTGTGGGGTCAAAATCCGGGGTGATGCAATGGGTTACGGCGTTGAATGAATTCGCCGAGTTCATATTGTATTTCATTTGAGGGGCATTTGAGTGGCATTTGAGTGGCATTTGAGTGGCATTTGAGTGGCATTTAAGTGGCATTTGAGTTTTTATTATTTTTTTACTTAACTTGAACTTATATGGCATATAGATTTTGAATGTATGGCAATTGATTTTTTTGATAGTTTTTACATTGTATAAAAATGGAACGTGATATGATTGTATTGTTATTGGAAGTTAAGATGTCGACAGAGGATGATGTTGAGATGAGACCGATGAATGAAGTTGATACTGTTGATGGTACTACACGTGATATGATAGATGTTTTACCGAGTATGAAGCGTAAAGCGTTGATAATGATGATTTTGGTATTTGTCGTAGGATTTTCCACTTTTGGAGGTGTTACTGAGTTTAGAATGTATGAAGAAGCTATGGAAGAAACATAAAAAGCGAGAAACTCTCCTGTTGGAATCATAAATGAAACTACTGTTGGTTGAAGAACATCTTTTTATGATGAATGGGAAACCTGAAGATTATGACCCAAGGATGCGATCTCCTTTTACAGCAATGATTGCAGGACCAACTGGATCGAGAAAGACACAAGCGATTTTTCGAATGATTGAAGCTAGTCAGACTATAGCACAGCCCCCACCAACAAAAATTCACTACTGTTATGGAGCCTACCAAAAAGCCTTTGATGATGTACCAGGAGTGATTTTTCATGAAGCATGATAGATATAACGGTGAGCTTTCCCAGAGATGGTCGAAATCGACGGCTGATAATTGATGATCTCATGGATGAAGTTTCTGGTACATCCGATGGCAATGCTTTGTATACAAAACCTAGTCATCATTTGAACATAAGTGTGTTTTTATTGTTCAGAATCTGTTTTTAAAAGGAAATTGTACAATTTCCTTGAATAGTAATTATCTTTTTCTTTTTAAAAACCCTAGAGATGCTTCTTCTATTTCCTATTTGGCTCGACAATGTTTTCCATCAAAAGTAAAATATGTACAAGAGGCTTTTGAAGATTCAACAAAAAAACCATGCACTTATTTACGAATAGATACTACTCAACAAACGAATGATCAACATAGACTATTGGGAAACTTTACATCAGATCTCCCAATGATATTATATGTACCCAAGTAAAAGGATATAAATACAATTACTATTCGTTTCACCTCAATCATATTTTGCTATTCAACGACGCAACACAAAAGCGTTATATTGACTAAAGATTTGGAGAAAAAGTTAACAAGAAATGCTGCTGTGTTGTTATCACTCAACAATGCAACCTTTGCTATTCAAAAGTCTGTTATAGCCAAAGCCAAAAAGGTGTTTATTATGACTCTAATGGAATGTGCTAAAGCTATTATAAATGGAACGATACCATTGACAACATCTCAGTATAATCAGTTGCAGCGAAACGCGAAAGATATTAGCGCTTTTTAAGAAGATCAACGATGGATGATAAGAAATTTGTATTGTAAAAAGGAGGATTTTTATCTGCTCTACTAGGGCGTATTATCAGCACTGTAGTTCCTGGGATATTGAAAAATGTGCTAGGAGGAGGGAGAAAATAAAGATGAAAGTCTCAACACGAATGATGCGAAATAGAATGGCGATTTTAGCTCTGGATGATCTGAGTAAGAAAGGAAAAATCGCTATAGTCGAAAAGGCCAACTCAGATTTGTTTCAATCATTGACAGAAAGTGTTAAAAATATTATATTAGGTAATGTTCTGCTTGATTCTGAGCAGTTTGTTGAGTTGCAGTGTTACAAGAAGGAACTACATAAACTTAGTGGTAGAGGGACAGTTGATGATAAGCGTAAAATTTTGATTCAGACTGGTATAGGGAATCTTTTGGACGCTATTATAACCCCTATTGTATCTGTTTGGTCATCAATAAAAAGATGAATCGTCAGCCTTTAACATTCACCAGACGTATTTTTATACTCACTGAAAATGAATACTTCAGATTAACAGAAAAAAAGGAGGATAAAACAGTGGTAAAGGAAGAAAAGACCAGACCTCCATTGTAATATAATCCTATGGAAGCTATAATGGTGAGAAATAAGAAAAGAAAGCGAAATGATCTACTGGAAACAACTTATGATTCTGACTTATCCTCCCACGAAAAGTTCGATGAATATGTTGAAAACTTACGTAGGTATTTGTCTGATGATGTCAAAAAGATTAAAAATAACCAAAATCAGGCGCAAAAAGATCGTTGGAGTCTTAGTAAGAAAAAAAGGAAGATGGAGTTTACTTCTCCTTTGGCCAATAGCACAGTTATTGATGATAAATCTAATGCCTTTTCACCAAGTTTCAAAGAAGATATTGAGTTAGAATCAGTGAAAATGAATGATGATGATGATGATGATGATGATGATGATGATGATGATGATGATGATGATGATGATGATGATGATGATGATGATGATGATGATGATGATGATGATGATGATGATGACATCGGGATAGAATCAATAAAAGGGAGGTTGTTTGATACTGAAGACTCAACCCTACTTGGAAATACATTTCTTACTGATAGAGAATATGAGCATGATAGTGAAAGCGAAGATTTAAAAGAGTTTGAAAAAAAGCAACTGATTTAACAACAAAAAAGAGTGATCAAACGATTGCTGTCAGAATGTTGAATAATCTGAGTAAAATTGGTAGATTCGACTCGGAAAAGAACAGACTGAAAATTGTAGAACGTTGGTTGAATCCTAAAACTTCCAAAACTTTACTACGAGATGTTCTAACCGAAGCAGGTAAAATAGAATCGGGAAATACCAATTACAGTAGATTTAAAAGCTTGCTAACTGATGAAGGAATCACAACTGTCAAACACGTGAGAGCCAGAAAAAAAGTTGGTCATTCCCGGTACTAATGCATGGACATCAACACGCTAAAAGAGTTGTATTATATTCCTGCATTACATACATCTCTACGAGGAGCTAGAGCTTTACTGAAAGCTCGTAGAAAGCGAGAGGGAGAAAAAAGAATTCGTGAATGGTTGAGTGGTGAGGATTCCTACACATTACATAAAAAGAGTTGTAACTAAGTTTAAACGTCGTCCTACAATTGTAGCTGGAATAGGGGAACAGTTACAGGTAGATTTAATGGATTGTTCCATGTCGAAATGATGAAAATAATAATACAGCGTTTTTACTGACTGCTGTTGATTCTCTATCTAGAAAAGGATGGGCTGTGCCGCTCATCTCCAAATCAGGACAGGCTGTAGCCAGAGGACTGAGAAGAATACTAGAAGGGGAAAACTATAAAGCTTTACAATCAGATAAAGGTAAAGAATTTGACAACGTCAATGTCAAGACTCTCCTGGCGGGAAAAAAAATCAAGCGCTTTACAACCGAAAATGAGAGGATAAAGGCATCAATGGTGGAGCGTTTTAACAGAACTTTAAAAGAGAAGATATATAGATATTTGACATATAAAGATGATGACAGATACATTGATGTTTTACCAGAAATGGTTAATGTATACAACAACACAATTCATGGTGCTATAGATATGCGACCGAATGATGTGAATTTTCAAAATCAGGCACTTGTATGGAATCGTGTGTATGAAGGAGGTGAACATAGTTTAATTCAAGAAGCAAAACTAAAGATTGGGGATTATGTGAGAATAAGTAAGGTGAGAGGAGCGTTTGAAAGAGGATACACCCCGAATTGGACGATTGAACTTTTTTATAATCACTGATGTACTTATTGATGAAAAGCCTGTTGTATATAGGGTAAACGATTTGGCTGAGGAGACGATTGATGGTACCTTTTACGAAAAAGAGTTGCAAAAAGTAAAAAAACCCACGATTTTCAGAACTGAAAAGATATTGGGAAGAAGAACAAGAAGTGGTAAAAGACAGATACTGGTTAAGTGGTTAGGTTACGGAGAAAAGTTCAACGAGTGGGTAGATGAATAGATTATAAGGAAAGAACTCTCGATATAATCATCATACGTTGAGAAAATGTCGATGCTGATAACTTTACCCTCAAACTCTAGTGGTGAACAGTCTCCTGATAATAGCAATTCCGAATTTACAGTGAGACTGTATAAACATTTGGTTATCAATGGTGGTAAATGGGAGGTAGGTCTGCTAGATATGTCTTATTCTAATAATTGGAAGAATGTTACCGAAGGGAAAATATATCTAGAAAGGACTAATGTCTCTGGTAAAAGCGAAAAGTCCTTCATCTTAATCGGTAATGGGAAAGATGATAGTATGGAGGAGTTGGGGGAGGTTATACGAAAGAGAATGAGGGAAATGGAGTTAGACAAAAAATTCACCATCTCCTACAACAAGATCACCAACACCACTTTACTAACTAACAGCGATCGTGTCACTAATAAGCTTTTCCAAAGATATAGCATACATTTTTGGATTTAGACCAAAAACCATGTATCCTCATGGTAGATACAAAAATATCTCACCCCCTGATATAAGTTCTGGTTTAACATCTCTGTATGTTTATTCCAACATTGTTGATAATAGAATGATAGGATATACGAAAGTATCTTTACTGAGAGTAGTTCCGGTTCAAGGAAAGAAGAATAGTGTTGTGTATCAAGAATTTAAAAAACCTCACTATGTTGACGCGTCATCACTAAAGAGTGATCTGATTCAAGTACTTATAACGAGTGACGACGGCCAACGAATACCATTTGATGATGGGAAGGCTGTGTTGACGGTTCACTTTAGAGAGAAACAATTATAATGAGTTTGGTACGATACATCCCTGAGGACTCGAAAGATTTGTTTGATGAGTACTACAAGATGCAAGCTGGAAATGGAATTGGAGTGTACAGTGTATGGCGGGTAATGCCTAATATGAGAGGAAATGGGCTTGGTAGTACTTTTCAAGTATACTTAAATCCGCAACACCAATGCTGAAAAGAGGAGCATTTAGTTTGGGGAAAAGAGCACTGTCTGTAGGTGAAAATGTAGCAGGTGATGTCATCGATGGACAAAGCTTTGCAGCATCAGCAAAAAGAGAGGGATGGCAGAGTTGAATGTTCTGGGGGGAGATCTGCTCAATGCAGTCCGTCTAGGTAGTATGAAAAGGAGAAAAACAAGAGGTGGAAAGAAGAGGAGAGGTGTTGGTAAACGTGGCATACTTTAATAGCAGCAGAATCCGGTATAAAAACAGCAGAGCTTGATATCTCTATTCATTAAGCGATAACGCTTCAAGCAATCATCACTCGCAAAAGATGGCTAGCCTAAATGGAACAACAGGTAATAAGTTGGAAGGTTCTTCATACAACATAAATCCATCGTTGGATGTATTTGCTACCGAACTAACAAACATATCGGTAGAGAGATCGGAATATGTTGTCTTCATACCTGATAGGTTAGATCCTTATGGTAGTATTGAGTTACCTTCTCAGGGAGCACTGAACATTACACAGATCTCTACAACTCGTTTCTGCAAGTTGAAGCCACAGTTGTTAAAGATGATGGAGCCGATATTGCAGGCAATGATGATGATGCAGCTGTGTGGATGGGGGATTCAATGCATACATTATTCAGCGAGTTGAAAATGTCGATAGAAGTAACCACTGTTGAATACGCTAACAACTACGGTTTACGCTCATACTTTTCACAACTACTCGAAAACAGTGCAGAAAGAAAGAAATATCAAGGTAAGATGGAAGGATGGTTGTATGATGATTCAACTAGCAAAGGCGCTGCTAATCACAAAACTGCAGATAAGAAAAAGAGGAGAGCTCTAGTCATAGGTGGAAAGACAAAAGAATTAACTGGAAAACCTCAACTCGCATTATTTCCGCAAAAAAACTAATAATTTCAGGCCCTAGTATGCAGCTGGAGTTTGATCGCGCCTCCAGCAAACTAGCTTCGTTTGCTGCGGATGAGCTGCCTACAGGAGGAGCAAAGATTAGGATTGATAAATTTGAACTTCATCTTTGTAAAGTTAAGGTGAATCCTACAATACAAAACTCCCAACTCAGTTTGGCGTTGGACGATCACAACTACATTTATCCAGTTGATCGAAAACGGATAAAACTATATGGAATTCGTGCTGGTGTTGCGCAGATTGACATCGCTTTGGAAGAAAACAAACAAAAACCTAAACAAATTTATTTAGGTTTAGTAGATCACAACGCAATGAACGGACGTTTCGCCTTGAATCCATATAGAATGAAAAACGCTAGTGTTGATAGTATTGTATTGAGAGTTGGTGATTGTCTAATTGGAAGGAGATTTGAGCCAAATTATGCTAGAGAGATTTTTGGAAGCGAATATCATCAGTTTCTACACGCTACCGGAACTTTGCTTGAAGGTGATAGTATTGGTATTATGAAAGAACAATACCTTGATCGTACTACACTCAACGGATTTGATTTGACTGGTGATTTTCTTAAAGAAGGATTTCACTCTATGAAAAATGTCACAACAAGTGTGGAAATTCGTTTTAGCACTAACACGGCTGATAGATTATCCCTGGTAGCATACTTTGTAAAAGACGGTGTGTTGGCGATGGATAGCATTCTTCAATTAACTATCGGGGGAGACGCAGTGCTTTAAACAGAAAGCTAGAGATGAATATCATGCAAATTCGTTCGATCTTATCCTCAGACGTTTTATGTCAAAGCGTAGGGATTCATGTTGGAGCTAGAGAACAGTTTTGGAAACAAATTTGCAATTTTCCAACAGGATGTTTCGTATTCAACACCCATTATTCTAACCAACCTAGAGAGCATTGGTTGGCTGTGTACGCTAATGATTCAAAGTTGGATTTTTTTTACTTGTTTGGGCGTTCTGTTTCCTTTTACCCAGATGTAAATGAAATACTAAGTATTCATGGAGGATATGAAACAATACAAAGTAAGGAAACACAACTACAAAATTTTTTCGCCATTTGTATGTTGCAATTATTGTGTATATTTTTGTTTACTGAGAAGTAGAGAGTGGAGTATGGATGAAATTGTTAGAAGTTTTTGAGATATAGGAGATAGTGAGATGAGAGATCACTCAATACGGAGATTTATCATATAGACTTATCCTAACTTTGATTTCATACAAGATATTACAGTAGAAGGAATAGATGGAGTGCATATACAAGGAACTAATTTACTAAGTAAATTGTTAAAATAAATTATTATAATTGATTTTTATTTGTTATGACAAATAAAATGAATAAAATACAACTTATCTCATTATTTGTGCTAAACACTACAAAACTTATAAAAACTATTATTTTGTAATGTTCCAAGCAAGAAGTAAATAAGATCTTCTCATTTTCTTCCTCAGGAGCGCTCTTTAGTTATATCTAAAAGACATAGTAACTAATGACTCTATCATACATAGTTATATGAATTAATTTTACAAAAATACTTCGGAACCTACTTTAAATAGATATGAAACTTACCATCATAGAAGACGAGACATGTCCTTTGTGTTATCGATTACAGTTCCGATGTGCTGTTTTGGACAACCTCTTTTTCATTTTCATCAAAGTAGGAGAGACAGGTCTGTTGCGGCAAAGTATCAAACAGTTCGGAGGCTTGAATGAAAGCTTGAAGAGCCGAGAGTAGAATGACATCGTAGGAAATTATGTTGTTCGTATTTTGTCTTAGTCCTTTGAGTACGATTACACCGCTTTTTTCCACCACCACAGATGAAGCTATTTGAGCAGGGATGTTAATATCTCCAATCAATAGCTCTCCATTCACCATACATCTGTAATTAGCCAATATAATATCGGCAGTCTTGTTCCAACGAGTATCACATTTTCTTAGCATTCCAGGATTCTCATAAGCTATAACACTTTCTGTCGGAAAATCGTGTAGGTGAGCAACACTGAAATGAGCCTGTATTTGTCTTAAACTCTTGCCGTACAATGAGTGGAATGGATCGTTGATCTTTCGATTACATCCTTGAGATCCAGCGGTACGAAAAATCGCATCTCCTGTCTTTCCTTCTCCCATATAAATTAAAACAATTGGACGTGTTTGCTTAGCTTTATTAACAAGCAGTCCTATTTCGGTTGAAACATCACTCTTCACTCGAGTTCTCTTTTTATCCCTTCGATAGTTGTAAATGATGACACACTTTGATTCATCACGAAATTCAACAGACAACACCTCCATAACTGTTGGTACTGGTAGTTTGCAGATTTCCATGGACTCTTCAAGTTTTTCTAGACTATCTGGAAAGAGAGAGTTTATTAACCCGGTGCTCTTGTAGGTGAGAATGGTTAGTTCATTACTTCCGGCATCTTGAAAGGGTATTCTGGTGTGACGAAAAAGCGTTTCCTCTCGAACATCCGTCAAAACTAGTTTTTTGCACTTCGAGCCAGTTTCAATATCATCTTTTGTCAAATCAATTAAAGATCGTTTCCACATCGATGTTTCCTTTGAAGATATCTTGCTAGTAGGAGATGTGAATGAAGTAAAATCTAGTTAGATTCTGGTTCATCAACCACCAATTGAATTTCTGGCATATCAAAGATTCTGAAGCATCAACTAGTACAGCATTTGTAATGCAGCTAGCAGTGGAGTTCTTGGTGATACGGTAAGAATTAATAAAAACACTATTTAATAGGAGTTAAAAAAATAAAAAGCTTGTAATTATTTTGCATCACTGTTTAATCATTCTATAGTAATACATAACTTTTTCTTTTAGTTCATTATGGAATCAAATGCAGTAAGAATAAAGGACTTCCTCCCAGAGATCTACCATCAATACATCAAAAAAATGTTATTGTTCAGGAAAAGGCTATATGTCGACTTACACTACAAGCTATAGTGTTATGTATGAAGCAGCATTTACTCACTGTAGCTTTGTTATATGGAGAGATTTCCTATATACAATATATACCATACACAACTGATAAAAACATTGACAATCCTGAAGAAGTATTTCATCTTATGACTAAAAACAATTTTAAAACACTTGTAAAAATGTCGAAAACCGTGACTATAAATGATTACCTAAAAAAACTTCAAAGAAAGGGATAAAGCCTTTACTCAAAAATTAATCAAAATTGAATGGAGTGATGAATTATTATACCATTTTAATTCAGATGTATGTAGATATATACAAATATATGAAATCTATCATCATCTATTTTTTCATTTGAAATGATGTTGGAACTTTTCAAAGACATCTTATAGCATTCAATATACTTATTATGTAATAAATGTATATAATCATACAACTATTCATTTTTATTCAATGTAGACATGAATATAGCCATAAATATGTACATAGTTATACATGTATACATGAATGTATAAAAACTAAAAAAATTAGTTACACTCAAGATGTCATAGGAGATAAAATTATGTAAAAAAAAATAAAAAAATGAATGCCGCTGCTCTAATCAACGCCGTAACCCATTGCATAAATTTCGGGACTTACCCCCACAAAAAACACTTGGTAGGGGGATCTGCTCATATGTTACTACTTATGTTGTATAATAAAGCCTCTGTTTTATTTACCCATTGGAGAAAAATATAAATGTTCAACTAGTAACTTGCATTGCTTATTGCGTGCCTCTAATGATGTTTAAACACTCTGTAAGCATCCAGGTTGGAAATGAAGCAATTACATTTCTTATTACTTAGGGAAATGAGCCAGATGGATCAAAATCCTACTGAGTTCCATGTTATTAGAATGAACTGATGACCTATTTGGGCTTGGTGTTTTGGCTTATCGCCAGAGAACATTGCGCAATGACTGAGGGTCACACACAGCGCACAGCTGATGTGTTGGGAGTGTTATATGACAAAGCAAAGCAAACATCACCTATTATCGCAGACATAATTGAGTGACTTAATTTGAAATCGGTTTTGTTAAAATTGAATATTTTCCCAGATGGGTCAGTTACATACTCGCACAGCGAAATCTGTCAAAACCAGCAGAATGTGTTGAACATTTTCACGCGCTGGCGTATCTTTTCAAGCTTATGATTAGATTAAAGTGACTGACATAACGATCCAGATAAAAAATTTTCCTCATATTGTGGTAGATTTTGAAGCACACTAGTAGTGAACAGGTCGTTTACGCTAGAACCCTTGCAAGACAATGCACTCGACTTTCACCCTTAGCGTTCGGTTAACAGCTGTTGGGTGGAAAGTCTTACTGTGCCGGTGGCATAGTGAGCAGGGCCGGTAGTGACCCCTGCAGGGTCGGTAGTGACCCCTACCGACCCGGTACAGCTGTACTGGGCCGGCACAAGATGGCCGCCATAGAGGAGGATCCTCAAAAGTGTATAAGAACTTAGCCAAGGTCGAGAACAGGAAGTACACACCCTTAAACTACCAACTCCATGGACCCAACTCTACGTACAGCCTGGGAGCCTTGCAGGACTACTCATTGGACAATCAGGAGAAAGGACACCGCCCTTAGCCACTTGGCACCTCCCTTAGTTATTCACATTGCATTGTTGATTGGCTTGTTATTTATATAATTAATTTCATTGGTTAATCTGCTTCCTGTGCATTGACTGCTATATGTTTTGTGCTTATCAGCTTTCCTATAAAAAGAGAGCACACACTGTTATTCTTTGCATTCATTACAATGTTGCCATGGCATATAATCTTATATTGCTAAACCCTAGAGGAATAATTACCCTCAGGTCAGCTTAGAGAATAAAGCCATTATTACATACACTACACGGTACTGTTTTTTTGAGCCATGGGCTCTTGCCTTACCGGGTAATTCGGTTGCCCTGCACCGTTGTCACTGTCGGTCAGCACAGTGTCCCCTCTGGAGAGAGGTAGAATACTCGAGATTAGTGGATGTGCGTGGTAACAGACCGGAATCCATTACAATATCTCGCATTTTAATTCCAAATAACTGTTGAAGATATTTGTTTTTTTTAGATGAAACACTGTTATCTTTAGGTTGAACTCTTTTTCCAAAACCAGCAAGTTCTACTCTTCCACTCGTGTTTCATTTCTATCTCTCCTGTTTTTTCCCTGTTGACTCTGTTTTGATTTTGCAACCAATGAATCTATGATATTCATTTAGGTAGTGCTTCATCAAAAGGTTTGTAGGAGTTCTTGTGAGGTGTCTGTACTTCGTCTTGGGTTCAAAGTACTAGCAGACCGATCAGTCACAGCAACATCGGTGAAGAGTTTGTTGAGCTTTTCTTGGTTTCTATCAAGCGAGTTCTCCGATTCTCAGTGACATGGTTGGATGATGAGTGAAAATAGCGGAGGTTGCTATCAAATTTATTTTCCCATATACAGTCCACGCTGCAGTTGAACTTTGCTCTCAAACTCAAATATTTCCAAATTATTTCAACTACCCCCAAGCTTCTGATCCACAATAGTCATTTTGGTAGACATCGGCTTGATGTCTTGGATTTCTATCGCAAAGCCCTGTGGTGTAAAGATTGCATAATTTTGAGCAGTTATTGCACCTTTGTTAGGAGAACATGTATCGTTATATTTCTTTTTGACCATGCCGTGAGGCTTTACAATGTCCTGTAATTAACTGCCGGATTGGTCAATTCTGTATATAATACAAACTTTTGCTTGTTGAGTGATTCGAATACACGAGTTGGTGTGACAACGTTGTGGTGGTTTTATAACAAGTAGTTGTCAAGCACAAGTCATTTAAGCATATTGTATCTATTGTAGCTGTGAAAGTTTTGGGTATAAATAAATCTTACAATGACTGTAGTACCAGTGGAGAGTTTGCTATGTGGATTAGTAAACTAGAGTTTGTTGCGAACCTACCAGCAGGTACCAAAGGATATAGAAGGAGATTACGAAAAGCTTAAAAAGGAACTATTAACTGCTTTTAAAAATCAACTGTTATAGTGCTTACGCTCAACTACAAGAACGCGTAAAACAGGACGGTGAACTTGTTGAGGAGTTTTCAGCTGACATAAAACTCTTAATGGACTCGATAAGTCAGGCAGCATCGGAACCACTGCTTAAATGTGCGCTTTTAGCAGGGTTACCTACAGAAATAGCGAATCAATTAAAAGCAACAGTTGCCGGAGAATAAAAGGGGTTGAGTGAGATAGTCACTCGGACTAGATCCGTGCTCTCTACTACTGCTGGCTCAAAATATGTATGCATTACTCTCACACAAGCCGTTGCAAGTAACAGTAACACTGTCAAATGCTTCACCTATTCAGATATTGGGCACAAAGAAAGTGAGAGAACCTAACAAACAAATACGGTGTGTTCGCTGCAATCCCATTGGGTACATGATTAAACAATGCCCTACCAAGCCACAGGTAATTGGAAGTGGTGCAGTATCTGCGTCAGATGCCCGCCCCAGAAATATTCAGTAAAATCGGCACTTCCGTTTGTGACTGTGAATATATATAACCTTCCTTTAAAAACCCTTATTGACAGTGCTTGTGAGCAATCCTTCATTCCTAAAGATTACTATAGATTACAGTTGAGGATGGTAGGACTGGGTATGACAGTAAAGATGCTGAATGGTAATACCACACAGTGCTGTGGCGAAGTTGATGTAGAGGTATACATAAGTGGCAATAGGGCGATGCTAAAATGCTTAGTTTCACCTGAGCTTGTTTTCGGTTGTGGGCTGATAATGGGAATAGATGGTATGGCCGAACTAGATGGTGCGACAATTAGTTCATCCAACTATTCAGTTTTGCTGTTAAGAGAGGTCAGTAGTTGCAGCACGCACAGAAAAGCCAGGAGATGGTAACATGTTTTGAATATTCTGATTTCATATAAACCTTTTATGGTACTAAGTGGACAGTTCAATGGAAATGGAATGCTGGAGAACCGTTATTGAGAAATCAGTGTGGAGAGTATAAATATAGTATAAGTGATGAATGTCCTCAGAAATATGACATGGAAGATGAGCAATGGATTAGTGTCCGATGGCTATAACCAATGATGAGAAGCTACATGTGGAGGTAAGTGGAGTGATTCCACTCATGACAAATTGAAACCAATGCTTTGGCGGGAATAAAACATTTATTTTCACACGTTTAGCTATGTAAGAGACAAGGGTTTCAGACAGAGAGCATCCAGTTCAACAACAGTGAGCAAAGGAGCAACATCTACTACAATTTCCATTGCAACTACTAAGAGTTCTCTCTTCATAAAGGTAAGACTAAAAATACAATTATTTCCGCTAGCTAACACAACTATCTGACGGCTTTATGACATATCTATCTTTAAATTGATTATAAAGAATTGAAACAATTTTTTTTGTTTTTTCAGAATGAATACTCAAGACGTAGGAAGCCAACCATTGTATCCAAAGTCGGAATCTCAGCCTGATGAAAAGGTAAGAATTAATAAAAAATACTATTTAACACCTGTTGAAAACCTTTAATTATTTTAGTTATCTAATTATCGCTTGTATTTTAGAACAATACAACAACAAACACAATCTACTTAAAAGACTTCCTTCCAGAAATGTAGCATAGCTATGTGATAAATAACGATGTTGTTGAAGAAAAAGCTGTAGAACGTTTGACGTTCCAAGTTATAATATTCTGTATAACTCAACACATGATGAGTATGGGGATGTGTTGTAAGAAACATGATATATCTACAGAACTTTTCGATGACATTACAAAAAACGGTTTTGAAACCGTTTTGTCAATGGTGGAAGTCGTTAATATTAATGATTTTTTAAAAGAAATTGAAAGAAGTGTTTGGAATCAAATAATTTCCAAAAAATTATATAACATGAAGTGGAAAAAAAAAACTTTTTATAAATTCAGAAAACATATTTATGTATATCCAAATAGATAAAGGTCTATCCTCTTCTGTAGGTATTTTAGAACTAATGTTAGAAGCGTTTCATACATCTTTATGAAAAAAAATTTGAGTTGTTTTTTTATTATTTCACAATATTTTGTTCAACCTATTATATTTTATTTCTTACCAATTGAGATGTTAAAAGCAGTATGATATTAAGTAAATACATATATATATATATATTTGAACGCAACGTTTGTTGACTGTCTCCACATCCCAATAGTTTAATAAGCACATTCTCAATCTATCATAACTCTATGGTCTTAACTGCTTTTGTCATAAATACATATACATATATATAAGATACTCTAGCTTTTGTCATAAGTTCATATATATATATAGATATATATATATATAGATGGATATATATATATATATATATATATATATATATATATATATATATATATATATATATATATATATATATATATATATATATATATATATATATATATATATATATATATATATATATATATATATATATATATATATATATATATATATATATATATATATATATATATGTATATATATATGTATATGTATATGTATATGTATATGTATATATATATATATATATATATATACATATATATATACATATACATATACATATACATATACATATACATATACATATATATATATATATATATATATATATATATATATATATATATATATATATATATATATATATATATATATATATATATATATATATATATATATATATATATATATTATATATATATATATATATATATATATATATATATATATATATATATGTATATATATATGTATATATATATGTATATATATATATATATACATATATAAGATACTCTAACTAATAAATACACTCTTAGCCACTCATGCAAATATTACCAATTTATTTTTAGAATGTTATGGATGGTCTTTCTGAAGAGCTACTTTGGACAGATCCATATCCAACAAAAAATAAAATGAAGAACGGCAAAACAACTCCTAACAGAAAGAAAACTGCTCCAAAAAAGCGAATAGTAAGGAAACGAAAAAAAAATTGTGAGAAAACAAACTACTTCCATTGATAAGAAAACAATAGAGAGTGGAGCTATAGCTCATTTAACAGTTGAATGTCCCAACGAAAGGAGAGCTAGGGAATTAGAAAAGTCTAAAGGTTCTCAAGTGATTGACTCACCAAAAGTTCCGATTTGCAAAACATTTGAAGACCTTCCTATCCCAAGCATTATGCGAGTGACTGGTGTGATACATTCATCAAGTAAGGAGAAGTGTAGATATTTTCAAGTTCACTACCAGGATCCTTCAGATATAAATGAACTCGAACCCAAAATACTTTTCTGTCCAGTTGAAATAGCTGAAAACTTCAACTGTGATAATTACCCCCCTCCGTTTAACGTTGTATATTTGGGTAGAAAGGGAAAACCAAAAAATAAAAGTGTTCTTTGGTATGATGTCAAACGTGTTACCGGACATCCTCTAAGCAAGAAGGCAGCTGAAGAGGAATCACTATATTTGAGGACATTGACTAAAGGTCAGCTCAAACGCTTCTTGAACATCAAGACCCTCAATAGTTTCCAACCGGGTGCCATTTTCCCTTACCGAGATGTTGTTGATAGATTCGTTCCTCATCGATTTAAAGGAGGGCAGTCAAAGGTAATTTGTATCCGTTATACCATTGAACAACGTGGAGAAACGCTGTTGAAGACGCTTGCCATACCAGACAAATATGCTTCAGAAGTTAACCAACATGCTCAAAGTGTGATGATCTACAGAGGAAAAAAATACACGGAAAATTTAAGACAGAATACGATCTTTCATTTTGCTCTACATACAGACTCGGTCAAATTTATTGGAGACAATATTGTGATCAAGCAAAGCACAACAAAACGATATTAGAAGTTGATGATGATGATGATGATGATGATGATGATGATGATGATGATGATGATGATGATGATGATGATGATGATGATGATGATGATGATGAACTTGAAGATTTTCTACGTGGAGATTTTGATAATTTTGAGACAGCATGTGCTGCTGAAAAAAAGGATGAGATACTTGATAAAACTCGGTGAGAGTTTTTCTTTTCTATTTAATAAATTCTAATCATTGTAAATAATACTTCAACTCAATTTAGATGTAGTTGTAGTTAATTTTACCCCAAATAATTTTTTGTTTTAGCGATGGATAGTCTCTAATTCAAAAAAACAAGTTGGACAATGTGACTTGGTGAGCTATTTCCCTTTTTCTGTAATGTAAGCTATCCAATGTAACTAGAACTATAATTCAAATTCATGTAATTATTTTACATTTTTGCTTAATCATTCTATACTAATATCTAACTTTTTTATTTTAGTTCACTACGAAATTAAAAACCCATAAAACAGAAGTCTTCCCTCCTAAGATATAACATCAGTACATCAAAGACATCATTGTAAAGGATACAAGTTGTAGTGTTTTGTATTATTTAATATTTACTGACTCTAGCTATGTTATATGAGATTTTCCCTACTTATTACACAATAAATGTATACATTCACATATTGATTCATTTTTAATCAATGTATTCATTCAATCTCCTCTCTATCCCCTTTTCATCTCTCCTCTCTCTCAAGATATCATATGTGTTCGAATTACAAAAAAATTATCAATGCTTAAATGCCATACATTCAAAATCTACATGCCATATAAGTTCAAATTAAGTAAAAAAATAATCAAAACTCAAATGCCACTTAAATGCCACTGAAATGCCACTCCCATGAAATACAATATAAACTTGGCGAATTCATTCAACGTCGTAACCCATTGCATAAACTCCTGAGTCAATCCACAAAAAACACTTGGTAGGGAGATCTACTCATATATTACTACTCATTGGTTTTCAGTCGCGT
>CALYOO010000105.1:0-73946 GCA_945261195.1 Cryptosula pallasiana
GCCTTCACCTTCACCTGGCTTTGGATTTGAGTCACACAATTGACTCTCACCTCCACCTATCACAGTCTCACCTAGGTGAGTAGCATTATCTCCCTCACCGGAGTGAGTATCGCAATCCATGTTCTCACCGGAGTGAGGCCACTGAACAGCCTCGGAAGCAAGCTGTTGCCGGGTCACAAATGACTGCTCAGCAACTACCTCCTGGCTTTCCTCCGCAGGAGCCGAAGCTTCCGCAGGCCTAACAGACGAGTCCCTCTGGGCTGAGACCAGCTCCTCAGAGTGAGTAGATCTGTTAGGGGCTTCAAGGGTGCCGCGAGCTCCCCTAGCTCTGACACCACTTGCAGGTTGGGCCACAAAAGCGAACCTTACATGACCTGTGTAAACCTCACTCATTTCACTAGCACAAATCCCTTCACTACTGCAGCTACTACTTCGATGACTATACCTATCAGTATGTTTTTACCTTTTATAACGGCATTCCTGGGAAGTATGACCCATACCATCACAAATCCAGCAGTGTACAGCTGGGCAAAAACCTAATTTGGTGATCATCTCTGCCACGGCAAAAAACACGCTTTAGCATCATGGAAAGCCAAATAATCTCTTCACTTAGTCCCATGATTTCTTCTATCACTTTCAACCCTGCTCTTACTAGTCTTTTTCACGCCATTCAGGCATGAATGTTTCATTGCTAGAATGCCTAGTAAACCTATAATTTCTACCATGAGCAGACCTATAATCATCGCAGCTGTGGCCAGCCTCACCTTTCATTTTTCCTGCATATTTCTCAGCATATCTACCATATTTCGCAGCAGATTGACCATTGCAAATGCTACGTACATTCAAACTACTGTAACACTCACCACCATGCATGTTCTCTTTCTTATCAGACACCTGGGTGGAGATCAGCTGCTTCGCCTTACCCCGCTCCATAGTGTTCTCTGAATCTCGAGCCAATTTTCTTGCCCTTGGACTGTCAGTCAGTTCTTTCCAGTTCAAATTACCTTGTTGCATCAGCTGAATACGCAGTGAAGATTCTCTCAAACCATTCACAGCTATAGCTAATGCAAACTTCAGCGTAACATTATCATCATTCCCAAAACTTAATGACCTACTAAGTTTTTCAACACGTAGCAGATAATCAATTTCATTCTCCCCCACAGCCTGATTAGCAGTGACAAACTTGAATGTTTTAACATAAACTGTTTCCTCAAAACCATAAACATTTTTCAAATGAGCCATCGCTTGATCATAACTACTTGCCTCACTTCTCATATCAAATCCAAAAGACTCTAGGGCATCTCTACCTCCATGACCAATGACATGCAATAAAGCCAACAATTTCATTGTCCCATTGAAAACATCTTGTTTTTTTCCGGTTTACTGTTTCCTTCCCTAGCTTAAAGGTAACCATTTCCACACTAAGCTCAAATTCATCTAACCGTGCCTCCCATGAACCATAAGAGTCATCAGGATTGATAACTAACTTAGGAAAGTCATTAAAATCAAAATCCCAAAGCCATACTTCATTAAGCTGAAGTGTTCGTCAACACTGACCTTAAAAGCTGGTGAAGTAAATGCCAACTTCTTTACAAATTTTGTCCACTGTATCCTCCAACAACAACAGTTGTAATGCACCACCACAAACAAGTGATAAACACTCACCTTCACCAGTACCAACTGGCACCAGTCCTATAACAACGGCGTTAATAAATCCACAACGACCTTCACTATCACCACAAACCCTTCAATACTCCTTTTCACAAGATGACGAACACAATAGTATACGACAACAATCCTCCTTTCCTTTCGCCTACGACGCCATATTGAATCACTCACTATGTATAATATGGAAGCTCCAGCACAACACAACTACCACGCACTCTGGCCACTCCGAAAGTCTTCCTAGCTTTCTAATCCCCTCCAGCTATCCACAATCCTTTGGCTACCCTTAGCCTTCACTAATCCAATAACTACATAATGCATGATGATAACAAACCAATGTGTTTATAAAAATGAAATATTGGTTCACAGGCTAACCAATCTCTTCGATGGGAGGTTGGAAATTATTACTTTTGAATGATGGGGAAACTTACAAGAGCACCTAACTTCCATAATTCTTTTGGCTTAGTGGAAAGGGTGGTCGTACGAGACATGCGACACTCCCCCTAGAATGACCCATGTCAACCATGTTGGTTGCAAATCAGTTTAGGAAAGACCAAATTAAGTAAGCAAACAAACAATAAAAAAAGGATTGTTGTTGAGTGTTCGATTAGATGAAACTTGGCTAACGTAAATAGTAAAAAAGTTGAGCATTATATGCATCCACTACTAACAATATTTCAATGTTTTTAACAATTCTCACTCAGTTTTTACTCGTTTAGCACTGCAACATTGTATTCAGTTTATGATACGTCATACTGATGTGTGAGCATGGAACACCAATAGCCACATTTTTTGTTGTTGTTCATGGAATTATTCTATCATATTTAACTAAGAATGTTGTCGAGAATGGTAGATAAACTAATAAGCAAAACAAAAATAAAAACTCAACTCATTACTACAAGACTAGTCTATACTTATTTGAATGGTCGATGTAAAAATGATGCAGAAAATGTCCACAGGCAGCATCGTTTCAAAACCTTTTAGCAATGAAGTACATGGATGAAAATCGGAAAGAACATGGCAGTTGATAAGGGTTTGAAAAAAATCCTGACTTACAAGTATGCGATGCAGCATCACGATTCCATGTGATTGGAAAAAAATTGTACATGTTTGAATGGTGCGATGCAATGCCATGTTATAACTCTCATCCCATAGATAATTTTAATTTTGTAGCCAAAGCGACCCTGGCTATCACCGAGTCATTTTCCCCAAACTCAAACACGGACTTTTCAAAAGTGCCTGTATGTGATATCCATTCATGTTTTTTTCGTGGCAACGGGAAAAGTGGAGAGAATGTTAAAAGCAGCAGGTAATAATAAGTGTAGGTCGGCCCTTGATAATTTAGTTCAATCATTCTCAAACATACCCACTGACAATGATTTAACCCTAGGAAAAAGAAACTGACATTATTATTTCATCAGAGCTTTTTTTATTGTATTCAGTATTTAGTTATTAGTATCAGTAATATATCAGCAGATCTCCCTACCAAGTGTTTTTTTGTGGGGGTGACCACCCGGAGTGGATGCTATGGGTTACGGCATTGATTAGAGTCGCCGTGTTAATATTTTATGGCACCTAGATTTTGAACACTTATGTACATATGCATAACTATATACATATTTATGTTCATATTCATGTCTACATTGGACAAAAATGAATCGTATGATTGTATACATTTATTCTATAATAAGTATTGTATATATTAAATATTATAAATTTGAAAAAGTTCCAAGATCATTTCGAATGAAAAAATGGATGATGATAGATTTTCATCCGATTGTATGTATCTACATATATCTGATTTAAAATGATGTAATAATTCATTACACCATTGAATTTTAATCAATTTTTGAGTGAAGGCTTTATACCACACATTTGTTTGAATTTTCTTCAAGTGAGCATTAATACTCACAGTTTTTGACATTTTTACAACTGTTTTAAAATTGTTTTTAGTCAGAGATGAAATACATATTCAGGATTGTCAATATATTTATGTGTTGTGTATGGTCAGTATTGTATCGGTGAAAGTTCTCCATATAACGAGGCTAGAGTTAGCAAATGCTGCGTCAAGCATAATGCTATAGCTTGTAATGTCGAGCGATATCTGGCTTTTTCCTGAACGATGACATTTTCTTTTATGTACTTATGATATATCTCCGGGAGGAAGTCCTCTACTCGGCAGGCTTTTGAACTCATACTGAACTAGAATAAAAAAAGTTATGCATTAGTATAGGATGATTAAACAGTGTTGTAAAGTAAATACAGTTTTTTTATTTTTTAACTTCTATTAAATAGTGTTTTTTATTAATTCTTACCTTATCACCGAGAAATCAGCTGTACTAGTTGATGCTCCGGAGGTTATTGCTGGAGAGAATGATTTCTATGCAGAGAGAGCTGTTCTTATATACTATTAGCCACACCTACTCATTTAGCTTATAACCATTAAAAACACTCACGCGAAAACCCTATCATAACAGTGTTATTCGCGTGAAATATTCCTGTTTTATTCGAGTGAAAATAATTATTTTATTCCCGCAAAAGAATTATTTGTCTTTTCGCGTGAAAATATTTTTTTTAGTATTTTTTCCGATTCGCGTGAAAAATGGTTGCATTTGCGTGAGAAAAGAGACTTTTATTTACTGTTATTCACGTGAAAAATTGGATTATTTTCATGTTTTTTTCGAGTGAAAATAATTATTTTATTCCCGCGAAAACATTGCTTTTTATTCGCGTGAAAAAAAATTTGTTATTCCCGCGAGAACATTGGTTTTTATTCGTGTGAAAGTGAAGTTATTATTCCTGCAAGAACATTGGTTTTTTATTAGCGTGAAAATAAATTTGTTATTCCCGCAAAAACATTGGTTCTCATTCGTGTGAAAATAAATTATTTTTATTCACGCGAAAACATTGGTTTTTACTCTCGTGAAAATCAACTTTTGATTCCCGCGAAAGCATTGGTTTTTATTCACACGGAATTAATCTTTTTATTCCTGCGAAAACAATGGTTTTTATTCGCATGAAAACAATTTTTTTTTAATCCCGCGAAAGCATTGGTTTTTATTTGCGTGAAAATAAATTTTTTATTCCCCGCAAAAGCATTGTTTTTCTTTCGCGTGAAAAACACGTTTTTTTTCATTGAACTCAATCCGTGTCAATCGGTGCAAGTTTACCTATTTAAGAGATGAGGGTTTCAGACAGAAAGCATCCAGTTCAACAACAGTGAGCGAAGGAGCAACATCTACTAAACCTTCCATTGCAACTACTAGGAGCTCTCCTCTTCATAAAGGTAAGAATAAAAACTAATTATTTCTGTCAGCTAACACAACTAGCTAAAGGTTTATGACCTATCTATCTTTAAAATTAATTACAAGGAATTAAACAAAATTTTTTGTTTTTTTTCAGAATGAATACTCAAGACGAAGGAAGCCAACCGATGAATGCAGAAGCGGAATCCCAGCAAACCCTTTCCCCACCACCTTCTCCTATCTTCCATACGCCCAAAAATCAATTGGTGATTGATGAACCGGAATCCCAACAAGATTTTACTTCAGTCACATCTACTAACAAGCTGTCTTCAAAAAAAACCTGTGATGAAACAAGCTTTCATTGATTTGACAAAAGATATTGAAAATGACTTGAACTGCAAAAAAACGAGTTTTGATGGGGTGTTGGAGATGATACACTTTTTCGTCACACCGGAATACCCTTTCAAGATGCCAGAAGTAATGAACCAACCACTCTCACCTACAAGAGCGCCAGGTTGTTAAACTCTCTCTCTCCAGATAGTCTAGAAAAAACTTGAAGAATCCATGGAAATCTGTGAACTACCAATACCAACAGTAATGGAGGTGTTATTCATTGAATTGCGTGATGAATCAAAGTGCACCATCATTTACAACTATCGAAAGGATAAAAAGAGAACTCGAGTGAAGAGCGATTTTTCAACCGAAATAGGTCAGATCGTTGATAAAGCTAAGCAAACACGTCCAATTTTGTTAATTTTTATGGGAGAAGGAAAGACAGGAGATGCGATTTTTCGCTCTGCTGATTGCCACGGATGTAATCGAAAGATCAACGATCCACTCAACTCATTGTCGGCAAGAGTATGAGACAAATACAGGCTTTTTTCAGCGTTGCTCACCTACATGATTTTCCATCAGGAAGAGTTATAGCCTATGAGAATCCTGGAATGCTAAGAAAATGTGATACTCGTTGGCACAAGACTGCCGATAGTCTAGTAGCTAATTAGAGATATATGGTAAATGGAGAGCTACTGATTGGAGATATTAACATCCCTGCTCAAATAGCTTCAGCTGTGGTGTCGGAAAAAGGCGGTGTTATTGTATTCAAAGGACTAACACAAACTACGAACAGCACGATTTTCTACGATGTCATTCTACTCTCGGCTCTCCAAGCTTTCATTCAAGCCTCCGAACTGTTTGATACTTTGCTACAACACAACTTCCTCTCCTACTTTGATGAGAATGAAAAAGAAGATTGTCCAGAACGGCGCATCGAAACCTTAATCGATAACACAAGGGATGTAACTCGTCTTCTATGATGGTAAGTTTCATTTCTATTTACAGTAGGTTCCAAAGTATTTTTTAAATTAATTCATATAACTATGTATGATAGAGTCATTAGTTACTGTCTTTTAGATATAACTAAAGAGTGTTCCTGGGGAAAAAAATGAGCAGATCTTATTTACATCTTGCTTGAAACATTACAAAATAAAAGTTTTTATAGGTTCTGTAGTGTTTAGCACAAATAATGGAGATAAGTTGTATTTTATTCATTTTATTTGTTATATCAAATAAAAATCAATTATAATACTTTATTTTAACAATTTACTTAGTAAATTAGTTCCTTTTATATGTACTCCATCTATTCCTTCTACTGTATTATCTTGTATGAACTCGAAGTTAGGATAAGTCTGTATGATAAATCTCCGTATTGAGTGATCTCTCATCTCACTATCTCCTATATCTCGTAAACTTCTAACAATTTCATCCATACTCCAACCTCTACTTCTCAGTAAACAAAAGTATACACAACAATCGCCACATACAGTTGACAAAAAAATTGTAGTTGTTTCATTACTTTGTATTGTTTCATATCCTCCGTGAATACTTAGTATTTCATTTACATCTGGGTAGAAGGAAACAGAACGTCCAAACGAGTCAAAAAAATCCACCTCTGAATCATTAGCGTACACAGCCAACCAATGCTCTCCAGGTTGGTGAGAATAATGGGTGTTGAATACGAAACATCCTGTTGGAAAATTGAAAATTTGCTTCCAAAACTGATCTCCAACTCCAGTGTGAATCTCGACACTTTGACATAAATCGTTTGAAGATAAGATCGAACGAATCTGTATGGTATTCATCTCTAGATTTCTGTTTAGAGCACTGCGTCTCCCGCGATAGCTAATTGAAGCATGCTCTCCATCTCCAACACACCGTCTTTTACAAAGTACGCTACCAGGGACAAGCCATCAGGCGTGTTAGTGCTAAAACGAACTTCCACACCTGTTGTGACATTTTTCATAGAGCGAAATCCTTCTTTCAGAAAATCACCAGTCAAATCAAATCCATAAAGCGTAGTGCCATCAAGGTATTATTCTTTCAAATTACCAAGACTATCACCATCGAGCAAAGTTCCGGTTGAGCGTAGAAAACTGATGAAATTCTCTTCCAAAAACCTCTCTAGCATAATCTGGCTCAAATCTCCTTCCGATTAGACAATCACCAACGCTCAATACAATACTATCACCATTAGCGTGTTGCATCCTACACGGATTCAAGGCGAAACGTCCGTTCATAGCGTTGCGATCAATTAAACCTAAATAAATTTGTTCAGGTTTTTGTTCGTTTTCTTCCAAAATCATGTCAATCTGCGCAACACCAGCGCGGATTTCATATAGCTTGATTCGTTTTCAATCAACTGGATAAATGTAGTTGTGACCTTCCAATGCCAAACTGAGCTGGGAGTTTTGTATTGTAGGATTCACCCTAACTTTACAAACATGAAGTTCAAATTTATCAATTCTAAGCTTCACTCCTCCTGCAGGTGCCTCATCTGCAGCAAACAAGGCTAGTTTGCTCGAGGCACGCTCGAACTCCAGCTGCATACTAGGACCAGAGATTATTAGTTTTTTTTGCTGAAATAACGCGAGGTGAGGTTTTCCAGTTAATTCTGTTACTTTCCCACCTTTGATTAGAGCTCTCCTCTTTTTCTTATCTGCAGTTTTGTGATCACTAGCGTCTTTGGTAGTCGAATCATCATACAACCAGCGTTCCATCTCACCTTGATATTTCTTTCTGTCTGCACTGTTTTCGAGTAGTTGTGAAAAGTAGGAGCGTAAACCGTAATTGTTAGCGTATTCAACAGTAGTTCCTTCTATCGACATTTTCAACTCACTGGCTAATGTATGCATTGAATCCCCCATCCACACAACTGCATTATCATCAGTACCAGCAATATTGGTTCCATCATCTTGAACAACTGTGGGTTCAACTTGCAGAAACGAGTTGTAAAGATATGTGTAATGTTTAGTGCTCCCTGAAAAGGTTAACTCAATACTACCATAAGGATCTAACCTATCAGGTCTGATGACAACGTATCCCGACCTCTCTACCGATATGTTTGTTGGCTTCGTAGCAAACACATCCAACGATGGATTTATGTTGTAGGAAGAACCTTCCAAACTATTACCCGTTGTTCCATTTAGACCAGCCTCTTTTGGGAGTGATGATTGCTTGAAGCGTTATCACTTAATGAATATAAATAACGAGCTCTGGTGTCTTTATACCGGATTCTGTCGGTATTAAAATATGGAACGTTTACCAACACCTCTCCTTTTCTTTCCACCTCTTGTTTGTCTCCTTTTCACACGATCTGGGGGAATTGCGCTGAGCACATCTCCCACAAGATCATTTAACTTTTTCAATCCCGTCTTCTTTGACGATGCTGCAAAGCTATGTCCATTGATGACATCTCGCGCTACATTACCACCTACAGAGAGCGCTCTCTTTTCCAGATTAATTGCTCCACTTTTCAGCAATAATGTTGCGGATTTGAGTATACTTGAAAAAATACTACCAAGTCCATTTCCTCCCATCACCCGTCGTCCGCTATACACTCCAATTCCATTTCCAGCTTGCATCTTGTAGTACTCATCAAAAAAATCTTTCGAGTCCTCAGGGTTGTATCGTACCAAACTCATTATAATTGTTTTCTCTAACGTGAACCGTCAACACGACCTTTCCATAATCAAATGGTATTCACTCACCATTGTCACTCATTATAAGTACTTGGATCAGATCACCATTTAGCGATGGAGCGTTGACATAGTGAGGAGTTTTAAATTGTTGATACACAACACTATTCTTCTTTCCTTGAACCGGAACCACTCTCAGTAAAGGTACATTTGTATCTCCTACCATTCTGTTATCAACAATGTTGGAATCGACATAGAGGGAGGTTAGTCCGAACTTTATATCAGGAGGTGAAACATTATTGTATCTACCGCGAGGATAGGTAGTTTTCGGTTCAAATCCGAAAATATATGCCAGATCTCTGGAAAAGCTTATGGTTGTATCAGGATCGCTGTTAGTTAGTAAACTGGTGTTGGTGACTTTGTTGTAGGAGATGGTAAAGTTTTTGTCTAAATCCATTTCACTCATTTTCTTTTGTATAATCTCCTCCAACTCCTCCAAACAATCATATCTTCCATTACAGATTAAGATGAAGGACTTTTCGCTTCTACGAGAGACATTAGTCTTTTCTAGATATATTTTCCCTTCGGCAACGTTCTTTCAATTATTAGAATAACACATATCTAGCAGACCTACCTCCCATTTACCAACGTTGATAACCAAATATTTATACAGTCTCACCGTAAAATCGGAAATGCTGTTATCAGGAAACTCTTCAGCGCTAGAGTTTGAGGGTAAGGTTATCAGCATCCTCATTTTTCCAACGTATGATGATTATATCGAACGTTCTTTCCTTATAAACTATTCATCCACCCACTCGTTGAACTTTTCTCCGTCCCCTAACCACTTGACCAGAATCTGTCTTTTACCTCTTCTCGTTCTTCTTTCCTATATCTTTTCAATTCTGAAACTGGTGGGTTTTTTTACTTTTTGCAACTCTTTTTCGTAAAAGGTGCCATCGATCATCTCCTCAGCCAAATATTTTACCCTATATACAGCAGGTTTTTCATCGGTAAGTACATCGGTGATTATAAAAATCTCAATTGTCCAATTCGGGATGTATCCTCTTTCAAACGCTCCTCTTGCCTCACTTATTCTCACATAATCCCCAATCTTTAATTTTGCTTCTTCAATTAAACTGTGTTCACCTCCTTCATACACACGATTCCATACAAGTTCCTGATTCTGAAAATTCACATCATTTGGTCTCATACCATAACACCGTGAACAGTGTTGTTGTATGCGTTAACCATTTTTGGTGAAACATCAATGTATCTGTCATCGTCTTCATACGTCAGATATCTGTATATCTTCTCTTTTAAAGTTCTGTTAAAACGTTCCACCATTGATGCCTTTATTGTCTCATTTTCGGTTGTAAAGCGTTTGATTTTCTTTTCCGCCAGGAGAGTCTTGACGTTGACATTGTTAAACTCTTTACCTTTATCGGATTGTAAAGCTTTATAGTTTTCCCCCTCTAGTATTCTTCTCAATCCTCTGGCTACACCCTGTCCTGATTTGGAGATGAGTGGTACTTAATGGGACTCCAACCAACCACTTGTGCCTGATTTTGATTATTTTTTTATCTTTCTGACATCAGACAAATACCTACGTAGGTTTTGAACATTTTCATCTAACTTTTCGTGTGAGGATAAGTCAGAATCATAAGCTGTTTCCAGTAGAGCATTTCGATTTCTCTTCATATCTCTCACTATTATAGCTTCCATAGGATTATAATACAATGGAGGTGTGGTCTTCCCTTCCTTTACCACTGTTTTATTCTCATTCTTTTCCATTAATCTATAGTATTCGTTTTCAGAGAGTATAAAAATACGTCCAGAAAATGTTAAAGGTTGATGATTCATCTTTTTATTGATGATAAAACAGATACAATAGGAGTTATAATAGCATCCAAAAGATTGCCTCTACAAGTCTGAGTCAAAATTTTACGCTTATCATTAACTGTTCCTCTAGCACTCAGTTTATGTAGTTCCTTCTTGTAACGCTGCAACTCAATAAACTGCTCAGAATCAAGAGGAGCATTACCTAATATAATATTTTAACACTTTTTATCAATGATTGAAACAGATCCGAGTTGGCCTTTTCGACTATAGCAATTTTTCCTCTCTTACTCAGATCATCCAGAGCTAAAATCGCCATTCTATTCCGCATCATTCGTGTTGAGACTTTCATCTTTATTTTTTTCGCTGCTCCTATTCCTCCTATCACACTTTTCAATATCCCAGGAACTACAGTGCTGATAATAGGTCCTAGTAGAGCAGATAAAAATCCTCCTTTTTGCAATACAAATTTCTTATCATCTAACGTTGATTTTCTTACTAAAGCGCTAATGTCTCCGTGTTCCGCTGCAACTGATTATACTGAGATGTTGTCAATGGTATCGTACCATTTATAATAGCTTTAGCGCATTCCATTAGAGTCATAGTAAGCTCCTTTTTGGCTTTGGCTATAACAGACTTTTGAATAGCAAAGGTTGCATTGTTGAGCGATAACAGCACAGCAGCATTTCTTTTTAAGTTTTTCTCCAAAGCTTGAGTCATTATACCACTTTCGTGCTGCGTTGTGGAATAACAAAATATGTATGAGGTGAAACGAATAGTAATTGTATTTATATCCTTTTACTTGGGTACATATAATATCATAGGGAGATCTGACGTAAAGTTTCCCAATAGTCTGTGTTGATCATTCATTTGCTGAATCGTGTCTAATCGTAGATAAGAGTATGGTTTCTTTGTTGCGTCTTCAAAGCCTCTTGTACATATTTTACTCTTGAGGGGAAACATTGTGGAGCCAAATAGGAAATAGAAGAAACATCTCTAGGGTTTTTAAAAAGAAAAAAATAATGACTATTCGAGGAAATTGTACGATTCCCTTTTAAAAACAGATTCTGAACAACAAAAAATACACTTATGTTCAAATGATGACTATGTTTTGTATACAGAGCATTGGCATCGGCTTTACCAGAAACTTCATCCATAAGATCATCAATTATCAATCATCGGTTTTGTCCATCTCTGGGAAAACTCACTGTTATATCTATCGAGCCTTCATGAAAAATCACTCCAGGTACATCATCAAAGGCTTTCTGATAGGCTCCATAACAGTAGTGAATTTCTGTTGGTGGAGGGTGAGCTATAGTCTGACTAGCTTCAATCATTCGTAAAATCGCTTGTGTCTTCCCCGATCCAGTTGGTCCTGCAATCATTGCCGTTAAAGGAGAATGCATCCTTGGGTCATAACCTTCAGGTTTCCCATTCATCATAAAAATATGTTCATCAACCAACAGTAGTTTCATTTATGATTCCAACGAGAGAGTTTCTCGCTTTTTGTTTTTCTTGCATAGCATCTTCATACATACTAAACTCAGTAACACCTCCAAAAGTAGAAAACCCTACGACAAATACCAAAATCATCATAACTATCAACGCTTTACGCTTCATACTTGGTAAAACATCTAGCATATCGCTTGTAGTACCATCAACAGTATCAACTTCATTCATCGGTCTCATCTCAACATCATCCTCTGTCGAAATCTTAGCTTCCAATAACAATACAATCATACCACGATTCATTTTTATACAATGCAAAAAACTATCAAAAAAAATGCCATAAAATATTACCTCGGCTGATCTAATCAACGCCATAACCCATTGCATCCACTCCGGGATGAGACCCGACAAAAAGCCACTTGGTAGGGAGATCTGCTCATATATTACCACTGTTATTTCACTGTTCAATAATACTATTTCTTTATCATTATCCATATCTTTATGTGAACTATTATCAAAGTGGCACACTATTATAATGATTTAAGCACAAAAGTTGCTAGTATCCATTGTTATTACTTTTGTTAGAGCTACTAGTAATTTAGATATTTAATAATAATTATGATAACAATTATTGTTTATTATCATAATAATGAATAAGAATAGCGCATGAAACTTATAATATCAGTTAACATATAAATGATCATAAAATAATATTCTTATTAGGATAATGATTTATTTAGCTGGTTTTCATATGAAGGAAAATTATATGACTCATTTATTTGGATTTTAGATTCTACCAAAAGCAGTAAACAAATGTTTATCAAACGCAATGACAGCTATTTGTAGCGGTACTAGCAATAATGACAACTTTAGCTCATCCAATGCAAGAGAAACAGCTAAACGGTGAAAGTACCATTGGAAATGGTACAATAGTAGTGGTAGTACTAGTGACACACTGCATGTGGAGCTGCTAGCATTAGTGCTATATTTTTGTAGAGGTAGTCATCAAAGTAGTAGTATCAGCAGCAGAAGATGTATGTGTGCAGTGAAAAAGTAGAAAAATGCAACAACACAATTGCATATGTTTGCTATTGATCAAAGTTATAAACACCTTAATTAGCCACAATATTACTGTAATACCTACTTATAATTGTGACTAATATTATATCAGTATATTATTAATATGTAGATACATGAATGGACAACAAGCAAACTGGGTTTCCACTGCGCAGCACTTTCATCTCCATGTATTATTCCTCAGATTATATGCATCTTCCACATGCGACTTGTATTTGGCATAATAGTGTCACGTATTAAAGATTGTTGAGTGTGTTCTTTCATTTATAGGTCCATCTATATCAGGATTAATTAGACACGTCTAATAAACTATAAAGAAGATATCAGACCTCCGCTCAGCCCACACAAGCCTGTCAATGCACCCCTAAGGCTCAAACACACTGGATGTGAAATGGCAATTTGCCCACCAATGTAGCCCCTTACGTAGCTTTGTACAAGCACACTGGTGAACATGGCTACCGATTTCAGCCAGAGTTAACTACCCCTAAAGAGCAGATAACTTTACTTTTTGTGTTTTTTTTAAACTTCAGACTGCATGTATTTATTTTATTATTGCATGCAGCATCATGATTGTGTTACTAGAACTTCTAACTAACATTTCTGCTGGTAAAACACTTGTCAACGGCCACTCGATATCATTAATTAGCTATCATCAAGCGCAACGTACCTAGCAAGCATAGAAATTGAAGAAGCAGCACTTTCTTTCCACAGCTTTGGAACTTGTGTTGCTTAGAAGAAGAAAAAGAAATGCCACACGTGATTTTGCTGTTGCAAGAAGTAAAAGAAGATGGTGGGTGCACTCAATAAATAAGGCAAGACCAACTGATGGCACTTGGCCATTACTAATGATACGTTTCAGGCGAAAATTTCCAGAAAAGCATTGGCTATGTTTGAGAATGAGTAAGGATGATCGAATGAAATTCTTTTGTATGTAATACCTTCCGCACAAAAGCAGCATACCATGCTGTGTAAGAGTTTCCCATCAGAACAAAGACTGTGTTCTTTCTTTCCACTGGAGAATTCATGATAACTATTGCTATATTATTTATGAGACTTGGAAGGCATTATGGAGAACTATGCGCAGTGACTACTTCAGCACCCAAGCAAATTGCCATCAACTTTTCAAACAAATGAAACTTTGCTAATTTGCCTGTGGGCCGTTGATGACAAACACTGCATGATTCAAGCTCCCCTTAAACCTGGAAGGGAAAATTTTAATTACGAAAAACATTTTATTGAAGTTTCAATGGCAGTAGCAGACGAATGTAATAAATTTGCTTATGTTGATGTTCGTCCGGTGGTCAGATGTAGGACATTTGATCACTGCAGTCGAATGCTGCCATTTCAGAAGGCACTTTCAGGTTTGTACCATATTTTTGCAGGTTAATTATTATTAATATATATAGTGACAACTTCCAATGGAGTCTCTCAAAAGGTTCTAGCTTCAGTGTAAAGTTTCATCATAACTTCAGGTGCAGAGCAATGCGCTGCATTGTTTTTATTGTAGGCAAAGCATTTCCACTGAAGTGTTGCCTAGCGCGACCCATACCTGGTCGCAGATGGAAGATGTTGGAAAAGAAACATACAATTATTGTCTCTCAAGAGCTAGGTTGACCATTGAGGTAATTCCTTTTTTTACAGTAACATGTTCAGTACATGTATGATATGAATGGAAGTAACGTTGCTTTTCACTCTGTGAAAACAACAGTTATCTTTTGCAGAAATTATTTGGAGTTATGGTATCTAGGTGGCGCTGCTTACATCAACCACTCATAATGGCTCCTGAGCATGCATCAAGCGTTGTACTGACATGTTTTGTACTTCATAATTTTTTGCTTAGCAAGCGATGTACTGACTACTGTCCACCAGGCTATGTAGATAGTTTTAAAGTTGATGGGGAAGTTGTTATTGTTGAGGCGGCAAGATTTACCTATGCAAAACACCCGCCAAAAAAACTATCAAATGAACCAGCTTCAGCTACTCGGTTGTTCACTCTTAGAAATGAAGGTGCTATTCCATGGCAAATCTAACACGTTAATCGAGTGTAACATTAATTATAAGAGGTCCATGTTTATTTTTTAACAGAGCCCTTCCTGCATGTATCTTCATGGTTAGTGTTGCATGCTATTAACATGATAGTAACATGTTTACCACTATCATTTTGTGTCAACATATGCATTCAAAAAGGTGATGCATTAGTGACTGCAGGCTTTACACAACCTACTTTATGCAATCAGTTGTGGCCAAACTGGTGGCCTGTACAACAGTCGAAAAAAATTCTACGACAATAATTGTGGCACTGATAGATGGATTACACTTCAGTCCTCCAATACATCTTCATTTTGTCTACTCGTATCAATACACAAAGACATTATGATTCAACAATACATTGTTGAACACAACATCGTTATTAATATGAAACTCCTGGGAATACATGTAACAATTTTTATCGACTACAAGCTGATTATCAATACTGTTTTGCTCACATGACAGGTAAATGCCTTTCAAAATGGACTGAACACACTCAGAAAAAAAAACATCTAAACCACAGATTCGGATCTACGCTGGTACAAAAATTCACTACTTCGGCCAAAGTAAAGTCAGACCAAAAATATCTAGAAGTTTGTAGGGTGCGAACTCTGACAACAGTCGTACTATGTATGGCTGATGGAAGTGAAGCCCTGGTAAGTTTCATGTTATGAAATACTTGGGTTAACATTGGACATGGGCCGTCTAGAACCAATAGCAAGGATGTTTCATACCAAGATTTACAGTTTCTTGTCATCACATGATATTGCAAGCAATAAGCCTCCTGAGAATTTCAGCAGCACCTTGGATATGTAACCAATCACGGCCCAGTAGTTAGATGCTCATTGGCTAATAACAGAAATTTTAGTAGTACACAGGAAAAACGCACGTCACGATATCACTGCAATATAAAAGAATGTTTTTCAACCAGCTATCAAATGCTGGTGTACAAAACAAGCTGCCACATGACTTGTGATGGATGAATTGACTTAAAATTTTTGGTGGGCACACAGAAGACATTGGAGAATCTTATGGTTCTGTTAGCTATTCGAGGTCAGACCACCCCCAAACCAAACCTTGAAGTACTAGGCCTACATTTGTTATTTATATCTGTGATGATAGACCCTGTTCCTATATGCCTATATTGGATAAGTTGCCAGGTTTACCATGCTTTCTGGCCCTCTACTAACTAACTACTTGCATACAGTTTTGACTTTTCAGGATGCCAGTGTAGATGAGGATGAGGATAATTATGATCAGAGGACAGAAGCTGAGCCAGAAATGGTTAGTAGGCCCATGCTGGTATGAAAACAACTTGAGATGCCAGTAATTGAAATGGTAGACATTGCGCCCCCATTTTGTACGTTGTCAAGGTGCGTTTGGTGTTTTTCATTCTGCCAGTGTGTGGACCAAGCAAAAGTTTGAAAAGAGACTCAGTGATGGGGAATATCCATGGCTGGGCTTTAAAGGTGGAGGTGAGCTGATATGTACTGTGTGTCTTGAAGTGAGCCAGTTGAAAGATGCTGCTAAAGGAGTTTACATCAGGAGTGAATGGGTCAAAGACGGTGTTGTAGCATCTGGCGACAGTAGAGCTAAGAAGCTCACAACTCTTAGGCGAAACTCTTTGACGACAAAACCAGTACTGCCCATGTCAAAGCAACAGAAACTTTTTTGCTCTCTAAAGAGGAGAGATAGACAAATGCATTTGATAAACAGAATGAGAAGTTTTGTTAGATAACTGCTAAGTTGATGGGTACAGCCTACTACATTACCAAAGACAACAAGCCATTTTCTGCGTTTAGTCAGCTATGTGAGCTTCAAGAAGCCAATGATGTAGACTCAGGTGTTGGCCTTCGTTCTAGGTTTAGTGCCACTGGTATGGTTGAATGCATCTCACAAGAGATTCGCAAGAAGCTATGCTGTAGTACTCAAAAATATGAGAAAAAAGCATCTGTCTTATTAGATGAATCGACCACTATCAGTAGGAAGTCAGGTCTGATTGTCCATCAGAGAACCAAGTGGGTGGATGTGGATTCACATCAATGTTTCGCCGTTCCCCTGGGTCTTGTTGAGTTGGATTCACTGCTACAAAAATCATGGAGACACTGCTCAACATCCTCCATAAAAATGGATTTGATCATGCCTATCTCCAGAAGCACTTAATAGGTGCCTGTTCCGATGGGGCGTCAGCGATGGCTGGAAAAAATGCAGCTGTCTTAACTAGACTTGAAGTGTAATACACCTCTACAGTAGGGTATATTAGTGATTGCCTGATACTGTTAAATATGCTGTCAAATGTCTAAATTGTGAACTGCTTGATTCTCAGAATGGTCTAAGTGAGGGTAGACAACTCTTATTCAAACTATTTCACAACCTTAATTAACAAGCTGCAGGAATAGACAACTTCTGCTCAAGATCAATTTACAAGATCAATTAGCCCTCTGGGTAGTCTCCTCCAGAAACAGACAACTTCTATTTGAAAACTCCAAGATCACTTATACTCCTATTCTGTGGCAATACAAAGACTGTTAAATATTCATTCAAATAGTCTTTTATTATTCCAGAAAAATCTCTGCGGTGACTGTAATCAGGAATGAAAAAACTGGAAGAAGGATAATGTACTTATCTGATTTCCCAAAATCCTGAAGAAGGGTATATAATCCAAATATTCCAGAGTAAGTCAATAATACAAAAACCATTACACTACACACAAAAAAATACACAATACAAAAAGTATAAGTCCAATGGCTAAAAAGTAATACAATTATCAATGTCTGCAATACAAAATCAACTGAACTTTGCTTCCAAATCTTTTCTCATTTATAGGTCATTAGGCATGCGGACCTGGAAGATGAGTGCAAGCCCGGCGGAAGATAGAAAACCAACAATAATGCATATGTACGAATAATATGGTCTTCATATCAATAGAATATAATATATCCCTAAACCATAATTCGCTTTACTGGGTGTAACATATAATGATAAATACAGGTCTGCACTCAATATTCCCACAATAGTGGCAAGTGTCATAAAAACCTAAAGTTACAGCTGGTCACAAGAGCAGCCCTAGACGGTACGGTAGTGCCCGGCACAAACCTCCAAATGAGTTTGCTGTTCGGGTTATATGGGGTATGGGGAGCCGTCTTCTTTTCCTTTGCCAGTGTACTATATATTGGTCCATGGCGTCTGTCTAGCCATTATACGGGTTTCTGGTGAGAAGTTGTCTTCTGTCATTGTCTGAATAATGGATATAGGTAAAGTGGTACTAACCATCACACGTCCCTCTCTTACAAAGGGGTAAAATAACTACATGGGCTGGGTGTGAAGCGATTAAGTTGTCATTTCCATGTTCAGGAAGTGAACGTCTGTCCCTGCGCTTCCTGATTATGGTTGAGGGGTGGAGACATGTTCGTGCAGAACCTCCCGACGCGTTTTGGACTGGTCTGTGGCTCCAGCTGCACTTTTACAACATATCTGAAAAAAACAACAACAACAATCTTTTGTCATATGCATTCAACTCTTGTCGTGCCAACTTATTTTTTATGCACGGGTTGTCGATGTAGGTGGATCAGAGATGGGGTCTAACATGGTTACAGGTAATGTCTCTTGGTATGTTCACTTATATGTCATGTAGTGGTCTCAATGCTGTGACGTTGGACTGGTAATGTCACTCTGCAAATGGAAATCTGAGGCACGAGCATCAAAGTTGTTGGCATTATGAAGATGGGATTCGAAGTGGTGTTGCGGTTTGGTGTGAGGATAGGCGTATAGTGATAATTACCGTCAGGGGGTGTATAGTAGGGAGTTTGCGAAGTTGCAACGAGAACCACAACGAGTACGTGGAAAGTCACGCCCACAGCGATCTCGTAACTCGTGAGGGTATTACTTTTTTGTGCCTTGCGGACAAACAGCAAATTCGTCCTGCTGGAACCGTGACAGCGAGTAAACTTTAGCAGTTAGCACACTAAAATGGCATCGCAGTCGAAGATGTGAGTTAATTTAATAGCAACTCAGTTAAATCATCCACACTATTCAATTAATCATTGGGACCTTTACAGCTAGCAATGATGTAAGGCTTTAATAATACAAGCTCCAACAAAGTATTGCAACACGTACATTGCAATGACACTTTTATTATTTATTGAATCATATAATAATAATAATATATATATATAATAATAATATTTAATATTATATTAATTAAATAAGTATTATTTATTTATTGTTATTATTAATTATTCCTTATTATTATCACCATCACTCACTGCTGCTGCTACTACTAAGTTAAATAAATTTAATTTATTATTTACTATAACAAATTATTTATTATTATTATTATTAAATTTATTAATTATTTATTGTGTTTTATTTTTTTTTAATTTTCATAGCAATTATTATTCAATAATTAGTGATTAATTAGTATTGTAACTCTATTAATTTAGTAACACTTAACATTTTATGAATTAACGATTATTTTTATTGATGATGAAATGAGAACAGAAAAGCTGGCAGAAGAATGAAAACCCATGAAATAATAATAGTTATAGTAGTAGATAGATCTGAGGTTCCCAACTTTTCCCTGATCAGGGTCTCGGGACTTTATCAAGATTTTATTATTATGTATTATATAATAACTTAATAATATTTTATCATAATTTATGTATTATTATTGAAAAGTAATAAAAAATATTTAATTATAATTATTAATATGAGTATCATTTATTTATTATTATTAGTGAAGTATTATTATCATGAATCAATAAAGCACATTTAATCATCAATCGGTATTATTTCATTATTATTATTATTATTAATATAAACGTATTCATCGTCAATAAAATCTTGCACGTTGTTACAACAATCAAGTAGCTTGATAGAAAAAGTAGTAGTATTTATTTAGTAACAATTGCTCTGCTCAATACTAGCTCTGAATAAATAAAATATCACCTACTCAACTGTTTGTTACTACTTACTTTCAAAATGACTTGTTCAGTTTTTCATGCAAGTCACAAACAACTTGATTGAATGGAGGCTGTAATTGACTTGAATTGAAGTCATCAAAGTCAAGTCTTACTTTAGACTTGCTCCCCATAAGTGCAAACGACTTGTTACTCGAATTGCAACAGAAAGAATATACTTGACATGAATTTTGACTTGGTTCTCAATTACTTGATGGTAGTTGTTGCTTGCTGACAGCTGACTTGGCCACAACACTGACTACTGCTACAATTATTATATTATAATGTCATGTAAATAATATTAATTTATCTATATGTATTACTTAATTATTTAATAAATGATATTGTTAGTGATAACTAATGTTATTGAAGTTGAAAGAAAAGATATATAATCTTAAGAAATAATATGGCATAATAATATTGCCATAACTTTAATCAATGTATATGTTGTTGTTATTGATTTATTCTTTTTTCCTGTTACGGTGCATACATGGTAAAAAAAGACCGGAGAAGCTCTTCAATGTGTGAAATATACTCAGTATGAAATCGTTTGATAATGCCAACTCCAGCCCCTCTATGATGTCAGTCTCTGTGCAAGTGGTGTGCTGTACTTTCTGACAGTGGGAGAAGCCTCCACTTCAGCGTCCATTGTTATTGATAGTAATGTTGTAGACCATCAAAATCTGACTAAGCGCATTATTAATGACAGTTATAGGCAGTATTAAAAAAGAATACATATCATTTGGAGTAGTATCATCTCTTTACTAATTTGAAGAAAAAAATTTCAGCCAATTGTCGAAATAGAAAGAATGTGTAATGTGATTGTTGATGATTGCGATGGATGCCATAAAAAGTTGATGTATTTCAAGTCATGAATTATACCATCATTACAAAATTCCATAAATTGTTAAACTTCTATAACTATGATGTATGTCATTCCAATTGTCATTGCAATGCTCGTTTTTTGTTGCAGCCGTAACCTGCAAACACTGATGATGTACGTGTCAGACTTGGACTCAGATGCAAGTGATATCGAGGAGATGATACTAGAGGAGCTAGCGGCTGATGAACAAGATGCCAGACAGATGCTGGAGGAAGCCCAAGCTAAGGGAAAGTTCTCTCTGCATGATATGAGCAATGAATGGTGTATCAAGAATTGTCGGTGACTACATATTGTTTTTTGTTGTTCCTAGGAAAAAGAAGGGTAACAACTAGTCAGCCACTGCTATGCACCACTTTTACCTGAGTTGTCACTATATAAAAAGTGCACAGTTTAACAAAAAATATTTACTTGCTGATTATAATGTGGAAAGTTGTGAATATCATCCCCTGCTATAGGCTAAATCGAAAGCACTCTGAGATGAAAGTGTGAGTATGTAATATACTTACTGGGAAGCCAATTCACGTACTTGTTAAATGGTGTTCGGGTTCTTCATTTTCTGCTCACCAAACTAACCGATGGTCAGCGAATTTCTGACGTTAGGCCCTCTCATGAGGGACGTAGCCTTCCATTAGTCATTGGTTAGTTGGTCGAGCAAAGTGAAGGAATATGGGTTTTGGAATGCAGAGACTGAAAAATATGGAAACCTTTGTGGCAATTGCCAAATGTATCACATCACGAGCATGTGTGACAGCTATTTTTTCAACTCTTTGTTTGTTTGCTTATTATGTTCAACTTTTGATGTTGAGGGAAGTACACAGCACAGTTGTTAAAGGGCCTATGACGCCTAATTTGAAGAGGATTTGATTTAATTTAAACTTTATGGGGTTGAAATGTGTTCAGAAAAATTATCTGGAGGTGCCCTCTCACCAGTAAGACGATTCCTATAGACGCAGTCAGCGCTCACCAAGACGCCTTTTTTTCTCGAAGACGCACCAAGTTATATAGACCTATAAAGCGAGTTTTCTAAAAATTGGCTTGTTCGCATAGAAATAGGGCGTCCTAGATATTAGTTTTGTGCAGAGACTCTTTCGATTGCAAAAAAATGATATTGCAACAATTTTAAATTTTTTTGGAGCTGTCTTTCTCAAGTCAGCAATTTGTTTTATCTTTGGTAAGCTCGCTATTATGTATACACCGGCATTCACGTGATAGTGTTTGTCATCAACATCAAAAAAAATAATAAATTCTTTTTTATCAAAATAATAATTTTCATGTGAAAAATTAATCAAACAATAACATTAGTATATTGGCAGAATAATACTAGGTGAAAAAAAGACATTGCCGAAATTGTATTTCCGGCGTTGTTTTTTCCAACAACTATAATAATTAACTCTGAAATACCGGCTATCTTTCCAAGAAAAAACTTCAAAAGCACTAAATAATAATAATTAAGATTTTTGAAAAGTATTTTGGAACTGAAAAAGCAACAAAATGGTACAAACTACTTGCTGTAATATACTATATAATATCATAACGCAGATAGTCCCTTCTGCCGAACGCATTGTCATAGACCTCCATAGACCTCTACATGATACCTATTGGTGTTTGGTTGACGCGAGTGAGTTTTCTCAATAGTTTTACAATGCTTGATGAGAAAACAACTCTACACACAAAGTGCGTCTTGAAAAGCCCGTCCTAAGCCCTTTAAGCGTTAGAGCCATTTCTGTAGGCGAACAATTTTAAACAGTCAATGTATTTGAAAGTTTATCTTCAGATTACAATGTATAATTTTTACCAGTGAAATGTAGTTTACAATTTTTGTTATGATGCGCGGATGAATGTCATGGTGGCGCAACTCCTTAAAGGATAATCAAAGCTGTATTCCTGTGCTATATGCCGGCTATGCTATACGTTTTAAACATGGTTGCCATCTACCAGGTATATCAGTCGACTTCAGCATGTACTGTAGAGTTTTGGTAGCAGATGTTAGCTATTACAAAATTAATTTTTGATTTCGGTACTTGGTGAGTTGTGCAATAAATCGAATTTATATTTTTTAGGTTCAGTAAACATGACATACGACTGTTGTGTAAGTGCCTTCGCCTAACAGATGAATACAAGCTAGACAATGGTTCAATTGTTGATGGCTTAGAAGCTCTGGTTATATTATTGTTTAGGCCCGCCTATCCATCTCGATTGTCTCACCTCGTACCTGTGTTTGCACGATTCGAGTCTGTGCTAAGCAGAGTGATAGCACACACACTTGATGACCTTCACACAAGATACCATGATTTACTGGAAACCTCGAATCAGCCATGCTTAGATTTCCAACAGCTTGCAAATCTGGTTGGGAATGTAGGTCCATTGAAGAACTGTATTGGGTTCATTGACGGAACTGTTCGGCCTATTTGCAAACCTCTATACCATCAAAGAATAGTCTACAACGGTCACAAACGTGTACACTCACTGAAATTTCAAGCCGTGATGTTACCAACCGGCATCATTGGGACACTGCATGGGCCCTATGAAGGCAGACGACATGATGCCCATCTGCTCAGGGAAAGCCAAATAATGGATCAGATGCAACAGCTGCCATTGATGAACAATGAACTCAGATATTGCATCTATGGAGATCCCGCCTATCCACTACTACGACAGCTCATTGCACCCTATAAAACTGTCAGAATTACTCCAGAAGAAGAAGCATTCAATCGTAGAATGTCATCTATCCGACAGAGTGTTGAATACGGATTTGGAAAAATTGAAACCTACTGGAGCTTCTGCGATTTCAAGAAGAATCTGAAACTCTACCTCCAACCCGTAGGCAAAATATTTCTAGTCGCTGCACTGCTGACAAACTGCCATACTTGTCTATACGGAGTAAACATAAATGCACTCTTTGATAGTTCACCGCCCTCTTTAGAAGAGTATCTACAGTACGAGGAAGTACAATGAACTCTAGAATGGTATCACAAATCTTTAATCTGCTGTCGCCAAACATAAATGATCTGTGAAATGTTTTTATGAGATATAATTATTTATTGCTTAAAAAGTATATGCATGTACATGACATCTTTTAAAAATATACAATCATGAACTTGTAATCATCGACCTTTACTGATAAATGTATGTATCAGATCAATCAGATCTTTCAAAAATATATAATTATCAACTCTTGGTAAATTGCTTAAAAAATATATACCGGACATCAAACCTTTTAAAATTTAATGCAATCATAATCTTGTAATCATAAACCTTTGCTACAGAAATGTATGTATGAGATCAATGTGATCTTTTAAAAATATATAATTGTCAACTTTAGCTAAACAATACATACATAAGATCAATCAGATCTTTTACAAAATATATAATCATAAATTTGTAAGTATCAACTTGGACTGAGATAAAATTAGATCTTTTAAAGATATATAATCGGTAGTTATTTATCTTTCAGTTTACCGGTAATCGCCACCAGGGCTTGTAACATTTGATCCCGTTCCTTTTGGGCATCCTCCTGCAGCTTCCTTTCATGTTCTAGCTGATGTGCTTGTCGTTCTTTGTCCAACTGCAATCTTTCCTCTGCCAGCGCCAACTCTCGCTTCCTCAAATCTAGTTCTTATTTCTTGACCTCCATCTTCAAGAGCATCCATTCGTTAAGTGTTTCAGCAATGGACTTTATTGATATTTTAACATTTTTAGACTTCGAGGCATTGTCCTCGTCCTGGCTATCTCGTTCCACCTGAGTAGCTGCAAAAAATTGTTCATTTTCCTCGTCCTGGCTATCTCCTTCCACCTGAGTAGCTGCAAAAATTGTTAATATGACAAAATATGAAACTTGATGACTTTGCATGCTTCATAAGGTGAGACCCAGGACAGCAGTGATAAACAGTGAAACAGAAACGAGGAGGTTAGGGAAGAAGCTGTGACCGATTATAACGTATTGCTGCATGATCAGCATCCAAAGTATATGGAATATATTAGAGAGCAGGGAGAGGTAGGTCGGAAAAATAAACGGAATACCATGAGGAATTTCTGGATCTACTTGCAGACTTTGTGGCCATGCGTTTACTCTGATCACAAGTTATTCAGACATGAGAAGTCCTTGGTATTGTAGGACCATCCAAAACAGCTTGAAATGTCCTTGCTAAGTCTCTTCACTCAACTACCAAGCCAAGTTGTGGACACTTCAAAGCATGTCATTCATGGTGGGTTTATGCCAATGACCACCATATTATTATGTACATTGTTTTTGTTTTTTTTATTACCAGTCTGTTCAGTAGTATTCTTCTTTATTATTGCTTTGTTTGTCTGTATACATTATTTTGCTAGAATATTATTATATTTAATATATATAATCACAATGTTGTAATGTTGTTACTATTTCAATTATTTTCTTTGCGTCTACAATAAATAATACATAAAAAACTGAAATGTAATAAAAATAAATGATATGCTGTTTATTTTTTTACACATACAAACACAAACATATATTATTAATTATATATATTACAAATATATGTATTATTGTCACTATATTTTACATCATCGATGATTCATCTATATTATATATATCTATATCATAGATCATCGTTTATATCATTATTATCATCAATCATTTTTTTTAAATAATAATAGAAAATATTACACATATTATTATTATTTATTACAACATATATATTATTATAATTATTATTATTACAATTTATATTTATAGAAGAATAAAGATTTTAATCATTCATTCAATTCATCATCATTCATAAAGTTTTTGTTTCAGTAGTTGTTAAGTTGTTGTTCATCCCTTCTTCTTTCTAAACTTTCTGCAATTGTCTTTTGAATTACACCAACCAATAAATTAATAAAAATGTATCATTATTATGATTTAACACTTTATTATTATATAATTAATAATAATAATAATATTCATTAATTAATTCATTATTATTATTTTTTGTGAACAGTAATAATTATAAAGGAGTAATAAACAACTTTGTTGTTATTATTATTATATGATTATTAGATAATTATTATTAATTATTATTATTATTAATTGTAATTATTATTATTTATAATATAAAAAATATTATAAAATAATATTTAATAAATCAAGAATACTACTACAACAATAATAACAACATCATCAAGGTTTACATCAACTAAAAATGATAGCCGCATTTTGTCATGAACATAGCAACAGCAATGCAATTAAAAATAATAATTTTGATCAGCACACATAGGAGAGATTCGCACTGCTAAACTGCAGCGCTTGTAGGGGGTTTTTAGAATCAGGTTTTCAGCACTAAAGAGAGCGGGTTAAAGAAAAGTCGTTTTTGCTAATGGGTGTAATATATTTGATGCCTATGGATATGGAGGACATTAGTGGTCTATGTGCTCACGGACAGCTCCATAAACGACCGTGGTTTTTGAGAAATGACGTTCAGGGCCATACGAGAACGCCTTTACATTACCAGACAACGACTGCTAATCCATGGTAATCCAATCACGTGACCCCGTTCTCGTAGTCGTTGTCGTTCTCGCCACAGCTTTGCAAACTCCCTAGTATCACACCCCCCCCCCCCTTCTTGATCCAATGGTTAGCCATGGTTGAGACCCAATGTCTATGTCCGTGTCCCTCAACTGGTTCTCTTCTTCCACTGCCCTTCCCATAAATTTTGTTGGTAATAAATTTACTCTACAGATTCCAATAATTTTACTAATTTTGTTCTGGCAATTTTCATACAAATAATCTTATCTCTACTAATTTTAATCCAATAAATTTTGTTACTGACAATTGTGTCTGAGTTTGCCACCGAATATTTGGTCTTCCCAGCCAATGGACCATTTCTTTCCCACAATTTTGATGCACTCAACTTGTGTCAAATCCGTTGTACACCTCAAACCTCAGATCAATCTTAAAAATATCTTACATGATGATAACTTGGCTTTGGCTGCAAAGTAAACACCTGGAATAACATGAGTTCATATTCAATAACAACAACACAGCATGTAAGGGTGGGGGGTTCTACTGTACAGTTAATTTTGATGATGTCCTCAGGTCAAAGGTGATCATCAAATGCCAGACACACTTTTACATGTATCCAATTGAGTGTCGCTCACCATTTCTACCATGTGGTCAGTGCTGCTTTTCACCTTGCCACGTCAAGTTGTGTGCAATACCAGTAAGTATTATCTATTCACTGATTATAGTGTACCTTGATGTGTCATATACTGTCAGTTGTGTACCAAACTGTTGTCTCTTTTTCTTCTTTCTTTATTTTCTTGTTTCTGGTTGGTCTCAAAGTTAACATTGTCCGTTGTTGTAGAATCTGTTTCTTCTCAACGTACACTTCCAACTGGTACTGTATATAGTGTGCAGTGTACTTACATATATAGACACTGCTACCTATCCGTCACAACGCTAGTAAGTAACGTTCACACAGTATTCGGTACAGTCATTGCATACGTTAAGTATAACAAATGTTCCCCATTCCCCCAAAATTAACAACGATTTTTGTTGTAGGATCAACCTTTTCCTAAATATCACTCACACAGACCAAAGAAAAGCGACTTGATGGCCAACCGAGTGCAGATTTCTGTTGGTGAGTACCCTGTGGGCTCCCATAACATGGATGTGTTATGATCCCTTGATCCGTATGCATGTTGGCAGTTGATCATCATTTTGTCATTCTTTTTCTTTTTGTTTCTTCTCCCAGGGCAACTTAGCCTGTAATTCTCCTTGTCCGAGGAGAATGAGGGGAAGATTCTAGTGTTGACGGCCGGTCTTGCGACGGTTGCCCTCCTGGCATCGGTGGCCAACAATTGGCTGCAGCGCCGGCGGGAGAGATAAAGAGACCTTATTACTTTCTATCTCTAGATCCATAGACCATATTTTTGCGTACATATCATACTATAAATCAGTATTTTACCTTTATTATATCTAAATAACCTCAAAATATATTTTAATAACTTTTTGTACCTGGACTCTCTCTTATGTCAAACATGGGGTGGCTAAATAGGTGTTCTGGCACAAATGCTTGCTCCAACTTGGAGTTGGCTTCTCTGCTAGCCACTCAATTATTAGTCATCGCCTGTCTCCAATCAACTTCCCTCTAGATTTCTAGACACGTGACAAATCACAATTGCCTTCGGCCATGACACTATCATGTTTAGACAGTAGAAGAGAGGTGGCACAAATTTTCAATACATCTTTGTCAATATAACTAGAGGGTAACCAATTATTCGTGATTGATCACGTGAATATCTAAGATAAAGGAAAATTAAAATTACACTAACAACTACTAGTGACAGTAATATGGATTAAATGCAGGAAAACATACACTATCTTAAGGAGTTGCCGGATTATCTACTGGGTGAGTATTATATTACACCAATTATCCCTTAGCTAGGGTATACATATATGACTGTGGTAGTATGATCGGCAGTAGTTGATAATAATAAATAAGTCAGTCAGCAACAACTAGCAATCCTCTTGCATGTCAGATAAGAATGATTCGTAGTAGTGGTATGACTCACCTGAATGTGGCAGTGCAGTCAAGCTACAAAAGCAAATAAACTTACCTAAAAATGAGTTTCCTGGTTATTGTTTAGTTCTCTCCCTCAGGTTGTATCTGGGGGCGGCTTTGGGGGGCTGACAGGGTTGACTTGGGCAGCCACCCTGCTCTCGCCAGGTGGTGTCGCCACGGGTAGGGGTCTGGCTTTAGAAACGTAGCTGGCTGGTTGAAAAGCTTCCAGGGGGGAACGTGCTTGTTTCAGCCGCTCTAAGTGGACCAGGAATTCGACGCCATTTGGTTGTCCATCCATGCCGAGGGCTCTAATAATGGCGTTCAAACCCCTGAGCTGTGTTAACTGGTAGGGGCCATGGAAGGTCATGGTGAACTTCCTGACATCCCCTGGTTTGACTGTCGGCACTGAAACATACACCACATCAACATTGTACCTGTGCGGGGTGATATGTAAATCATGGTAGTATTTGTAGGTCTTCTGGGCAGTGTCTATGTGGTCGCTGGCGAGTTTCCAGGTATTCGCCAAGCTGATCCTGGTCACCTCGGCTACATTTGGCTGTTCGTTGTACGAGGTGGGCAACGTCACTGGCACACAGACGTCGAATGGTAGCTCGGCATGCCTACCATGTAACAGATAGTACGGGGAAAATTGAGTGGAGGTATGTACAGTATTGTTTTATGCAAACACCACATAATGAGTGAACTCACTCCATCTACTTTGGTACTTGCTAACTAATGTGGCCATCAGATTACTGTATGTTTGAAAAAATCTATCAATCAAACCGTTTGCAGCTGCATGGTGGGGAGTTATCTCCTTTTTCTGGATACCCAGCATGCCGGTCAACTCGGTCATCAGACTGTTGCAGAACTCTGTACCATTGTCGGATACTAGTCTCTCTGGCACCCCATGGGTGAGTACCACTTTCTCCACTAATACCCTTGCTATGGTTGGGGCTTGTTTATCTACAACAGGTGCAGCAATGACAAACTTAGTAAATGCACATTGAAAGGCTACTAGGTATTTCTCTCCTTTTTCTGTCATTGGTAGGGGTCCCAATAGATCCATGTGCAAGTTCTGTAGAGGTCGTTGGCATTCAATAGCTTCTAATGGTAATACTGGTTTAGTGTGCGCGCGTTTGCGTTGATTACACATCACGCATGCTGCAACGAAGTCATTCACGATTTGTTTCATACCCAACCAGAAGTATTTCCTGCTGATCCCCATTAGTTCTCTTTTACTTCCCACGTGGCATGAGAACAATCCCGAGTGGTAGTTCTGCAGCAGTTCAAGTTGCAGGTTCTCTGGTACACACAACAGGTCTCTATGGGCGTTCTCCGGCCTAAAATAAAGAACATTCAAATGTAACACAAAATTGTCCCTGTTTATGTTCCGATACCTGGACTGTTTAGAGTTGAACGTGGTGGGTGTCACTCCCGCTTGTAGCCATCGTAAAATTGCACCTAAAAATCTGTCTTCTTGTTGTAGCGCCGCGTAATTGTTGAGGTCCACCTCACTAGCATGGAGGGAGATCATCGTGGCACCTACAAACTGCACGTCGTCGTCTCCGTCTGTAGTCATGGCTGATGACTCATTTACTCTGGACAGCGCATCCGGCACCACATTCACTTTGCCAGGGCGGTATGTAACCTTCAAATCATATTCCTGTAACTGTAGTGAATATTTGGCCAGTCGGGAATTCTTGTGGTTAGCTGTCATTACCCAAGTCAACGGTCTATGATCACTAGACACTTCAGTAGGAAATCCAAGTACTAAGTGTCTGAAGTGTTTGCATGCACATAGAATGGCCAGGGCTTCTCTTTCGATTGTATTATACCTTGTTTCAGGGTCTAGCAGAGTCCTGCTATAGTATGCAATGGGATGTAGCTTGTCCTCCTGTAACTGGCACAATTGGGCTCCAATGGCATAGGCTGAGGCGTCCGTGTGCAGATGAAATTTCTTGGTGAAGTCAGGAAATCTTAGCACAGGGTACGCGGCTAATTTTTCCTTCAAAATCTTGAATGCCTGTTCACAGTTATCATTCCATTGAAACGTTACACCATCCTTCAATAGCGCTAGTAGAGGCTTAGCTATGGTTGAGTAATTTTCTATAAAACTGCGATAGAAATTTGTCATACCAAGTGCTGAGCGTAGTGTTATCAAATTGTGAGGTGCTGGGAAATGGGTGATCTTGTTAACTAGGTCAGGTGCTGGTCTATTACCTTCCCTGTTGAAGATATAGCCCAAATACTGTACCTCTGCTCTGGCCACACCAACTTGGCTGGGTTGATTTTAACACCATATTGTATAAATCGGTCTAACACGTTTCCCACTCTTTTCATGTGTTCCTGAAGATTCATGGGTGAGAAGATCAGCATGTCATCCAAAAAGCACTGGCACTACACCCACAGGAGGTTTTGCAGTATCACAGAAATGGCTCTCTGAAAAACAGACGGAGCATTGGTCAGTCCAAAAGGTAAGACAGTGTACCTCCATACCTGATTGTATGTAACAAACGCTGATCGGTCACGGTCTTCAGAGTTGTCTAACTGTAACTGCCAATATGCCTTCTGTAGGTCTATGGTGGAAAACAATCCGGCTCCACCCAGCATCTCCTTTACTGCATCTTGATGGGGTAATGGATGACATAGCCTCTTGGTGACGGCGTTGACGGCTCTGTAATCGGTGCATAGTTTCCAGGTCCCTCCCTCTTCACAAGTAGGACTGGAGAATCTATGTATTACACGGGTTTCTGGTGAGAAGTTGTCTTCTTCTGTCATTGTCCGAATAATGGATATAGGTAAAGTGGTACTAGCCATCACAGAAGAAAAATATCCTAAGATAATGATATGGCACTGCATTTGTCATAGAATCGAGCTTGCAGTAGGGGATTCGGTGAAATCTGTTTTACAGATCAATCATGTGAAGTCATTCCTAACAAATTATACTCAGTTTTCAGTCGGAGTCCCAAGGTAAACCGAGAGCTTGAGGCCTGTGCCAAATCTGTGCACTCTCAGTTATTGAAAATTGGTCGAGTTTCAAGTGTGAGATAGGTGGCCTCCAGCTATAGAACCCTGCTTGCAGTTTGGTGTAGTTACAAAGCCCTTATTGAACACTGCTCAACATCTGATTCAGCGCAGCAAGGCAAACATAAAGTCATGTACACTGGCATGTTAAGTGTCTTGAAATCTGAACAGTTTGTGCACAGGCTGGCAATTATCCTTGATGCTTTGGAGCGCATTTCCGAATTGTCTAAAGTTCTGGAGGCAGAACAAACCAACCTTTCTTCTGCAGAAAACTGGTGAGCTCGGTACACATTACCATGAGTATGAGCAGGCAAATGGGAACTTTCAAGGTGTTTCTTTGATTGATAAAGGATCTTGCTTGAACAAAAGTGCGTTCGTGCGAGCTTTCATTAACAGTCTAAATAATGGGCTCGATGAGAACCTAGATTCTGAAGAATTTGCTGCTCTGCTAAATGAAATTGATGTATTTGACCCTAGTAAGTGGCCATCTGCAGTCCAGTCACCATGGTTGCCTGGTGAGGCTCCGCTTAAGTCCCTCTGTAACCGCTTCAACTAACCATTCTCTGTTCATGAGTTTAGGGACTATCTAAATGATTCTTCTGTCACTCCGAAATCTATAGCACAGCTAAAAGCAGTATTAAAGTGTGTCCCCGTGAGCAGTGCTGAATGTGAAAGAGGATTCTCATTCATGAATGTGATCTGCAATGATCTTAGGAACTCTCTCACTGTCAATCATACAAACTATCTCCTCTTCATTATCACTGGTTGGTCCTCCTGTTAACAAATTCTAACCTGGCCCGTATGTCCAGCTCTGGCTTCGCCAAGGGCATCGAAGTGCTCATGATACAAGGGTCAAACAGGCTAATTGTAATGCCAACATTAGTGATGGATATGTCAAGATTTGGAGCATATTTGACTAGGTTCCAAACAATTCTCAATCTTCGTGCAAAATCACCAGCACGTTCTGTATGCATAGATAGACTCGACTACTTGTGAACTGCACAACAATCCAATATCTCACCTTGTGTTTCTTTAGTAACCCATTTGTTTTGTTCTTCTTTTAACCTACTGTACTCAATATATAAGTACAGCATAATGCATACATTTAAAGCGTTATATCTATATACACGTATCAAATAGTATTCATAAATGTGTGTGCCTCTATTAATTTTGTATGCAGTGTGGGCTTTCCTTTCACTTCTTTCTCTGTTTATAATATACATGCACATGTACCTCTAGCACAATAACCCCGTTTTTCGAACCTTCAAAACAAATTTCGTGTGCGGTGTGAGCTTTTCTTTCACCTCTTTCTCTGCATATAATAATATAATATACATGCACGTGTACCTCTAGCACAATAACCCCGTTTTTCCAACCTTCAAAATAAATTTTGTGTGCGGTGTGGGCTTTCCTTTCACCTCTTTCTCTGTTTATAATATACATGCACATGTACCTCTAGCCTGATAACTCTGTTTTTCCAACTTTCAAAATCAATTTTGTGTGTGGTGTGGGCTTTTCTTTCACCCCTTTCTCTGTATATAATATACATGTACCTCTAGCACATTAACCCAGTTTTTCCAACCTTCAAAATAAATACATGTTAAAAACCATAACATTCTGGTTTCGCAACTCTCTCTTCTTTTATAATTGCATTCACAATGGTAAGGACAGAAAACATGGAGTGAATCCATAGAGTTCTTAGGCAAATGGCTGGATTTTTCAAACTGGAAACCTGAAATTCAGAGTTGGGGTGAGAAAAAATTTAGCAATACACCGCTGTGAGCAATGACATATGAATTTTGAAGGACCATAACATCAACTACTGTATAACCTGGAAACTACTGAAACATGCTAGCGCCTACAACAACGCTACAACCAAATACAATCTCTGCTTTTGGGAAAAATACTACATCATGTGCAAGCCAGAGCTTTCCTCCTTAAACAAAAGAAACGAAGTAGTAGCCACTTGTAGACATTCAGCCAAATTCTTATTGAGCTCTGTGACTTGAGCCACTAATTATAAGCAAAAAGTCATCCAATTGTGTTACTGAACGGTGTATATAACATTGTACGTTGCTAACATCTTTTATCTGATGATTGCCCCTCACTACAGAGGCACGAAACTATTAGTGAAGGTTTTAACTTGAAATTTTAGTTTTAGTTGAAATAATATGTATATATATTATTATATATAAATTAGTAAAATAGTGTGGGTGGGGGGCATAAGGAGTGCACAGGGGCATAGGTTAGATAAAAATAAATAATAGATAATTAATCATTAATATTAGATGCCCGAGAGATGGTTGAAACCAGACAGGACTGAAGTAAGTAAAACAGTGCTCAAGAAAAAAAAATCGAGGAGCTAGATACTGAGAGATAAATAGTAAAATATGGTAAAACTATTGTCAGACTAAAATTGTTTCATGTGTCCAAAAAAAGATGGAAAAGGAAAAAAGTGTGAGCACAATCATCAGGTCGGCTTTCAACTGTAAAAATGAAGATGGAACCGGAAACAGGAAGCTCAGACCGAAAATATGAAGTTCACAAGGATCGTGATTTGTAACTAGATATGGTGGAAGTGGTGTACGAGAGTCGAAAGAGACTAAGGGCATAGAGCTACGCCCGGCTGAGAATGAATTTATTAGAGTGTCTGCAGGTGGTGACAATTTTATTCCTGCTATTAAGGGAGGACAACCAAGCATCAAACGTGATATAAGCAGCTTAAGCAACCACATTTCGTCAACATATCAATTACACATGCGCTCTTGTCTCCGATTGGTTGAAACGATTCATTACCGATGAATCAGACTGGTTGGTGGAAAGATTCTTAGTAAAGAATAGTAAGAGAGTCCAGATCCATTTCATTGTAAAAATGTAGCTTCAACAAATTTTTTCTGATGCTTTCTCGGCCTATAATATTGTGTGGATACGCGGATTCTTTATTATTCAATGGACCTTTGGGATTAAAAGAGTTATTCGACTACAAAGAACAAATGGAGCCATATCCACAGATGAAAATCGATATAGCTTTTATTAAAAATCCTACAAGCGGCTATTCCAAGATGTTTAGATCACAGTATTAAATTTAGCAATACCAAGGCTTACTATTTCGGATAAAACAGCTTTAACAGATTGACTGGTTTTACCTAAAACGAAAAAAACTAAAAAAGTTAGGTCAGAAAATAATGGACTAAAAGCATGAGGATGTATCGTTTGTGTCAAGCCTTTTCTATAAACCAACATGAACATCTACAAACAAAAATACCATGAGACTTTTTCACTGGCTTATTGAAGTTTTTAGGTCTACTTACAGCCAAAACTTCAACAGTGGATTTTTTATTATCCATCATAGTTACAGTTAGAACATTTGCTCCAGCATGTAGAACAGCGTGTAGTGTCTTTTGTCTCCACGTCGAGTTGATATGTCATATTTAGCATTGGATTTCTGAGTCAGCTTACAATTTTTAACAACAACCAAAACTAATGATTAAGTCAAGGAAAGTACCTAATACCACCAATGAGAGAGTAATTTTTTACCATTAAATGATTGGTTATTTTATCAAAAGGAAAAGAAACACCGAAATAAAATTGGTGTATATTGGCAAAATATTGACACTTAATAGGCAATATACAAGCCGGTAGCTTCATTTAGGCATAAATAGTCAATAGGTGAGGCTAGTTTTAAATCAAAGCAACATTTAAACAACAATGTAATATGTGATATGGAGTATTTGAATTGCCAAATGTACTAACTAAAAGCTAACATGGTCTGATTGTCGATGAAATTTGGTTTCTCACCATTTATCCATGCACTGATTGTTCTTTGGTGTAATTAAGAAAAGGCCCGTTGAACTCAAAGTATTGTTTCACATTTGTAATAATCATGATAGCAAATAGCTTTCGGATTACTATGAAGAGATAACGATAGTCCTTACACTTTTCAAAAAATCGTAAAGCTGTTCACAATATTACAAAAAGTCGATTACAGATTTGCTGGTATAAAAATTTCTCAAACTCCTGATGGAGAAGATAATAACATTACCGATGACTTTAAAACAACCAGCTACAATTGCCAAATTCTGTGAAAACAAAAAATGCTTTAAAAACGTGCGATTGGAATAATCAAAACTTTCTCCAATTGTCTAATTATATTTTAGTAGATGAAAAAAGAGCTATGGGAGATGGAATGAAAATCTCGCTTTATTATTTAAAAAACTTATAAAGATTGTCACATTAGCAGTTTCTGTGACACTGACAGAACTTTGTGTATTTTCGGTAGCGAAATAACTGTCCTTGAACTTGTTTCAGAACAGGTAATTAGCAGTAAAGAGTAGCACTGAAAACCTTCTGCAACAAACTGTTTAAAGTGTGTGGAGTATGCAACATTCGCTTTGAAGAAATGCTATAAAGACTTGATTGTTAAAAGAGTAGCACTGAAATCCTACTATTTTTGAAGTCTCCATGCAGACAAAAAATACATTATAAATCTTGGTTACATTGAGATCACTGACTACAGAACGTGGTGCTAACTTTCTGTAGTAAGACTTATGTGAACAATCACAATGGTCAAAGGGAGTATGCAGCCCACTATAATCAAACAACATGGACTGCTCTTATACATTCAGAAAAAAAACCTTCTGCAAAAGACTGTTCAAAGTGTGTGGAGTATGCAACATTCGCTTTGAATAAATGCTATAAAGACTCAATTGTTAAAACTAAGAAGAAACTGCTGCAAGCTTTCTCGCAAACAGTTTGAAAGAACATGAACCTAGAAAAAATATGCCAGCAAAAGAGCCTTTGTATACATTGCAGGTCCATGAATATACCAGTCCACAAATCTATCACATCACCAGCTCACAATCTATCACATCCACACCAGCTGACAAATCCGACACATACACCAGCTCACAAATCCATCACATCTAGACCAGCTCACAAATCGATCACATCTAGACCAGCTCACAAATCGATCACATCTACACTAGCTCACAAATCCATCCCATTCACATTAGCTAACAAATCCTTCACATCAACACCAGCTACACATTCTATAACGCTTGCATCAGACACTCCAGAAACTGATTTATTACCTAATACACATGGGGCAATAATAACTACCCCACCTGCCACAGCACAAACAGTGAGATCCCAATCTCCTGTTGAAAAGAGGTTGAGGCTTTCTCTTAGAAAAAATAGGAAATTAATCTAGGACACTAAGTGCAGGGAAGCGAATGCAGGTCTGGCATCAGGTAGGGTAGCCTTTTTGGTGGTTGTATGTCCATCAGCGCATACAATAAACAACTTATGAAACAGTTTGGGGAATATCGAGACAACCCAGCTGTGCAACATACTGGCACACGCAATGAACTATGAGTACGACAAGGAGCTACTAAAACAGAAGTTAAAGGCCATTGCAGATGATGGCATACTGCTTGGAGCTAAGTTGAATCAGCGATAGTGTGCTCTTGGTCAGAAAGTTATCGTTGAAGGTAGAACTGGAGCCGCCAATGTTAATGCCACTCAGGTTAACATAAAATCACTATTTTTGGAAATATTAATAAAATAATAGGATGATGATATTGTTTTATTAGAGTACTCACGTGTAGCTGTGAAACATCTAGCCTACTGCATGGCCGCTTTTCATTCACATGACAACATCGCTTATAGAATTAGCCTCTATCTTGGTTATTTGTCAGTTAATTAAAGTATGGAGCATGCTGGGCAGCATTGCATAATGATTTGCAGATTCTCGATACTGCAGGAGTTTGCCTCTTGGCAAAGATACTCGTTTGAAGTAAACAAAAGAAGAAGAAAGAGCTGGATACAATGCAAGAAGTTGAAAATATCAGTTTACAGGCCAAACAGCTGGAAGAATCTCGGTGAGACATCTAGACACCTTTTTCATTAACCAATCACAGATTTTACTGAGGTTTGATGCCAAGACAAACTAATGACAAATCCATTGAAAGTGATATTAGCAAGTCGATCAATAATAAACATCTTATGAATGAAATAGTAGTCTTGCAAACAGTAGTTGGTCACTGAAATTATTTACGGAGGGCTGTGACTTTCACAATGGAATGTTGCAAAATGACAGCTATACCACTACTGATAATTTGTGCAATAATATAAAAACATTCCATGACTAACAACGAAACATTAAAAAATAATATATCTCTATACCCTGGTTGATGCATGAGTTTTTGGATTCTCATTGTAGTTAAAGCAAGAATTGTAAGAATTAATGAGGGCACAATTCATGTTGGGCAGCTGGTGTGCCCGGTAGCAACGCAGCTTCACAGAGGAAACAGTGTGAACAGGCAAACCAATTGGGTCACTTCAAATGAGATGCAACACGCTAGTTTTCCAGCATATTGTTATTTTGAACAGCTTTTCAATAAGAAATTCAATTAGAACTAGTAATTAAATTGTGTAGGTAATTGAAAAACTAGCAGGGATGCATCAACAATTTTTTTTGTCAATTTGATATACACCTTTCTTAAATACAGTTGCTTAACACCAATTATATGATACCACAAAGAATTCAGCGCTTTTGTGAAGTGCTGGTTGTTGGCTTTCAAACAGCGGTGACTTTTTTCAACTAGTATTATCACTGTTTTACTGCACATATTTTGAAAGATTTAGAAAAGAGCTTCAACTTGATATATAAAGTAACATGTTTACGGGTCTATTAACAAATTTACAATAAATTTCACCAGCCTTTTAATACACAATGTCCGAAGGTTGTCCGAAATTTACGCATCCATTGAGGTCGATACCACTTGACATCGTTCGGCGCATTAGCCTAGAAGTTTGCTTGCAATCGGGATGCCGCGCTGTTCCTCGTAGCTCTGAAGCAAGATGTATCTCCTATTTACGCAGCCAGAGTTTTATTACTTCTCACGATTTTCGGTGCGTATTTTCTGGACAAAATAAATTAATTCCAGCTTGCTCTCCATCATTTTATTATTGCTTTCAGCCGAGTAATTGACTTTATGGTGAGTAATGTTACTCACTTGTTGGAATGGGATAGTTCTACTATTCTGCTTAATTTTCTTTTTTGCAATTGCATAGAAAAAACTAGTTAATAATAGTTGTTATAAGTTATATATATGACAGATAGCAAACAACAACATGCTCATTCCCAGTATTTCAATCGTTGCCATAGTAGGTCATTGTCTATTGTAAATATAATCACACATTGATCGACCTATTAATTTTTATCAACACCAACAACAACATAAGCCCTTAAATAACAAATAACACTGTGATTATTAATGATGATCACTATTATTAGTGTACTATTGTTATTTTTACACCTAGTTGATAATAATATTTATTCGTGTTGGTTTAAATAGTAAATTATTATTTTTTTCACTGCTAATAGTAATAGTCATTAATTTGTTAGTTAAGGTTAGTAATATTTATAACCATCAATAATAATTATCAACATTAATTTTTGCCGATTATTATTCTTATCATCATCTTGGTTATAACTATGCAACTAAATTTTCATAAACCCGAATTATAGTAATAGTTATCATTATTACCATTGTCATCGATTAGTATTAATATTTCAATACCTTTTCTTTATTAGGTATTTTTGATAATTTTCATATTTGTTGTGCTATATTACTGACGCCTGCTAATGAGCTGGCAAAACAGACTGTTTACAACTTATAAATATACATGCACTAACAGTGGGCAAAAAAACGAACATGATATAATATCTAATCTAAACTTTCACTGAAACTCCCTCTCATTTACACAGCAAATTTAAGTATGTAAATATGCTAACAAATTTTGCAGCAAATTTAGTTTTGTTATTGTAATATTCTTCTCTGGCTGCGTCATAATTGTTTTGTAATAATATAGATGCTGAGTTATGGCTCGGACAAGAGAGCAGAGAGAAATGCACAAAGCCTACATGAAACAATACCCAGCTAAAGCTAGTAAAGAGCAAAAAGAGGCATGGCATCGAAGAAGGTATGAAAAGAGGAAACAACAGAAACAAAAACAAGATTGTAAACAAAAACAGCCGAGCCTATGTAAAGCATGTCATGAACAGAAAACCGACTCCGTCCACACCTAAAAGCAAAGCTAGGCTTGTTGAGACACTTATCGAATCTGCAACACCCAGCACATATGCCATTTTATCCGCCAGCAACATCATTAAGTCTAGGGAGAGGTCTGCTGGTAAGGCTATAATTCATGCTGCTTCTAACCTAGTGCAAACTAGTCCGAAAAGTTGAAAAGCGCCAGCTAGGTAATTTGGGGAGCTCTAACAATAAACCAGTGGCTCAAATGGATTGTATCAATAGAAGTTTCTTCTATTACAAAAGTCGCAAAGGTTTTAACCCTAAAACATTGCATGCTTGTATTCAAAATATGCTTCAGTCTACAATCGGCCAGACATCATCACTATGTATCCAAACAAACGACCCAGTGGCCAGCCATGAAAAGTGATAAAGTTCACCCAAAAATGTACATATGGAATGTACAGGGAAAAGTACGAAGGGGAAAAGATCTCTGGTTTGATCACATCCAACGTGCTCAGACCTCGAGATGTAAAGCTTATGAAAAAAGCCAAGTGGTTCCAATGTCTGTGTGATATACGTGACAATTTAAAAATGCTATATAGAGCAATCAAACTGTCAATGATACAATGCTGTCTCAACCCTGCGGAAATATTTTCTCATGGAAATGGGTTTGATTTGGCCAAGGTTGTGGTGTGTGATATTCAAAAAAAACAAAAGTCTCACCAGGAAATGTGCAAAATGCTCCCCTAGAAAACTGTTGATGAGTTTTTCACAGATTGGACTCGACTGCCAACAGACGGTAAAGTTTCCTACAATAAGTGGATGAGAGCGAGTGAAAATTTTCGGGGTAAAGCTGTTAAGAAACTCAGGAAAGTTGCAATGTTGGGCCAACATTGGGAACGATTCAATGATCTATGCAGCCAGCTGGTTACATATCCATACCACATTTTTAGCGCTATCAATCAATCTTCTGCCTATAAGAAATGTAAACAGCACCTGCTCCATAATCAAGTTGTTTGTATTGTTGACTTCGCACAAAATTATGTTTTTCGTCAGTTTGCTGAAGCCCGAAGTGCTTACTAGTCTAGGAATTCCATAACTAATCATCCAATGGTTTCAGTTTTTGCTGCGGACTCCGATGTTAAACGAGATTCAGTGGTAATGATTTCAAACAGTCTCAATCACAATGCTGCTGTCAAACACTTCATGGAGGTTTCAAGTGTGCACATAGATATCCACTATCCTGGTATAGACACACTCTTTCTATGGTCAGATGGCGCTGCATCTCAATACAAAAGTCGAGTACCAATGCGTCACATCATGAAGTCATTTGGTATCCCACAAAAAGTTGTATGCATTTTTTTTGGCAGCCATCATGACAAGGGAGAATCTGATGGGGAGTCCGCAATTGTGAAAACATTTTTAGACAACTCAATCAAAGCTGAGCAGCTCACGATTCACAATGCCAAAGAAGCTTTCAACTTATAGCTCTGATTAACACATACTCTGTGGGGCAAGCTGCCAACATTTCTATTATGTGGATGAGTCAGACATCAATCAAAGCGATTCTGATGCTTTCAAAAAATGCACAGCATCCATTGAGCCGAAGGTTGAGATGGCATTTTAAACTACAGATACACTTCGTGATTATGTAATGAAGCTTGTTGGCATGACTCATGCAAATTCAAATAATTCATTTACCATGGTTGGTATCGCAGTTTAATTACTTGACATGTGTATTTTTTTGTTTCAGATGCTGAAATCTAGATAAGTATTTTTTTATATGATGCTGCGGGTTGTGTTTGTGACTACTAAATGTTTAACCACTAAACCTCACTACTTGGTTCTTTTCCTTTCATTTTCCTTTCTAACTTCATCTTTCTACTCTATGTAACTTTTAACTAGTGTTACCTGCTGCTTACCATGATTGTTGCATTGTAGGTTTTTGCATTGCCTTGCTACGTTTTTTTATAAACAAAATGTTGTTAATCGTTTCCCGTAACAGCCCAAAAGAACTTGGTCAGAAATGTTAGACAGGACAGCGATAGACTGCTCAGCAGAACTGTGATTCGAAACCATATTTTCTTCGGTTTGCTTTAAAGAATCATCTGTAAGAACCTATAATGTTAATTCTTGCTTCAGAGTGAGTTTGAGGCCGAGTCAGAGTCCAAGGAAGAGAATGATCAAAGTGAGAGTGAAGATGTAGAGGTTAATGGGAGCAGTTGAGCTGACATTCTGGAGGGAAGTTATTTGGATATGCATGGTTTTATCAGAAATTATCAAACTTAGTTGCTAAAGTTTTTGTACTTTGCAGCTCATATGATCGACTCCACAGTTGTTTGATACTGAAGCTGACAGTCCCGATGAATTTACTGATCGGACAATTTCTGATGTGGATCTTTGGTGTGTTGCCATTGGTCCTGTGTGGATATAGTTTGTCTCCTCAGCTTTCACTCAAATTTCATATGTTCAAATCAACTAGTTATTGGTTGGAAGATGAGCAATGCTGATGAGAAGGACAGGTTAACGTGCCAGTAAAAAAAAAATAATCATTGTTTGTTCAATTATGAAACTGATTTCTGTCAAGTTGAATGGGAAATATAGTGCTAATATGTAAGCTGGAACAAATGCTATGATTCTCTTAGTAGTGTTTAACAGTGTAATCACGTTAAAAAGCGCAATGTCTATCACGATTACTCAAAAAACATTTCTTCTCAGACAACTATGGCTTTACTTGAGTGGTTTAAATGTCAAAATTGAACTCGGCAGTCCTGTTTTACGTTAGAAAGACATTACAGACCAAAATATAGAATTTTGATTCGTAGGTCATTTGACTTTGAACCAGTCAAAAGTCATTATTGCCTACTCGTATCTGAAAAATAACAAAATAACTGAATTCAGGAGCATAAACTTACTCTGGTGAGACAAGTTGCGTACAAGTAATCATAACATTTGTATTTGGTGCCAAATGACCTTGAAAGGTCATGACGGCTGTTTGTTATCCAATTAAAAATGGTAGAAATGCAAACAACACAGTTTATTACCCGCTTAAACAAATTTTGGTGTCAATTGAAGCAGTTTTATTTTTTGTTGGAAAACTTTTTATTTGTTGCATTTTATCTGAGATGACCCATTTGTTATCCGGTGACTATCTGCTAAGTAGAATTTATTGATGTGATGTAATTGTTATCAGTGATTTTTGTGCAAGCTTGAGTTTGTCACATTTAGGGCTGTGCCATGGTTCAAAAAATTAATCAAGATTAATCTTGTCAAATTTATTTATATTATTTAATCGCAAAATTAATCTCCTGCGATATATCTATAATTGACTCTAATTTTCCAATATATAGTTCTGATTTTTCCGCACCTATTAAAAATTATAAGCATGGGATTGCATTATGGTGGATAGGAATTTATTTACAGTCATAGATAAGGTACACTTGAAAGAGAAAACAAAGCACATTAATTCTATGTGTTTATTCAGTTTCCGCTTATTAATTATTATTTCTGATTCATATTATTACTATTTGCTGATACTAGTGTGTTACTATTTACCATAATCACTGAATTTAGCATTTTTATTGATCACTTATAGAATAGGACTATATCTTTTACTAGTGTTACTTATAAAAATTACTTTGTTTCTTTATCATATTATTGTTGCTGTAAATTTTTTATCACTTCTATCATTATTGCACAGCCAGTCTCATCATCTGTTACCAATCATACGTGGCCTGGCTCACTCACACTGTGTCTCTGTCTTTGTCATGGTGATTACTCCATTCAATTAGGTTGAGCTTGTGAATTACTAACTTTCCATGTAGCGCTACATAATGGTGACATGGTTCAGTGCTTCTCAATAGCGATAAACCATCACGCTTTTCCATGAGCCAGCAATTACAGAAAGCCAAAGGTCATGAACCCTAATTAGCGAGTCAACGGCGACTTTGAGCTAATGAGTCAATGAGTGAAACTACTGTATGACGGAAAATTGTTTCCACAAACAATTGGTTTTAAATGCTTTTCTTGTGTTTGTTTCATCTAATGCTACATACTCCACAGGAAAAAGTTTGAAGCAGCAGTGCTTGGCTAATGTGTAATTTATTTACTAAACTAAAAATAAATATTTATTTTTATTAACCACGGCCAATTGATTATTTATTATTATTTAATTTTTATTATTATCAATATCAAAAATAGGGAAAAAAACAATTAATATAAAATAAAACACATAAATATATTTGTGATCACTAATTCTGCATCATTTTTACTTGATATAAGTGGTCTTGAAAGGCAACTGTCTCATATCATTGAAATTTCTGTCCAAATTATTTAATTATATTGACTGCAGTGATGCTGGAAATACAATACACACATGTGCAAACCAGTAGCGCTACGGCATTCCCTATTTCCATAACGCTTCAGTGGTCTGGCGCTATTATAAGTCGCGACTTAGTAGCGACTTTCAATAGCGCCACATAATCATGACTTCAGTAGCGATATAGCCATTTCCAAGAGGGGAAAACCCGTAGCGCTACGGCATCGCGTCATGGAAAGTCACTAAATGAGAGCTGTTTGCTTAGACTTGCAGTCACAAATGCATGCTTGAGTGTACGGCTCAGTTGTTTTGTAACTTCTACTGACTCACAAAGCGTGTCTGCTGCTTGCAGGGCAGGCCATTGCTAACTATTGCCAAGCATAACGGTAATCACGTAGTAGTGTTTTATTTCCACATTACAAGCAATAATAATGAAAAATTGCCATTATTCAAACAGAATTGCAATTGTCAGTTATAAAAAAGTGAAACACACAAGTCACTACAAAGGAAAAAATGTTATTGCTACTAATGGAGATTAATTAGATAATTATTTTCAATAGCGTTAACCTTTTGGGGAAATTGATTGCGTCAATCGTTAAAATAACGCGATCAAAGCCCAGTCCTAGTCACATTAAACATATATGGGAACGCTTTGAAAAATTCACTAACAAAACTCTTGAAAGTTCACATGATTTACAAGGATATCTTTGATATTTAGTAGATAAAAAACTTTGTGTTCATAAAATTAGCAGAAATAAAAAGCTGTAGTATGTCCTTTGGTAAACAGAGAGAAACTTTCAATTTGTTTCTTTTACTTCACCAGCATAACTAACCGCACACATTTACATTTTCTCAATATTTGACACTGAATGCTCTGTTATGCTTCTAGATCAAAGCAAAAGGAAAAGAGGATCTTTTCACTAGTAGGGCTGCCATTGCGAGAAAAGAGTTTACAGCAGTTTTATCTGGATCAATTGAAATAGATATAGCAGTAACTGGAATACCAAGTTTGGATAATGTTGCTGACATTGTCAGTTGAACTCGTCAAAAACTCAGACCAAAAGATCCAGAGAGGTTAGAGTTGGAGGTGAGAATTTAAAATTACAAAAAGTAAACATTGGTAAGTTAGTAATAGTGTAGTGCTCACAAATAATGAGCTCTTATTTATGCTAAGCGTAGGGCAACATTGACACAACTTTTCATTAATAACTGCAACATACATTCACTATTTATTTCCAGCTATCCTATGATGATATCCCTCCGTTTTTTTTTTACTGAAAGATGTTGCTGCATGTGGCCAGAGAAATTTACTATTTGCAACACGGACTATTACGGACATACTACAGAATTCCATGCAATGGTATATCAATGGCACTTATTTAAAGTTGTACAAAAATCTTTTAATCAGCTTTTCACCATTCACAATTTTGTCAAAGATGGAAGAAACATGAAACAGATACCACAACTTGTTTGCGTTCATGTCACGAAAAAAAAACCAACGATTATTGACCATTGAGTGATTTTGTAAGGTACAAGAAAAGATAAATTCTATTTACTTATGTAAATCTACTTTAGACTTTGTCAGAAACTCCTGAATATGTACTTTTTCAGGTACTCAGAGCTGTCACCAAAGCATTACCAATGAGACCCTTGGTAGAAGGCATTGTGGCTGACTCTGAGAAAGGTAAAAAAACTATGAGAGAAATTTACATTACAAAAGGAGAAATCACACAGCAATTTTGTTGTAGAGAATCATTGCATTACGTTTTGAGACCATTATGAGGGCAAAGCCAACACTTTATGAAAAAAATTCAGAAAATACTTTCGATCACTAATCATTTGGGTAACATTATACACCTGAGAAGATGCGCATGAACATGAATGCTTTTTGCACTCATAAAAAACAACTGACGATGTATTGCCATCTTTTAAAGTGACGTGGAAGGCTGTGAGCGAAGAGATGAATGTAACAATCAGAGGCTGCAACTTCCACTGGCAACAGGCAGTATACAAAAAATATGCTGGTCTTGGTACCAAAAGGTACTATGAAAAGAAGGAAAGTGTTTATAAATACATGAGGCAGCTTATGTCTTGATCATTCGTACCTGCAGAGCATATTAAAGCATGCTTTAACTCTTAAAAGATCAATCACGTCCAATGAACGTGATTTGTATCATGTGACCAAAAGTTCTTTCACGTCCAATGGACGTGATGTATTTTGTCCGGTTTTCGGAACTGATTGCAGAAGTTTGTATAGACTGATAAGAATAATTTTTATACCATCGTGTAGAGCAGACAATTGCCTATTTTCTGGTCTTTGATTGAAGACTGTACGACGTTCTAAACGGAAACAGTTCCAAATATCCTTAACCCATCACTTCCTGTTTTAAATTTCGGATTTTTTTTGATAATCATGGGCAAAATTTTTTTGCTAAGGAGCAAGCACATTGTTTTCTTCTTCTAATTTAGTTAGTTTATTATATTATTATTATATCTTAGCTTGTTTGAGCCCTCTGACACTGGAATTGAAGGTTAGTAAGCTAGTAATTAATTATTTAGATACGGCGTTGATAATAAATAATTAATTTTATTATTTTTTTATTATTTTTGTAAAGTTGTTGACTGATGTTGTTGTTTACATCAAAATGTAGCTCTAAATGTTTCTAGTTCATTGGTGCACCAATGAGGGCTTAATTTTTGCCTGTAATAAAAATAATAATTATTTTCAGAAAAAAAATTTTCCGAAATTTTCGGTCATTTGTGCAACAAGTGTCCAAATGTTGTTGCAGTGTTCTAACACTATTCTTGCATATTTTTGTTTCAAACTTTGCTAGTCTTATCAGAATTTTGTCCTCTTTTCAGCTATGCTATCAGTTTCTTGTCTAGTGTGTTATTTTTTTTGTAACTGGTTGATCTGTTGAGAGCATTACTAAAAAATGGTCTCCGAACTAAAAAAATAATAAAAGTAGTTTAGACAGGTGAAATCAATCTGCTATTTATTCTACTAAGAGAAAAGAGAATGCTGATTCTCATGAGCATAAATTTGTTACCATATCATGTATAGATGAATTTTAAAAAAATTTCGAAATCCAACTCTTTTTGCAAAAAAAGCGGTCGAATCCTGAGGTAATTTATTGGTCAAAGCGGTTGAAATTCAAAGAGTTAACAGATTGCAGTTATAAAAATGTTTCTATTGTAGCTCAAGTTGAACTGAAAGTTAAACAGGCAACTTGGGACACAATGGAAGCCTACAAAGGATATTTGCTTCTCCGAGTGCACGAAAAAGAAATTCAGAAGACGTGAAGAATAAAAATGTATCACTTCATAAACAATCACTACTGATTCCGTCCATTGAAGCTATAAAGGAAAACAAAGACAGTGTTAAATATAAAAACTGCATTGGTTTGGTTGAACATGAAGATATCGACAGCACAGATATAAAAGCATGGTTATGATTGTTCTTTATTCATTTTTCATATTGTGTATTTATTACCATTACTGTTCCATTGTTACTTACAACCCATTTTATAGCAGAATGTTTATTCTTTTACTGAAAAATACAAACATAATGATGCGCTCTCGCTTATAATTTATTTTCAAAAGAAGTACAGTAATGGTAGTAATCAAGTTTTGTTTGACTGGAAACAATCTTTTGTCATTATCCATTTTTTTTGCAAAGTGACACTTCTCATTCCACAAGCTCTTTGCCTGGGAAAATCTTCAGCGATGAACCAATCTACTGAGCTATGACAAACTGAGTCAGGACTGTTTGGCTTACTACAGCATTCTAGGTTACGGTTGTGCTAGAAAAAAGTGGTTTTGTGGCATTGTGTTCGACAACAACGGGCATAATTGTCAGTGATAGAACCACAGTGAGCTTTCCAGAAAAAGGTATCTTATCTCTATGGATGTAGCAAAAGTTAACCCTGCCTGTAACAAGAAAGCTTTGTCTGGCTCAAGAACATGTGTAGTCATACAAACCTATGGATGTCTACTCCTGCCCAACTTGACAAATAATTTTAATTCTTCTTGTCTTCTCACCAGAATAGTTTCTCGTTCACTAGTTAGTTAAATAATGTATTGAACGTCAATAAAAAAAATTAAATCTTGTTGCAATTGTAAGCTTCTGACTTTTATAAAATTTTATGTCATTCGTCAATGTACAACAATTGTTGCCATGTTACTTGGGTATTGAAAGGAGTTTCTTTGATTTACTCAATGAAGGTTTCCGAGCATTTACTAAATACGTATCATAAAATAGCTTCGTATTTCAGGTTATCACTTTTTCTGTTCATGTTTGTAAGCTTTTTTCACTTTGCAGCACTGTAATCGAGTGATGATACAATCGGCAAAGCTTTAGATCTATTTTTTGATGAGCAGCTGTTAGTGTCCATTGAATCGCCATGGTTGCTTGCAATATTATGTCAGTTTTCTACTTCAAAATGGTGGAATATAAGCAAACCTTGGCAACAGCTCACTTTTGATGGTCCAGCAAGCACTGTAGTAACAGGTACAATCGATTGCTCAGTCTTTTATTCCTTTGAGACAACTGTTGCTGTCAGAGAAACATGATTTAAACAGTTTGACCAAATTAAAACCGATGATTGCTCATCAATTAACAGAGATACGTTAGGTGAATGACTTTGAGTTGCATGTACTGCTATGTTGAGAGGAGCTGACACAGTGATACATTGCCAACGCTTCCTAAGCTTCATGAAAGAACTTACTCTATGGACAAGTTTAGCTCAATATTGTAAGAAAAAAACCAAGGAAGCATCAAACCCTTACCCCACATGTTCGCACCCACTTGTGCATACCTTACCTATATCTTCATGTGTTTTATTTCAACTTTTTATGAGCTTCACGAATTTATAAGCAGTTATATAAAGCCTCACATGTTTTTCATTAACTTACTTGGCTGATTTAACAGTAGTTCGTTATTGCTTGAACTCCTGGAGAGTTGTGAATCCTGAAACGGAAGTTGCTCTTTAATGCAAACACGGTTCACCAGAGGTTTTTAAGTGCAGAGTGTCAAGTCTTACTACTAATTTTCACTTATCTTTCCATTGATGATATTGCCAATTATGTTGGTTTTTTCAGCAGGTCCCAAGATGATTGTATATGACAATGCAGGTAACTTCTATGGTTACTGTTCAACTCGAATTCTCGAATTTTTTAGGGATACCAAAATTCATGTCGATAGATTCCATTGGATCAGCCACACAAACAGGTTTCAATATTTGTGTTTCAGACTATTTGTTTGAGCAAGTATGTTGTGTGGGACAGTGAACAGCTAAAGTTTGATGTTTTTTTCCTGTTCACCGGCATTTAATGTAATTATCCGAGACAAACATTGTTATGCTGTGTTTAGTCTAGCACATGAAAAAGAAAAACTTAGGACAGTAGCCTGAACAGATAAAAAGCATTTGAATTTATTATCAGGTACAAAATCTGCTAAACCCACAGTTGTTGGTCAAGGAAGCAAGAGTATGCTTCGGCATGCTGTTTTGTGGGAGGCAAACCATTAACTTTTCAGTTTTCATTTGCGACAGTTTTCGCCGGAGTTGCCCTCTTTTTCTAGTCTCCATGGCGACAGTTGTCGCGAGATGCGTAGTTCGACTTTGCGATTTTTTCCTGCAAAGAGTTTTAGTCTTAGAAAGGGAAATTTTATATCGTCGTATAGAGCAATGTCTTGGCTATTCAGATCTTTTTTTTTTACGAGAATTGATCAGTCTATTCTAATTGAATTGCCGCGCAATCGGCCATACTTATTTGTTCTTTGCTGAAGACAAGACGTATATTTCTGTTCAAACTTATTCATCGATATGGCATCTCAGAATTCCTTTCTTGATGAATATTCTGTGATGAATGAAGTGTTTGCTGATGATGTGAGTGAAGGTGGTTCATCTGGAAGTGAAAGTGAAGGTCAGTAGGCACTAAAACTATTATTTTTTATTATTATTTAGATAATAATAATAATTATTATTATAATAATTTTTTTTCTCTTATGATTCAGTAATAATTAATTATTTTCATGAGCTCCATTGCAACTCTACATCAGTTTTATTGCCAATATCCATCAAAGTAGTTCCTTTTTATTGTGAGAACCCAGGTAAAGCTGTTTTTTATGATGTTATTGATACTGTGACCAGAAGTTCAGGTGGTTGTTATTGTGTTGTCAAGTGGTTGTTATGCCCATATCCTTGTTGTTCAGCTCACTTGAACTCAGATCACTGTTACAATGACTTGTCTTTGATATCCTGTCAAAGCTGTCAGTTATTATTTATTGTTTCTGTGACAATAATAATATATGCTAATTATTTTTTTGACTTCCATAATAATTATTTATTATCTATTGCTCCTCGACAATATTTCTTCAGTCTTCTTGCCAATCAATAGCAAAGTGATGTTTTTTTATTGTGATAACTAAGTAAACCGGTTCTTTCGATGTTATGGACAATGTAACCAAATGTTCAGGTCATTATGATGGTGTTGTCAAGTGGTTGCTATGCCCACTTCCTGGTTTAGTTCACTGGACCTCAGATGACCATTACGATGACAGGTCCTTTTCATCCTGTCTAAACTGTCAGTTATGGTTATTTATTTTGCACTTTGCCGGATTTACATACATACATCCACTAAAGTATTTTTGATTGATGTCATAGCGAGTTTGGAGAGTGGAAGGGAAGTGAAAGACATAGAGAGTGATGATGAAGTGAATGATGATGTAAGTGGTGAAGATCCGGGTTTCGTGCTGCCAAAAAAGAGAGGACGGTCTGTGGTTGGCGAGGAGTGTTGCAGGTAACAGTTACGATTATCTATTTTGCACTTTGTAGCATGTGTATGTATTTAGACACTTTATTATTTACGTAAGGAATGATTCAAATTCTCATTTCCATAATTTCTAACAATGTAAATAGACGTTTCCGTTTTTGTGATAGTATTGTCAAGTGGCTTCAACTTCCTGGTTTAGCTCTTTGCTGTTACTCCACTCTGGTTGATGCTATGTGAATACTGCTCTGCAAGCATCTCACTTGCCCTGAGACTAAATAATACTAGCTAGTTTTTACAAAGATTTACCAGGACATTCCTGAGCATACATCCACTAAAGTATTTTTGATTGATGTCATAGCGAGATCGGAGAGTGGAAGTGGAGTGGAAGGCAAAGAGGGTGCTGATGAGGTGAATGACGACAGCGATGAAGATCCAGATTTTGTGCTGCCTGCAAAAAGACGACAGTTTGCGGTTGGTAAGAGTGTGGTAGGTAAGGGTTCTTCCCGTGTGAGCCATGGTGAGAGTGAAAGTGTAGTGAGAGTGATGAGACGATCGAAGAGAGCTCGTGCACTAAGTAGTTCTAGTGCAGTGAATCGGGGGTAGAGGAGAAAGTGGGATTTGTCAAGAGAGTGGTGGAAAATGAGAGAGATGAAGCTGGAAGTAGTGGTGTTGGAGTAGATGATGATGGGAGAGGTGATGGAGAAAGCAGTGATGAGCGAAGTGCTGATGAAGAAAGAGATGTGAGGCGTGGTAAGAGTGGACGAGGTGGTGAGCGTGGACGAGGGTGGTGAGCGTGGACGAGGTGGTGAGCGTGGACGAGGTGGTCGAGGTGGTGGAAGAGGTGGGGCGAGGTCGAGGTGGCGGCCGAGGTGGTGGACGTGGGAGAGAGAATGACGATGGCGAATGGGTGTGGGTTGATGCTGTGGAGACTGAAGTTGTTGATGTGTCTGACTTTACTGGGCCAGCAGAGCCCCAACTAGATCACCGACTTATTGCAATAGACCCGACACCTATGGACTGTTTTAAATACATTTTTGACAAAAGTTTTTTTTCAAATATTGCTAGAGAAACGAATCGCTATGCTACTCAATCCGATGTTCCTTCATACTATCATAAACAAAAACCTGTCACCCTCGCATGTCTCTACAAATTCTTCTCACTCATCATTCACATGTGTGCGCTGTTCACAAACCATCCATCGCTTTATACTTCTCCACTAGAGGCTTCTTTCACACTTCCTACGCACAGATCATCGGATTGAGCAAGCATCGATTCTTTTACATACTTAGATATTTACATCTGACTGACAACTCTAAACAAGCTAAGTATGGTGATGATGGTTTCGATCCTCTCTTCAAAATAGCTCCTATGTACGAACTTCTGAAAAAAAAGATTGAGATTTTTATACCTGGATGTAAATTGACTTTGGATGAAGCTTTGTGTCCCTACAAAGGTAGAGTGCATTTTAAAGTGTACCTAAAACTAAAACCTCATAAATATGGATTTAGAATTGAAATGCTGTGTGATTCTGTAACTGGTGCGATTGTCAATTTTGAAATTTACTCTGGCCAAGGGGATAACACAGTAAATGAGCTTGTGCAACGACTCACCAGGGAGTTTCGGGGTAAAAATCATAAACTTTATATGGACCGACGATATTGCTCCCCAGATCTTTTCAAAAAATTACTCGGCCAGGATATTTATGCAGTAGGGACAGTAATGAAAAATCGTAAACATTTGCCTAGGGAGTTTAGTTATGCCACTTTGAAGAGAGGCGAGACCCTCAATAAAAAAAGTAATGGAATTTTAGCGACTATGTGGAGAGACAAAAGGGAGATTTTAACGTTATCGACTGTTCATAACTGCTCAATGGTAGATACTGACGCTCAGAGACAACGCCAAACCACCCACCAGACTTTGAAGCCTTCGACAGTGTGCGACTATAACATAAACAAGTGTGGTGTGGATAAACACGATCAATTGGCCGCCTACTACCCATTTGCGCGTAAGACTGTGAAATGGTGGAAGAAATTGTTTTTTCAACTTTTCCAAATGGGTATAATTCAAGCGCAAAAATATTACAACATTTGTCATCCCAATGATAAAATGGCACTCCTTGAATTCATGGCTGTCATTTCTGAGGGATTAGCCGGGAAAGACCTACCTTCTGTAGATGAGATTCGGCCACGCCCAGCCACACAAGACCTGGTGAGAACCAGAGGCTTAGGTGCAGGAGATCACTTTCCAAGAAAGATCCCCCCTACAGCTAAGAAACTGACACCTACTCGTAGATGTGTTCAATGCTCCGAAAAACCTTTGGCAGGTGGTGGAAAAACCCCTAGAAAGGAGAGCTCCTACGAGGGCGTAGAGTTGCTTTGTGTGTTGGTACTTGCTTCAAAAAGTACCACCGGCCTCACTCTCGTCATTAGGCTCTACTCACCCAGCTCCACAATAATACGTTGACTAATAACACTTAGTAATTATTCTTCTCTCCAATTTATTATTTTTTATTTATTCCAAAATGTGTTTTTGTCTTTTTTCCACCGACTTTAGTATAGATGGTTTCTCCACCCTAGTTACAGTTTTGCGGCTCCTGCTGGCGAGTATGTCTGTTTGTATGGATGGTGTGAATGAATACTCTGTGTTACTTATGTCTTTCTGGTACTTGACCTATTGTATGTGTATCTAGTTGTAGAACTTGTCAGGTTGTCATTAGTGTCACTGATACGTGCGGATTGCCGGCAGTGCTCAATGAACAACGCCAAGTTGTAGTAGCATATCGTAGCATGTAATGTAGTTGGTATCGCTGTAAGTGTAAAAAGTAACGTATCATATATCGTATGTGTTGTTGTAGTACTAGATATGTTGTCATTGGTGTCACTGTGATAACGCGTTAATGCCGCACAGTGCCCAATGAACAACGCTAAGTTGTAGAGGTCGGCCGTAGTATGTACCGTATTATGTATGTAATTGTAGTACTTGTAATAATCCTGTGTGTGTGTTCCCCAACTGGGCTACAATCCCTGGGTAGTGTGGTATAGGACTACGGTCACTGCCTGTTCATTCTAAATTCTAACTAGATTTCACGTAGTTTGCAAAGTTAGTTATCAGTCATTCAGTTATTAGTCATTCAGTTATATTCAATGGCAGTGACCGTTGGTGAACCTCCACAATAAAAAATGGTAACGACGTCATGTTGCACCTGCCTCTTGGGAGATGACATGGAAGTGGTGCTAGTAGGATTTACAGTAGTGTACTTCTCATTCTAGTTTAGCTTATTTGTACTAACACACATATACGTAATCCGCGGGTTTCTCACCCTAAGGAAATGTGGTATAGGCCTGAGTTCACTGCTGGTGTGTTTGTCACGCAGATGTAGATGATTTGAAACATTTTTGGTTCATGCTACATGTCTATTGGTCTGCAGCATGATCTGCGAGCTACAAACTTCAACAATTTTTGAACTAAAATATGATACAAAAGTTTTTTGAAAAAAAAAATTTCTATTGCACACTGATGGAGACTTTTTTTATACTGATGGATAGCTTGGGGTCTTGTCTCTCATAATATGTAAACCTTTTTGCTGTCAGTACGTTATTTGCGATGATATTGGCCATTGACTGCATGCATGTACATGACAACTTTGGCAGGCATACCAGTGCAACTGGGTCACAAATTTTCAATCTGATACGCATTTACAAAATATACCATTGCACTTGCTATAAGCAGTTTAGCTGCTTACCAATTGTCTCTCTGGGTGAGAAAACTCTGGTCTTTCCGTTGGTGGCCGCTATTTTGCCGTATCTTGTCTCAGTAAGCAGCTATCTTGTGTTGAATTGAAGAAAATGCTAAAAAAAGTTTTTTTTTTTCCAGTTTTGTGACTTCCTGTTGCCACCAACTTTTATGAATGCAATCATTTTTTATACTGATGTACAGCTTGGGGTCTTGTCTCTCATAATATGTAAACCTTTTTGCTGTCAGTACGTTATTTGCGATGATATTGGCCATTGACTGCATGCATGTACATGACGACTTTGGCAGGCATACCAGTGCAACTGGGTCACAAATTTTCAATCTGATACGCATTTACAAAATATACCATTGCACTTGCTATAAGCAGTTTAGCGGCTTACCAATTGTCTCTCTGGGTGAAAAAACTCTGGTCTTTCCGTTGGTGGCCACTATTTTGCCGTATCTTGTCTCAGTAAGCAGCTATCTTGTGTTGAATTGAAAAAAAATGCTAAAAAAGATTTTTTTTTTCAGTTTTGTGACTTCTTGTTGCCACCAACTTTTATGAATGCAATCATTTTTTATACTGATGTATAGCTTGGGGTCTTGTCTCTCATAATATGTAAACATCTTGGCTGTCAGTACGTTATTTGCGATGATATTGGCCGTTGACTGCATGCATGTCTGTGGCTGCAACAGCTAATATCCTTGTGCACTCAACCGCTTATTTTTTTATAGAGATGCGGTCACAAAAGTTACCTCACAGGCTCTTCTAATAAACTTAGCCACAAAAACCACCAAGTAACTACCATAAAAAACTCAGCTGATTCTGATGATGACAATTTTATGAACTTGACTGGCCAGCAGCACCCAAAATCCAAGTTCAAAGAGAAGATAACTCAAAACACACAGCGGTATGCCAGTTTTGAGACATTTTGTGACAATCGAAAATGATAAAATAAATAATTTTTTGTACTATCAGGTAGACAAGAAGATTTTCTACCGTGTGATGAAAATTTTGTGGCTGTAGCTCTGTTTTAGTTTATGCAAATAAGTTTTCAATGAAAAATTTATTTTCTTGAAAATGTAATTTATTCTTGAGCAATGAAGGTTTCAAACTTGAGAGCGTATCAACAAATTTATCAGTATTTTTTTAAAATAAAATGCATGGCTAGGGTCAGAAATTTCTTGCCGTTCCAACCATGCAGAGAAAAACCATTTTTGAGCAATATTTTGAGTGTAGGAGAACCGATAGTGCACGCCGGTCAGAGTTTCTTGGTGACAAATGACCGAAAAACACAGTGCATGTATGCTAATTATTCATGGTGTTTTTATCGAGTGGGCTAATAATATTTTACGTGAACTTGTAGAAAAGATGTTTGTCCATTGGATGCAATAAAAATCAACTGTCTAACCTTAACGAGTGAATTTTAAATTGAATTCAAAAACTTTGAAAATTCGCTAAAAGCGCCTGAATCCTGTGGTGCGATGGAGCATAAAGCGGATGAAATTCAAAGAGTTAAATAGGTTCTTGTAGTATATGGCTTGTACATATAGTAACTGCTTAGCGTTTGAGTTTGTTTACTGAATACCTCACTATATCAACTTCTCACAGATTCTGGTGTGAATTTTTCACAAAACAACCAACACGAGCAGATGCCATTACGGGACAACAACAAAAATAGAAAAAAGGGATGGATAATGTATGAATACAAGAAATCAATTACTTGACCAATCAAACGTAGCATTTAAAAAATTATTTATGTTAAAATGACCAAATTTTCAACTGGATAAACAGCAAAAGAATAGAAATTCATAGGACTACAAATAAGATGAGAACTGCAGAATCTCTCATGTTTGACATTTTAGGGAAAGTGAAAACTCGTACTTTGAGCACCAGTTGAAAAAAATCACAGACAAAAGCCGATAACCATCCTTGAAAAGAAAACAGAAAAAAGAGGTCATAGCAGGATGACCAAAAGATTTCAAGAAATGAAGGATACGCCGGAGAATGTATGTCTAATACAGCAAAAATGACAATGAACAATGTCTGAGGCTCAAACGAAAATAAAACTGACTGAACAACCTGCATAAGCAACAAAAAACTGTGGAGGTGCCAATAAAAATAGAGCAGGCAAACAATTAGCAACCAAAAGCAAAGTAGTTGAGACTTACGACTTGTATATGAACTGAAAAATCACTGCAATTCGATAAAACAAGTACAGATAAAAGGGATGTATCCATTTCGTTTAAAAAAAAAGGTCATCAACATCGCTAGCAATCGGAATTAAAATCTGAACGTATAACTACAAGAGGTATCGATTCAGTGCTTGCCAATGTCGTCAATGAAAACTGAAAATAGTAGTTAGGGAAGTTATTGAACAAATCGTCATTTTGAAAGCACAGCTATTAGTGCACATTTGGTTGGAGGATGCAGGAGGGCATCAATAAATTGAAGAAGAAACAGCGAATAAAAATGTTGTTAATTGTAACCTGAGTTACTCTTGGTCACTTGGCATGTAGTGCCTAATGTCAATGAAGCCAGTTTTACCGAGGTTTGAAAAGTAAAAAAAAACATGCTGCATCAACCCAAATTATTTGATGATAAAACTGAAGACGCTTAAAGTTTGGTTTTAGGAGGTCTCACCCCTCTCACAATACTTTGAGTGTAAATTTTGTGAAGCAAGGGCAACAGTTAGGACTTTACCTTAATTAGTATGGATAAATGGACAGTTTGCAAAAATAAAATTTTTGTCTGTTGACCTCTAAGGAACTTGTGTATGTTTTGCAGGATTCAACTGTCTGCTTCTCAGGCCCAGGTGTGCAGCGCAGAGCGTACCATGCGTACATCAACCGCACACCACCCAGGTAGACTAACAATCCATGAACTCGTAGTTGAAGGCATATATCATTTAGATGATATGGATATATGTGATGTCTAGGTGATAAAGTGAAGATGCATTTGAGAAAAAAAGTGAGGATGCATTTGAAAGGAAATGTATTTATAATTGGTGACAAATGCATGGCCTAATCTAACAACAGATATTACTTCTTAACTGGTAAGGACACATCACATCAGTTTCAGATTGTTATCTAGAAAAAAGTGTTTGTAGCCTAGAATAATTGACTAATACTGCCGAAGCGTAGTGATGAAGATGAAATAATAATAAGCAGTGTTAAGCACCAGTTCATAATTCAATAATGCGGATAGCGTTTGATAATTACCAAAAAGAGAGGTTTCCAGCCACAAATACCTCTAACTTCAAACATTGAATCAAACACTGAAACAGGAAATACAGCAGCCATCAATCAATGTTTGCTTTCTTTGTCGAACATTGTAGGAAGTATTCAGTAAAACAGAAACTGAAACACTGTTTCTCTTTTTCAGACTGTAATGTAGTTCGCATTTATATTTCATGGATTATTTATGATGGGACAGTCAATAGTTAGCTGTAGTTGAAGTGTTTGAGCAAGTGCTTTGTACAGGATCTTGGCACACTATTCTGTTATGGATGGGTTTGAGGCGAGGGCGATCATAAGTGGCCCAACACGAAACTTACTTTGGTAAGAGCTGGTTTGACATTATGCAAGGTTGATTAGAATTTTTGATCTTCACTGAAACTTTAAAGGCCAGCAGGAGCCTGTAATTACATTTCAACTCTTTCGAAAATCACTGAATGCAAAAAACTTTGCATAAAAACACGTTGTGCAATTACAAGTTATTGGCATCCAAATAGTTGACAGCATTTGCTGTGGATTCATTTCTCTGTGGTTTTGTTGCTCACATAGCAGCTACATTAAACCAATGAAAGTAGCGCAATTAGAATAGGGACTGATGCAATCACACTTCCACTACGGAGTTAATAAAAATTGCAAGCAAGCATACGGTGAGTGAAGCTGACTACAATAAGGCTATGACGCAGCTGTTGATTTGATTTATGCACAATACACCTTCTGATTTGTTACATAACATTAAGAAATATTATGTAAAGCTGCTAGATTACACATTTGAGCTGAAAATAGTATTTAAAACTGTCGATTTGTTAACTGTAGTATAGAATGAAAAACCACAAAAAGTCAATTAATTATAATAACTTCCTCATTAACTTTTGCAATTATTAAAATTACTGACCAATGATTTCAAAATAAAAAATATTGACTCACTATTAATAATGACAGTGATGCATTTTTTTACATTTTGTTATAGACTTATGACAACTCTGATTGGTAATCTCAGTTTATCTTCACATTGCAAGAATTGCGATGTTTTGAATTTTTCAAAAACATCACATGTTGCAAGCAGTAAATAGATGAATTAGAGGATGGTTGAAGTACTTTTTTTCAGTTGACAAGCACTTGAAAGATGAAGCGCTGTAGAAATATTATTTTAGTATTTTTTGTCACTACTTGATCACAACTGCTACTCTGCTTGTCAAGTCTATATCTGCAACACCCTATTTAGAGCAACAACAAGTTTAGTCTTAAAGTGTGAGCTTTATTGCTAAGAATAAAACTGAGCTCTCTGGCTCGGTCTCTCAATTTTATACAAAAATACAAAATAGAACACATAATCGATGACCAATCATATTTTAATACAACAATAAGGCATATAGTGAATCATTCGAGCATATCGTTTATTTATGGTCCTATTGGTTCTTGACAGTAAGGTGGGCAGACTCTTGTCTGACCTTCGACCCTCTGGTACTTTTCCATTCCACTTGTCAGAATCGCCATCCCTTGATACAGTTAGGAGGAGCCAACTTGTAACTTTCGTGTCATGTTTCACTAATAATTATTATTAACTGCAACTACCCCACACTGTGCCACATAAGCATGATTTGTCAGCAAAGTCTCCTGCAATATTTCGCTCTGTAACAAGTATTTAGTGACTGCAAGAGTACAATTTTGTTCATTGAGCGCCTCCAAATCACAATATCCAACTTTTCGATTTTTAACGCATATAAGAAAATAATTGTATAAAACATTTCATGTTATTTCATACTAAAGGTGGTCGATAAATGGTGTCAACTCATCACTTCATCTTCCAGGTATACATGCACTTGCAAAGGAAATACATCATCGTTCTTGTCACAATTTGAAGTATGTGTAAAATTTGATAATGTGAAATAGCTGTTGGATATTCCGTATACACTATCGTGAAGATACAGTACGCTGATGAATTTACAGGGTTCTACAGTTTTCTTCATAGGCACATTGACAATATTTATATTTTTAATATGTATCATTGTTGTATTGGTATGTAAGGTAAGATATCAATGTTTCTGAGTAACAATGTAGCAACGGTATGAACATTTGTTTTCATGCGCACTTCTTACAGACCAAACTAATAACCACCTGTTGTTAAAATTTAAAAAAAAAACAGTTACATGCTAGTTTCAACCTCTAGGCCCACTAGAGGCATGTATTTTTATGCGTACATGTTTAATTGGGTACATTTTTTCTTTTTCAACACCTTAAATCGCTCCAACTTCCATTGCAGCATTATGAATTCTTTGCCAGATTCACATGTTTAATCATGTAAGACTTTGTTGTTAGTGTATTTCGACATGCTCACTTTCATACTAGCCAATGTCAGCTCATCTCCTACAAAAGCTGGATGGATTTTTGAGAACAAATTATTGAAGGCAAAATATTTTTATAGCTAAAAAAGTACCAACATCTAAGCATAATTAACAGAAGGTGAATACCTACAGGTGAGTTTCAATCAAAAATTTCATGCGAGTTGCCATCAATCTTTTTTTAGTCCTGACAGAAGCATTTAGAAGTTGAAATGGATACACTTTTTTGTAGCAAACAATGTATGCTTTATCAGCTCAAAAAAATGATTTCTTCATTTAATTCCAGTGAATCGGACAATTTAGATGGTATTGCAGCTTGGGACACATCTACCACAAACGCGGAGTTTGATAAAAATTAGGTTTGGTACCTGTAGACTAATTAACCCTTGGTGGTGGTTTGTATGTCTGAACTAAGAACCGCAATACATTGTGATTGAAAGGTTAACCGTTATAGTCGGTTTAGTACATATATAGCAGGTTAAACCGAGTACGTTGACAGTCTGACAGATTTACAACACTTGCTGATTGACTGCTATTGAATACACATGCGCAGCAATGCACTTCCTTTCATTGGAAGAACGCAATCTCCATCTGAGGTGAGTTTTTAATCAATCATTCATTGCGATTTGCTATGACATCTGATGGTTTATTTAATGCTAATACTGGCCAACAATCTGATAGACAGATGCAAATTAGTTGTGTAACTGGGACTGCTCATACATCACCATTTGGTCGGTTAGTGTTAGATAATGCCTTGAACTACAGGTCGATTTTTGCACTCTGCAGCTTTTTGCACTCAGCCCAAAAATAATTAAAAACTACAACATTGTATTATTTTAATTACTTATCAGCATAAAATAGTTATTTTTGTTGTCTTTGATATGAATTTTCTTTTAAAAATAATTTCTAAAAGTATTGATAATAATAATTATTATAATAAATTTAAATCAACAATTATAATAATAATAATATCAATGATTTTATTATAATTTGCTTTCCAATATCATTATTTATTGAATTTTTGATCCAATCTTGAAGTGTATTAGCCTTTATGATTTTTATAAACACTATTAAATTATAAAACTATCACATGCAACTGTTATGGGCTGACAGCAACAAGCATAACTTTTAAGTGCAAAGCCAATCACAACCTGTAGGCTGTAGTTCAAGGTCAAGGCATTATTATCTAACATTAACCTCAACATTTCAAGCATCCACACAAATCTACAAACGTATGTAGCCTATGGAAAGGAGTAAAAAAAACTACTTAGTTGAAACTTGAACTGTTGTTTTGTGTTGATCAGCAATATGATTATTATTAGATATATATACAGATGGGATTATGACATGGCTTAGTAAATACTAACCAACATTATGCGGTGAAGTGAATGTAGTACTGAACTGAGTTGAAAAACAGGGTGAAGAATTAGGATTGACTCACGATGATGATTGAAACCAGATACTCATTATTATGACTATTATAGTTTATAGGAGTAGTGAGTGAGTTTCTACCACTTAGAGCAGACAAAGGGACAGGGTGTATTGTAAATCAATTACTCTTTTCTTTTATGCAGGACTAGGGCTATGGCAGACGCTGAGCCCCAACAGATTGGTGATGAGAATGGTGGTGGTGACTCTGATGAGCAGGCCACAAGCAGTGCAGGCTGTGCAGCCAGTAATGCTAAGCTGAAGTCTTCTTGTTGGACATACTTCTCACTGCCAGAAGAATACAAACAAGCCAAGCACCAACACTTAGGTATTTACAATTGTTTGCCTGTCATGATTGTGTTGAATACAATCAAGAACCTATGATCAAATTGATGTCAAAAGGGCTGATTTATACTTAACATTACCAGCTGTTTAAAAAATAAGTGTCAGTTAGGCCACTAAAGTACACATTAATTAATGTAGTATTTAAATGGTCTGTACAGTAATTTTACTTGTATCAACGGACTATTTTGGAGCAGCCTTATTATAGGAGTGGTTTTTTGTTGTGTTTTTTCAGGTGACATGTAACCTGTGCTCAAAGCCGCCAGCAGGATCAGGAATGGGAAAAGGTAAAACTCAGAAGTCCTCTACCAAAAATCTCTTCAACCATCTGCAGAAGCACCACCCGGCGGAATACAAAGTATGCAGACCAAACCTGCTAACAAACAAGCCGTATGTGAGCAAAGGACCAGGAATGCAACAAATGACATTGAGAGTCTATGGGTAAATCCGTGAAGTATGAGAAGAGCTCCTCTCAATGGAAACAGATCACCAGGGATATCACATTGCTTCTTTGTGAGTCTATGGCACCAACAAGCTCAGTAGAGCATGAGTCATGGAAGCGCCGTTTGAGAGGATTGGACAGGCGTTATGAGTGCCCAAGTCGTAACTATTTCACCTATACATCTATCCCTACCCTTTACAGTGAAATACGAAAAGTTCTACGAAGTGAAATGTCTATGGCAACGCATTTCAGTCTCACAATGGATGCTTGGTCCTCTATAACAACCCAACCGTTCCTAGTGATAACTGTACACTTCATCAACTAGCAGTTTGAAATGACATCAAGAGTTCTTCAGTCCGTGTACATGCCGGAAGATCCAACATGGATGAACATAGCCAATCGAGTAAAAGAAGTACTGACAGACTTCAATTTGCCCATCTCAGCCGTCTCCTCCGTTACAACTGATGCAGGAACCAACATGGTGGTAGCTCTAGAGCAACTCGCATTCGTTCGACTCACATGCTTTGGGCATGTTCTACATAATGCTATCAACAAAGCGATGAAAGATAGTAGAATTACACGGCTTTTGGGGATCTGTCAAAAGATAGTATCGGTGTTTAGCTTTAGTTTCAAAAAATCTAGATCTCTAAAACAGATCCAAGAAAAGCTGAAGATTACAGTCTTTGAAAGGTGACGTTGCTACAAGATGGGGCTCAATGTATGACATGTGCTATTTGATCAACAAGAACAAGAAAGCTCTCAATGAGCTTTTCAGCCAAGGTATTCTATTTTTATCTATTTTAATTGTACATACATGTGTTTATAGCTACGGTTGTGTCGTCATGTTTGTATTGAAAATGAGATTTTGGAGTTGTCGAGCCCTTTCTGTTTTCTCATTGTGCATTGCAGTTGCAGACCTTGTTCCTCTAATAGCCGTTTCACTTTTTAGTTTTTTCATAAGCCCTTGGACAAAATCTGCTACTTGTGTCGTGTTAAAGTATAGTTGCTTTGTTTGTGAAGTCTGTAAATGTACTGAACTGAATTGAACCTCATAGCTAAAGTGCTGTACTTTTCAAATTTCATAATTCATTCCATTTAGATGAGGACAGAATTCATCGCCACCTTGTACTGAGCTGGCAGGATATAGATGTATTGGAAGCAGTGGTCTAAGTACTGGAGCCATTTTCTGAGCTCACTGACAGCTTGTCAGGGGATACCATGGCGACAGTGAGCATGGTGATGCCATTGATATCGCACATAGAGCAGCTCTGCCAGCCCGCCGCAGATGATGATGAGACCACGCTGGCCATGGAGATGAAGAACACCATCATTTCCTACATTCGCTCAATGTAAGTAACAATCCCATGCCCAAAAGATCTGGTGGGGGAGCTGAGTGGCGTTTTCGGTTATTTTTCATGACAAGGGCATACTCATAATTGTTGATTTTGTGTGGTAGCGATAAATATTATTGGGCTAATAATCCCACTGGCTATTCATAGGCCTAATATGTCTTCTATCTATGGGGTTTCATGTTGATTTTTATTTCGTAAAACTTAAGGTTCACTGACACTGCCACATACAAGCCGGTCGAGGTTTCAAACAAAGATGATGATGTTTCTAAAAATTAGCACACTCTTAGATCTGAGGTATTACCATACAATCACAGAAGAAGGAGTTCTAGAACGAGTCAGAAAGGAGTTGAGAGATATTGGCCGTGAGGGTGAAGAAATGTGTATCAAAGAATCGCCTGCTTCATGTTCAGGTGATGGTAAGTTAATATCGATATATGTAATCTTATCAAACTGCTTGCCATTGCCAGTTTTTCGTCATTCTTGCTCATTTGCGCTCTTCAACATTTGTCACGCACTAAAATTTCAACATGTCCCCACAGGTGGCGAGGTTGTCACAGCCGAACCAGAAAATAAAAAGAAATCTCTTGGTCTCGGGTTACTACTGATGAAATCATCTGTAGTTCCTACGTCCGAATCCACGGTTTCAGCGGTAGACCATTACCAAAGAGTTCAAGTAGCAGAAGTTTTAGGCCAACATTTGAGGCAATATCTGCTTTGCTGTAAATATGTTATGTTATTGATTGGGAGTTGTATGTTTCTGCGTGATGGTGGTGGCCTGTGAACGGAATTCGTTGGATGATTGGTTCAGTGGGCGGGGTTTCTTCTGCTGGTTTGTTGGCTTGAGTCAAAGGGACAGCTTCGGCGACCAAATGGTCGCCGTTACAAAGATTGTAGTAAAAATGCACTACCATCGTTGGCCCATAGCGTGATCAGCTATGTTTTGCCTTGGACTTTTTATTAGACCTTAGTTTATTTTCGGCTCTTCTTATTATTGGTATTTATTATTATCAGTTATTAATTATTTTGTAGCCAGCACCAACAAAGACAGGTTTGAAGACGTAAAAAATTGTTAGTAATATTTGTATATTATTTAATATACTATTATTGTTATTTGTGGGATGAGGACAATCTGATCAACAATAACCCCTGAGAAGAATAATTATGGTGAAAATAATAACAATAATAAATAATACATTGAATAAACACTATTATACAAATATTAGTATTATTTTTAAATCTTCAAACCTGCCTTTGTTGGTGCTGGCTTCAAAATAATTAATAACTGATAATAATAATAAATATCAATAGTAAGAAAAGCCGAAAATAAACTGAGGTCTAATAAAAATTTCAAAGTAAAACATATCTGATCACGCTATGGGCCAACGATGGTAGTCAATTTTTACTACAATCTTTGCAACGCGACCATTTGGTCGCCGAAGTTGTCCCTTTAACTTGTGCCAACAAACTAGCAGAAAAACCCCGCCCACTAAGCCAATCATCCAATGAAATCCATTTAAAAGTTGCCAAGATAACAATGGGGCATGCAACTCCCAAGAAAGAAACGCACAGCATATTTCAAGTAAAATACACATTAAAACATAAACCCATTTATATTTCAATGAAAATACACATTTGCCCCAAATGTTGGCCTAAAACATAGGCTAGAGTTCAAGAGGAGATGAATGCCTACAATGTCGCTGCCAGTGCTGAACAAGCTGCATGTCTAGCTGAAACAAGGAATTCGGATCCAATCGAGTTTTGGAAAAGGCAGACAACTGCCCTGCCCCTCATGGCTAAGCTTGCTAAGCAGTACCTTTTTTCAATAACAGGTCACATTGTGTCTAAAAAGAGGGCTGCCCTTGAGCCTGATATGGTGAATTCTTTGGCATTCATCAATTTCAACATGAAGAGGTTGGATCTGGAGTGATTGAATGAGTTATTAATAATTGTCTTGGCTATGAGTACAGTTTAAGGTCACCTAATTTACATGTACGTGCTTGCATTTGCAATTCAGACAATATATTTATGGTTGCACACAAAAACTATTTCATTTGATACATTTTGACTGATCAATAATTAGAAGCAAGTTCTGTATTTGGTTGTAAAAATATAGAGTAATGAATAAACTCATGTGGGACAGGCCAGGGATATTTAAAGAATTCAATGAACTTGAGTTAATTACTTGGATCTTAGCTTTGGAATAGTCTCTCTAAGCTGCTCTGCATACTGCAGAGTGGTATTTGCAATGAAAGTGGTAGAAGTTGTGTCCTTTTCACCCATCAATTCGAGCAAGGTGAGGGCAAATTCATTATATGGAGTTGCCCCATCATGGTGAGGTTTAACCAAAAACCGCATTCCTAATGATTGCGGTGCAGCCTTAGTCTAAATAGTCGTCCATTAATAAATCGGAATTTAAAAGGTACAGATGGAACGTTTACACTTTGGGAAGTAATTCAAAAATTTATATTAAAAAAAGCAAACTAACAATAACGTCGAAAGATTTTACAGAGGTACAAACAATTTGACCTACAGCGACGCTTATCAGTTGATCGAGCTCGAGAGAGAAAATGAGAAGTAAAAAATGCTGCAGAAATTGCAGAGAAAATATTGCAGAAAAAGCAAGGGAAATATTGCGGAAACTGCAAGAATGTGGCCACATCGCATGGGGGATTATATAAGCAAACAACAATTCGACAATTCCATAGGAGAGTGTACAAAATACGGGATCGTATCAAGTACAATCAATTAAACCCCTAATTTTATCTTGATCATGCTAAACAATCAACTAAATTTAAGATGCTAAGCTAGTAATGTAGACACGGCATTCATAGTTTCCGTAATTTTAATTGAAATTCAGAGTGGTTTATATAAATTAAGGCAACCCACATATTTATAGGTCAAACAAAGAGATAAAGTGATATTATTAAAAATGATGGGCCTGGAAGAGGTCTGAAACCAACAGTTTGTGAAAGCGGGTTAGTTATGGTTTAAGGCCAACAAACTGGAGAGAGAGTTTGCAGAAAGGGGAGAGTGTAGATTGTGGGAGGAAATCAAAAAGCAGAAAATAAGTTTACAAAAATGCATAAAATAAAAAGCTTCCTTGGAAACACTGACCCTAGCATTTAAACAGCTATTTTATAGCCAATAACAATGAGCTTTTGTTATTAGTAATAATGTCATGTTTTGATTATTATGAAAATGTCATGTTTTTATTATTATGAAAATGTCTGAGTTTTTATTTAATTTTTATCAATTTTTTTAGAATCAAGTTCAGTTTTCTCATTTTTTTTGTTTTTCTAGCCATCTCATATTGCTTGGTTATTCATTGTAATAATGAAAACTATTGTGGTGGTAGAGATTTATCTTTGGTTTGATGGAGTAAGAGTAATATTATTTATTGCTCATCGTTATTAATTAAATCTGGTGCTTCTATCAATTTCAGAGAAAAAAAGTTAGTTCATAAGGGTTTTTATCACAGAAAACATGAAAAACCAAGCAGGTTCACTTACAATTAATGCTTCACAATTTTTTCATGCAAAGATCAAATCATGTTTTAGCTGCAGTTATGCCTGCTGCATCCACTAGTAGACGTGAAGTTCCAAAAAAGCGAGTTGAAGTATATGAAATAGATGACGAATGTGAAGATGAATCCATACAAGCCAACAAAAAGACCCTCAAAAAAGCCAAGAAATCAACCAAGAAAGGAAATGTCACCGCCTCACAAAGTGTTTTAGCCGAGTTGGAGAAGCAAGCTCTGGGGATTTTTGCAAATGATATTCTAACTGATGGGAAGTTGATTAACAACAAAGTTCGTTGCAGGGAATATAGCACTGTTTTAGTGCTGTCTGCAGGCATTGAGTACATCATGCGTCATCTAGACACTGAAAAACACAAGGGTTCAGTGAAGTCTTCCGGAGGGCAAAGGTCCTTTTGATTTTTTTGGAATGACTTCAAGCCACCGAGACAAGGAAGAAATTGCTTTCAGAGATGAATTACTGCAAGGAGAGATATTGCTGTCGCAGTGTGTTGCTAAGTCTAATATCAGTTTTAAAGTGGTACAGTCAGATCAATGTATAATGTAACATTGAAAAGGGTTTTAAACACTAATTGTATTGATGTTGCCAGTTTGGAGAATTGATGCTAATATGAGGATTTAGTTGGCATCTTTCATGGGGCTTAGTGTGGCTTAGCTGGAGTTGCATCCTCACTACACCTTTTAGCCAAAATCAACCCCACAAGGCATAAATAGTTGAATAACAGTACATTCCATTGGGAACGTTCACCAGCCTAAACAATGGCCTTGTGGTTGTGATGAGACTGAGTTATAAATAGATTAGTTCTCTGTCCTCTCTGAAGGCTATCATCAGCAAGTTCTGCATATAGGCCACAATAATTATGACATGACTGCATTCTTCACCAGTTTTAGAATTGGTACGAGTTTCATAAGCAGTTTCACTTGCATCAGAGACATAATAAAATTTTGAAAATTTGCCGATGATGCCTAAAAAAATCTTCTCAAGCCAAGATGAGTTTTCACATATGAACTTTTGCACTAGCTAGTAACAAGTCCTTACAATTATTATTTTTTTTGATAAAGTTTCTAGCGGCACATTTTTCGTTACAAATAGAGTTGCCAGTTTTAGTCTAAAATTGTGCAATTAAAATGTTCAATGCTTAACCATAAAACCTAGGGAGGGTTCATGCTTTGAATGTAATTAAGGATAGTAGCATGTAGAACATTTGACTTATGTAGTTGGTCACCAGGAATAGACTGATTATGATAGTGGTATGTATTTAATAACAGTGCAAAGATATTGCATCAGCTAATGTAAAAGAAGGAAGTGATATGAGTCATACACAGTATAAGGCAACCAGCATATTATGATATGAATTGTTACTTCAATATAACAAGATGTCAATACATGTAAATTTATGGTAAGTTTGCTAGTCAGGGTTGAAATTTAACAGCTCCTTATTAAATGATGTGATCAGTAAAAAAAGGAAAATTTAAAATTGGGGAGACAACTCCCGATTGAGAGAACAACAGCAAAGTACTCGTATTTCGGTTATCTTTTAAGTTGAGGTCATGAAACTTAATGTGCATGGTCTGAGAACTATTATCTTGGATATTATGCAATAAAAATTGTATGTCATCATCTCCGAAAAAAAAGATGCACTCCACCGAATGTGACAATTGGCACGTTTTAGCCTAATTTTCAGTACAGACTGAGCCTTTCTTATCCGATCAATTTGAAAGTTTGCACATGTAAACAAGTTTTTCTTTAAACCGTGTGTGAAAGTTATTTAAAAAATTGCCAAATTATTTTTCAAGTTATAGTCTCCTAAGTGATAGCCAATTAAAACGCTGAAATATTGGTTTTTTGGATCATTTCCCCTTTTTACGGAAAAGTTTACCGGGATATGTAAAGTTTGCCAGCTTATATGATATGTAAATATTGTCAGCTTCGCAACGGTGTATTGTACATAAGGTTACCTTCAATGAGTTGAGACATGCCAAATTTGGGCCTCGATACACGGACTATGCGTGCTTGTGTCTCAAATTAGTTGAGGCATTTTGAGCCTTTGCAACGCTACTTGTCGGATGATCCAGATGTAGAAAAAAAGGGAAAGTAGAGATAATCAGCGAAATACTCCAAGACAAGCCAACTAAGCCGCCTTCCACTGTTTTTAAAGCCTGTATTGAAATCCGTGGATGGTTACGACCAAAGATATCATCAGGTAAGTTGAGAGTGGGGGAAAATGTTATTTCAGATAACACTTATTCACATCTGAGTTTTTAATCAGCCTTGTTCAGCTTTGCAGTTCTATTGTCTAGTCTAGCAGGTATATAATGGACAAAAAAATATAATGCCTGTGAAAGCTTAATGAAGCAGCTGTTGGGAAGGATTCTGCAACCCTCCACTGTGGGGGCAACGCTTGGCTCGTTTGAGAAGCAGTGACCATCTGGTTATAGAGATTGATCAACTAGACATGCTGGCAAAAATCCACATGGATGTGGGTGATGAAACAAGAGTATTTCTGAGTGACATGGCTGATGATACAGAACGATTTGTGATCGCTAACATTATCCAGCAATTGTGAAATGGATTGTTTCCTTTGTTAACAAAATGCTTTGAACGATGCCACTAAAGCATGTGCTGATGTACTCATATGTCAACCCAAAATCCCTTAAGGTGTGGCTACACTGAACCAATGTTTTGGTGCCTATGTGCCTATACGATGGTTGGTGGCTATGTGCAAGTGGCTACACAGGCCAAAGTAGCGCGGCAATGTACTTGAGCACATCGGTGAGCTGCGACTGAACTAGCCAATCATAGGGCACAAAGTGCGGGTTTTTGCCCATTCCATTTCTGACAACAAATTATTTGTTTCCCTGATATAATAATCATCACAATAATACCAATAATTGAAAAACGATTTCACTGTGATGTATGGCTGTTTGTTCACCGTGAAAACATCTTTTCAATATTCTTTTTGGTCGTTTATTATTAAATCTTCCAGATATTGTGATTATTCATATTAAATGATATAATAATTAATTTTAATTTATTGTTGTAGTTGTTATTAATTTTATTTATTATTATATTTATACTCAGTAACGTTGAAATTATCAATTATTACTGTTTTATGAGCCATTTAAAATTAATTTACTGTTCAAACTTTATTATAACATAATAATTCCTTCGGAGTTTGTAGTTGATGCTCGTTATTGCCAAAAACTCTAACGGAAATGCGTTGTAAATGGTTAAACTTGATGAGCTTGGGGAACTATTTGGTTTCGACCAATCAGAGAACGACAATGTTTCTTCAGCGTCGGACATAGACCAACGTGTGGGTTATGCTCACGAACAGGCCCCACAATGTGCCAAAATGGACACGTCCATCGGGCAAGCCCATCGCAAGGCCTTCCGATGCAAATCGGCCACACATCGGCCTGTGTAGACACCCTTTTAGTGAACGAAAGGTCACAGATTGTGACTACACTACAGCACACCAAATACCCAGCTGTTGTGCAATGAGTGCTGATGTGCAATAAGAGAAAGTTAAATACTGAAGATTTAGGCTTAACTCCGAGTGATTTTCAGTGAAAACTAAGGAATCTGTTGGTTTTGTAAGTTGTAAAGTTGGTTCAGCATGTAGGGGCAAAAGGTGATGAAGACTTTGAAGACGAATGTGAGATTCTTTGCAGTCTCGCACGTCAAGATTTGCCAGAAATTTCAGCCGATTGTTTTTCAAGGTAGCCATTTGGATGGTAGACCGAACGTAGAGTTGTTGATGGCCACTGTTTTAGCGGTTTCCAACAGTAAAGCAGAGACTGAACGCCTTTTTAGCCGTCTTAGATATGTTCATACTGAATAGCAACATTCTATCTTGCCTATCAAGATTAATAAGGTGTCTGACCTCACTATTTTTGATTTTGATGGAGAAACCAAAAAGCGATGCAAGGCCGAAACAATGGAGTATAATCAAGGACACTGCAAAAGCTCATTTGGTCTGCTATTCGTGTACTTGCCAAAAAATCATATTTGCCAATATTTGTATTCACATGTTATCAGTTCTGTAGATCTGTCATGTTTTTAGTGACAAGTTAGTCAAAATTTTAAATGAAATATTTATACTTAAATAAGCCAAGACTTTTAGCAAATATAACTTGTCTTTGAGCTCTCTCCAATCAGCTCCACCATAGCTGATTATTTCAAGTTTCCTTAATTTGCCCACTCCTACACAACTCTCATTTCTCAACGAGTAATTAATATTTTCGCCCCCTTATCTCTAACTAATTCAGTGCTAATTAATTGTGTGTATAGACTGAGGATGATGCAACTTTTAACCTCTCACTTCTGCTCGGGTTGCTGTCGTTGGTTTATTTTTATAAGGGATGCAACACCACCGTTTCAGTATTCTCATTGTAATGCTGTGAGAATAAATCTCTTTTTTCTTAAATGCTGAAGACCAGCTGGACTCCTTCCAGCCTGCGACATAGGGAAGTATACCTGGATTTTCTATAGCTTAAGGTTAAGAGATCTGTTAATACACTAACTATGAATAATGTATAGCATTATCTGGTCAAATACAAGAATTAAAAAAGCTACAAACATTCTCATCATTGGATTTTTTGATGATTTGCTATATTTTTGTAAAGATCTGGTCAATTCTATAGATACCACAGCTCAACCGATAATTATCACGTGATGCGGTAAAAGGATTCATATATGAATGTGTCTCCCACGCGGATTTCAAAGTGTCCAATCACAGTTTTTGTAATAACTTTGCAATTAATCCACCAATCAAAAAGAAACTTGTTCTTCAAACAGTCAATACTATTTCGCATGTGATTCTCGTCAATAGACTTCTGAAATACGCCCTACCTACTAATAACTAGTCATAAAGGAAACAGAACTTTGGCGAACCTGTGGGAATTCCTCCGAACATTGTAATAATTTTTGACAGTTACAAATAAAACCCCAATGTCTTAGCTACTCACTGACATATTGTGTCGCTGATTCAGTTCAGTATTTCTAATTAATTTTAATTTATTTCAAAAGGCTTACTAATAATTTGTGAGCGGTTTATAACTACGCAACAACGTAGCTCAAAAACATAATTCAATAATTGCGGGTGTTACCACATGCTACCCAATGTTTTGGCCAAACAAAATTGAGGTTTTTGTGGCTATCATTTGTGAAAGATTCATAAAAAAACAAACAGCAATTGTTGTTTCTATTGAATATTTTTTACTATTAAAATTTAAATTTAGGCATTTAAAAAGTCATTTATATTAATAATTTTATATCATAGAGATCACCATGTCTAGCTCTACAAATTAGTACCAAAGTTATTTACTGAAATTCACATTGAAAATTGAGTTGCACTGGCTGGTACATTTTTACGAGTGGCTTAACACTTTTTGCGGCTTGCGGTTAGACAGGAATGTGTAGACGCTACAACGAGTTGAATTTGGTACCACGTGACTCTATCAAAACCGCAGTATAAAAAAATGACGTACCCTGAGGTTATAAGTATTTGTTTTTATTGTTTTAATATTTCTGGAACCAAGGTTACTAACGCCAAAGTTTAAAATTCATCAGATAGCCAATCATTTACAGCACAGGAAATCTGCTGAAATCTTCCTTACAGACCTGTTCAGTAGTAGTTACATGTGTTCAAACTTTGTATACTTCAACTGAAATCTGTCAGCACTCAGAATGGTATTCTAACAATTTGTTAATTTTCATTCATGTGTATGCATGTTAGCTATCTAGTGGTGTATTAATTTGAATAATTGGTGAAACTTATTGGGTAAAATTAACCTTTTTCTGAAAAAGGGTAAGAAAAATATTTTTCAAAAATTCTACAGTAGCGTGAGATTCCACCGACCATAATACGCTGATAATGCGGGCGGAAATAAACATTGATATGGTTTTACAATAATAAAATTTATCAACTGGCTATCAAATGAGACAGAATTACTAAATAATAATACATTTATTTGTCCAAATAAATTAATGTTATAATTTCAACGCTGAAAAGTTTAATTTTGCTATCAGTGTGAGTTTGAAAAAACATACTCATTTTTTGCAGTTTCTCAATAATAATGATTGAAAACAAATCTGTTTTCACATTTCTACAAATAATTAATTTAATATTATTAGAAAAAATAATTAGAATATTAATTATTAACATATTGATTGTAATAATTACTAATCGATTGAGAGTAGTTATTATCTTTCTGGTTGTTGTGTATTTAAATTAATTATAATTATTATTATTATTTATCAAATATAGAAATAATTGCAATTATTATTGTTATCATTGGTAGCAAATTACAATCGTCATGATAATGGTTTTGCTGTACGCATATATATATGTTTATATATATATATATATACAAGCAAACAATATATATATACGCCCGTATATTGTTTGCACTAGTAGATACGCTTGGGTGATCCGCCTGCGGTCACGTTGCCACCGCAAACAATGTGATTTTTAAGACATTATGCTATTTTTTAAATTCGTTTTTTAGTATGTTGATCAAATTTGGGCCAATTATTTTTAGAACCAATGAACGTATCAGCTTCTACTAGACATGTTGCCACCAATTTTAAATATAAAAAAAAATCTAAAACTTCTCACTGCACTATCTAGAATGTATAATATTTTTTTAGCTAAGAGTACATTTTTCAAAAATGTTTTAAAATTCGAAAATATTAGCTATGGAAACAAACTGTGTATCAACAAAATAGGCAAACAATATTCTTT
>CALYOO010000106.1:0-20285 GCA_945261195.1 Cryptosula pallasiana
TAACAGCGAACATTCTGTTTTGAACGAACCATTATTGACAACCATGTATATATATATATATATAACTTATACCATATTTTGTTATATATTTCTCTCTACTCTAACAAACAGTTCTATTCAATAATACCACAGTTTTCTATTTTGTAACAGCAACAAGGCCTGTACCCTTTTTCCTTGTCTCCTTTGTTCTTTTTTTTGTATCGATAACACAGCTTTATCCAATAAAATCAGAGTTACCTTGGGCACGCTCAGATGTTATCAAGCACTAGTAGTATCACACACTGTAGTTATAGACGAAGCTATGGCTAGTGTACAGCGTTGTGAACAAACCACTGTCGGTCAATTTAGCCAACACTGTCTCGACCCTCTTCGGACGCGGTTCAGCCAGAGCCCCTACTGGATCAACTATCCAAACCAGTCAGTACGGCTTTACTCGGTAGTGTTGGAATAGCGCACATACTGAGTTTGGCTGCTCTTTATGAGAGTATTGTTACTGTGCTAGTACAGTTGAGCCAGCAAATTTTGGGAAAGTTGCCTGGAAGGTCATGCAAGTGGTCAAGCATACCAAAGGACAATGAAATCATGAACGGTATCATTATATTATTCGTTACATTATCATTTAATATAATATCTATATTTATCGTTTCCTAAGGTATACTTGGGCAGTTTGATACTATCCATGATTAGACATATTTTTCTTGGCCCATCAACATTGAATTATCAGGGTTTCACTTGATTTTATCAGCAAATAAACTGTGTGCAAATACGAACATAACGTCGTAAGTTACACCCATCCAACAACTTGTTTTCTCAGTGAGTGATGCGCGACATGCTTGTTCTTTCTGTTTGTTGAACAAACATTTGGAGCAATGCCTTTGTAGTTGGTTAGAACGAACATAGGTTGGCTTGAATCTTTCACTTCTGGTAACCAACTTTGCCAGATCTTGCTAATAGTACACACAATATGAAATACTTGGTCATCAGACAATGTGTAATATTTTCAATTGGTCCTACAGCTTCATCACTGTGCTGTATTCGTATTAGTTATGATGTTGAACAATGTGTAATACTTTCAATTGGTCCTACAGCTTGATCACTGTGCTGTATTCGTATTAGTTATGGTGTTGAAGGTACAACCATGTGTTGCTATTTTATGCTGATTGTGTGTGTCCATATGAGTTGGAAAAAAATAGCTGTCATGAGATTCAAACATTAACTCTTCACCACATGTAGATACAAAGTTTTTTAAGACACGCATCCACTACCACATAGTTGAGTCAGTGAATCCAGCATAGATCAACGTTGCAGGCCCAAGGAAAACCTCAAATTGTGGGTGGTTTTGAACTGCTCAAACATATCTTGGCATACTATAAATATATATGTAACCCAGGGGTGGCACTCTGAAATAATAGGCACCAGGCTCATTCCATTATCAACGTATGGTGGTATTTTTGGGCTACTCCAGCGTTAATGTTGTAGAGGGGCACAACAACAACAAAAAAGGGGTTATTAACGGCAGTGATGTAACTTCATTGACAGACTTATTCATAGTTCTAGGTCGATGGCTAGAATCATTGCAGTATATTTCAGTGGAGTTATCTTTCCTAGTTCTATTGCTGGAATGCAGTGAATTTTCCGTAGCTGACAACTACCTCTGCAAATTTTAGTTTGGTTCTGTTGTGAATGCACCTTGATTTCACTAAAGATGTCATTGAATTTATTAAACAAATTGGTATCCAGCAGCCATAAATGCAACATATGCCAGACTGCAATTAATATTAAAAACGACGTTTTAGAAAAAAGTAGTGTATATTTTATTCAAGAAAATGAAAATTACGTCACAACTTGGCCATTGTTGCTGATAATTGTTCCAAGCTGTGACAAACGGTTAGATATTTATTCTCAATTTACGATTGTCAAATAATAATAATAATCAATTTATTTGTTAATTTATTTGAAATCAAATAAATTTAATAATTGTTTTTTATTACGATTCTTGTTATAAATAATAGCTATTAATTTAATTATTTATCAGCTTGTTGTATTATTTATTAATCATTATTAACATCATTACTATTATTAAATCTAATTAAAAAAGTAATTATTACTAATAAAGTTGAATAATTTTATTTATTTACTTATAGTAGTTCACCATCAACAACATCATCTGTTTTCTGCTTTTGCTATTTATTATCTATTCTTCTAGCTATCTATCTGTCTGATGGTAATAAATTAAAACAGTAACAATAACAAATAATAATATTGTAGTGGCAGTAGAGTAGTTGTGGTTGTTATAATAATAACAATGAAAATTATAATAATAGTAGATAAAGTAGTAGTTAGTTAGTTGTTGGTTGGTTAGTTAGTAGTAGTAATGTATTATTAATATTATAGTTTTATTTTTATATAGTAACTTTTAATAAATAATAACAATAGCACTTCAACAACTTTTATGTCATTAGTTGATATCTTAGGGATAGGGGAGTTTGCGGAAAACGGAAACCTTACGGAATCATTACGGAATTGGGACTTTGCGGAAAGTGGCCTAGGCATTGTTTAATACAAAAGTTGTGCTACCTTGTTAAGGTGACATTTTTATTGTGTAAGTTGCGTAATTATGTCTATGAAACACACGTCCATATCTGCTTCTTCCTGCAATTATTTTCTCAGCGATCTGATTTGATTTGATGTTGTTTTCAGCTAGTTCTAGTTATTTGTCCACCTGATCTTTTAGTCTTTGCCTAGAAGCTAACGTCATCTATGTTTAGAATTAATGGGAATCAACATTTCATGCTCCATTTATAATAAGTAGTTAGATAATAACAGTAATGATTATTATTGTTATTGATGATGTTTAAAGAAAAATAATAATTATTATTAATAATAATAATAATAACTTGAAACTTGATATAAAATAATAATTAGTTAATAATGTTTTTTTCATTGATTGTTGTTGTTGATTGATTATTATTAAATATTATAATTAATAATTAATTGATAGTATTAATTAAAGTTATTAATTAATAATAATGATAGTAGTAGTAATGATTATTATGATTCATGATTTTTAGTAGTAAGTATCCCCATACATTAATTATTATTAATAACAGTTAGTAGTTATTTATTTAGTAGTAAAGAAGTAAGTAATAATAATAATTATTAATTTTGATAGTAATAAACTAACTAATGTTATTATTTATTATTATAACAAATTTCATAATAATAATTATAATAATGTAATAACAATTGTTAATTATAATCATAATCTATTATCACAACAATAATTGATAATTATTTTTTATACGAATAATAATATATATATTTACTGATTATCATAATTAGTAAATATATATATTATTATTATAATAATATTTTTGATTGTTTATGTCTGTTACTAGTTCGTAATAAATAATAATCATATTAAAAATTGTAATAATTTGATATTACGGTTAAATTATTTATTTAGTGTTTTTATAAAAGTTATATTAATTACATATTAAAGAGTGATTGTGTGAGGGACGCCAGTACTTGTCAAACATTTATTATTAACTACTCGTACTTGGCCTAAGCCTTTGACTCAGTATTATCTCACCGTCTACGCATTGTCTCAATATTAACTAACTGTCTACGCATTGTCTCGATATTAACTCACTGTCTACACATTATCTCAATATGTACTCGCTTACGCTTTGTCTATATTTTGTCCTAGTTCTATTGTTACCTGTGCTACAAGCGTCTATCTAGAACAGTTCTATGATGTGCCCAAATAATTATTATATTTTATACTTTTTCCACGATTTTTATTATCCGATTGCATTTTGGTGCTTGATGTAAGTACAAGGCGTGGCTTGTACCAGATTTTACCCAGGCGTGGCTTTACCAGATTTTACCCGCCTACCTTGTATAAATATCTATGTTTGAGCAATAAAGTTCAGAGTTAGCCTGGCTCTCAGAAGATTCTTTCTCTGAAGAAGCAAGCACAGCTAGAAGCAACATAACTACAAGCGCTGACCTGGTCGACTATTGGCAAGCACGAGGCTTGGCGGAAAGTGAGAACGGTTCGCCCTATCACTGCGTATTCCCTCACTACGGTGAGAAGTACCACGCAAAGTACCTGGTGCCCTAATAGTTCGGCTCACAATAAATTCGGACTCCAGAGTTCGGGACAAGATAACGCACCAATAATTCCAGTGCAATTATTGTCGATCTCGACTGAGTCGAAGTAGACAAACAATAATTCCAGCACAATTATTGTCGGTGGCAACAGTTTGCAACAAACTATAAACTAAACAATAATTACAGCACAATTATTGTCGAACATAGCCATGTTCGGATGCAGCCAATAATTATAATATAATTATTGTAATCTGCCAGCACTCACTCCACCCCAGATTCGGCCGCACTCATAACTGCACAAACCAATGCATGCTCTCCAACAATAATAGCACATTATTGTATGCTGACTTAGGGTAGAAGCAGAACGCGTCGGGAAGGTGTACAGGTGGCTACCACCCAGACACAAATTCCTGTACAATATCATCACATCAATGTATAAAATAACATTAAATAGGTGTTTTAACACTGATTCTAAAGGTGTGTATTATTGAAGTTTTCCATTAGCTCAAATCACTAAGACTACTAGCATAAACTATTGCTTCAGCTCTTTGTGTACTAAGCATCTTATTCGTCCAAGCTACAAGAGTAGAAGTTTTCAAAGTTGACCTAGTAGCTATTTTCTGCCAGCTCCCTTCTTTTACTTTTTCGTTAACCCGGAAGTTTTACGATTAACTGAACCAGTGGGTATGTTTTCGCATTGATTACTGATCTATCAACTGCGTTTATAATTGAAATTGAGCGTTAGTGATTTCTTGTTCAGCACTATCCTGGGTATGCTGATTTTGTTCCCTACACGTATAACCTGAAACAGTGCATCTAGGTGATATTGTAAAGGATTTCTGCGTGGTTTTCCCGGAACCTTCACCGACACTTGTCAGAGAATAGTGGGGTGTACTGTATGGGTACAAGGGAGCACTAGAGTTGTACTGGTGGCGTAGCTGCGTAGTGTCAAGGCAACAATCCGTCATACAACACTACTATCCCGGTAGTAGCAACTCCGATGTATAACGGTAATGATCAGTCTATCTGTATTGATCCGGAGACTTTCTGTACGGAGATCTGTTTAATTGCACACATATCCGGTTTTACTTTAGATTCTCAAATTAATAGCAAGCACGTGTATAGTTTATAGTAACGTGTTAGGCAGCTTAATGACAATGTCCAACAGTGTATAGTAATCTCTAAGAACGTGTTATCAACAATATCCAAGAGTGTATCGTAATCTCTAAGAGGGTGTTTCGACAAAGTAATACTGCAAGCACGTCAACGACAGTATGAGAAGAATTGTAGTTATCAGCAACAATGTATTGAACGTAAAGATCTAAAACCTTACAACGAGAGATGATTCGAAGTGTACAAACAAATGTACAAACAAATGTACAAGTGTATTAGATCCCACTAATAACCCAGTCTAAGCTACGAGAATACACAACGTTAACCCTAACGCTTCCATAGCATCTACTCAACACGACCACTACAAACTCTAGCCAAGTAAATAAACAGTCCAAAAATCAGAAAATATAATCGGCCAATAAATACACAATATGATTGGAGGACGAGAACAGACGCATTACGAACCATATACAAATAACGATAATAATTAATTAGTTATGAAACAAAATGGCTACTGGAACAGTTAGCTTGATTCTCTCAGCTTGATTCTCCACGGCCAGTTTTTCTTGGCTTGGTAAGAACGAAGGCTCCACTTGAGGATTCATCTGCTTCTTTTAGGTAAGACAACTCTGGCTGGTCTGTCCGCACACTGGCACTCACACAATTCCATTACAATATATAAATGACAAATAGAAGCTAATTGCTCACTCTTCGACTTTTTTTCAACCTGCTTGATAGAACTTCCATTAGTAACTTGAGAAAAAAATATTGCCAAAAAGTTTTTCATATCAAAACAATTACAACATCTATTTGCATACGGTGAACCCTGGTCAGTGCAATTCTGACAGAAGGTCCTTGCGAAAAAAACCTGTGATCTGTACTAGTTCTAATCTAGCTATCTAATTTCGCTCTATGAAGATATTTGATACTCAGTCATAGCTGTTGAAGAATTTCATCTACATAAAGAGAAAGCAACTCTCAGTGCTTGATAATTTTCATCATTTTTCTGTGAAATGTGCATTTATGTTGCTCTAAAACAGCTTATAAAAATAGTTTTGGTGCCACACAGCTATGTGTAAACACAAGCGTAGTACTTACTTTCAAGGTCTCAAGACTAAGTGACTCTTTGAAATATTCTGTAACAGTTGGAATTTTTCAAAATATGTAGATGTGGTACTTAGTTGGTTGGTCGCATTATTGATGAAATGGTGTTCTAAACAAGATTTACTAAAATATATTATTCAGCCTTATGGGAATAATATCAAATCTGCCACAATTGCCAGAACGATGTTCATTTTTTTAACGATTTTGGTGTTCTGCAAAAACTCTTGTGTTGGTTACTAACCTTTTCTATCAATTTTGGCTACGTATAATTTTCTTCATTTTATTTACATTAGTCAAAATGTTTTATGAAGTTCTTAACAACACATTGAGCAGCAAGATACTCATCCTTGTTAGCGCAGAAAAAACTGTTATAATGGAGACTAATCATCGCAGTGATTCCAAGGAGACTATTCACTCAGGTAGAGACACCCGACCTCTAACAGCTCTAGTTCCCTATGGAAGTTGCATCGGAGATTGCAAAAAAGATGATCAAAATTGTACATGACCAACCTTGACAGGAGAAGTAAATAACCAAAATGATGTTCTTTTGCGGAAAACCCAAGACTTTGAAAATATCAAACTTCCTTCAGATAAGTGTTGCAGATTTGATTTTTTCCCTGGATATTTTTGAGACCAAATCATATGTTTTGAGTATAATTTGTTTTGAACACTATTTCAACTATCATCAAGCCATCTTAATTGTTGCAGCTACCAGGAACTCACTTAATGGAAACAAAGTAAGTAATTTAACTCACTATTTTAATAATTCAAATCAAAAAACTAACACATCATTTTAATAATTCAAATCGCAACACTAACACATAATTTTAATAATTCAAATCGCAAAACTAAAGCAGTAAATATAATTTATGCTTCCGATGAGTCATGTATAAATAAGAACAGCTCTGGTAATCCAACTAACTACCACATTCAAATATTTTGAAAAATTTCAAATAACTCAAACACTTTTGGTTATTTGACAAATTCATAAAGTTGTTTAATCTTGATAACAAGTACTACTGTTTGTGTTGTACACAGAGCAACATAAATGTATATATCCCTAGAACAGCAACGAAAAGTGATGAAAACCAGCGAGCACTGAGAGTTGCTTTCTTTTATTGTAGTTTATTCACTGCCCTGTTTTAACAGAAATAGGAACTGCAAGGGTCTATTTCAATATTCATTTGATCCTGAAAATAGTGAGAAAATGACGATAGTGCTATTAAATATTTATCAATGGTTGATCTGGCTTTATTAAAAAAGCAATATGTTTGTCAATAAACCATTTTGATAAATTATTTAAACTAAAGTTGAAACACTAACTTGAAAACTCTGACATGAAAATTATGTATAAAAAAATTATCGTCATACAGTCCTAAAAACATGCCAACGTTTAATATCTTTACTTAACACAGTTATATGCTGCAATTACAGTTATAACTTATTTGACTGAACTTCCCTAAAGAGTTATCATCTTTTAAGAGGACAACTGCCAAAAGTTTGTTTATTTAGCCGGGAAAACTTTAGTGACTTTTGACATATCCACTCTTATGAGCAGAGATACAATTGTTTAAAACTTGACCGGATTCCTCAACAGTTATTACAGAAAAACAAATGTTGCCATAAAGCACAATTAGACAACCGGGCAATATATTTGCTAGCACAGATCACCTTGTACTGTAAGAAGGTTTGTTCCGTAAGGACCTTCTGTCAGAATCGCACTGACCAAGGTTCACCGATAGCAAAAAAATAGTGTTGCAGTGGCCTTAATAAGAAAATATTTTTTGCAACATTCATTTCGCAAGCACCTCATCGATGTTCTATCAAGCAACCTGAGTGACTGATATGAGTGATAATGCTTCTATTTGTCAATTATATATCCCCTTGATGCACTGTTTTAATTTACAAGTTTAGCGCAAGGTACAGAACCAGCATAATACTGAAAAAGGAATCACTTACATTCAAATTTCATAGTACACACAGTTGATCAACTAGTAATCAACGAAAAAGCAGGCCATTAAGATTTCAATATATGTCATTCAAATTTTCCTTATTTTACCGACCCAGTGGTATACTATTTATCATAGAGCAACCACATTATGTGGACAAAAAATAATTCTACTGGAAAGTTATACTTACACAAATAAAAAAAACCTTCTATACCGCATCATTAGCTACTTTCCGCCACGCATGGTCATGCGTCACTGATTTCGCAACACTCCAGCAATACCATTGTCAGCAATGCTTGATACTTTGACCACAAAACATTGTTTTATTAAGCAAGGGTATCTTTTCTCAATTATTTTTCTGACACAACGTCTTCTGTGACGCAAATAATTTTTGCACTATTGGATGAAACAGGTCTACTGGCAGAGAACAGGAAGTCACCGGATTGAAATTTCTGTGGACTGATTATAAACATATGCATTGGAGATGACTACCCCCGTACCGGTAGCCTTGTATAACGGAACATTTGCCTATACACTTGGAAGCTCACGCTACCACTTGTTTGCTTCGGTGAACCCCGTGTGCTCTGTACAGTACAATAGCTACCCTCAACAGGTGTCGGTGAAGGCTCTATTGTTCAATACGGCACAGAAAACCTTTACAATATTTATTATACCAAGACTTTACAAAACAAAATACCAGAAGAAAGAGAATGATGATGATAAAAAAATTGTGAGGCATGGTATAGTAAAAGATAGATTGGAAGAAAAATAATGTTGTTTTCTAATCGTACAATAAGCACTGATTAGGTTTAATAACATATTATATTTTAATTATTATAATAATTCACAATAACAAATAGCAACCATTGATTAATTAATAATAATAATATGGTTATAATAAAATAATTAACAATTATAAACATATATAATATATACTAATAGTTTTTAGCAACTAATAATAGTATATAAATATTATAATCAATATTAATAATTATTATTGTTATAAATGATAAATATTATTAATTATGATTAAATGTTTGTTATTATTTATTATATTATTATTTGTTATTATTATTATTAATTATCAACTATTATTATTATTTATATTTTCTTTTCATTATTATTATTATGATTAATTTTAATAACAACATTATTATTAACAATTATTTTTAGAAATAATTAATAACTTGAATTATTATTATTATATAACTGTGCAGGATTTCACTGTGGGGGTGTGAGGTGGTAGCTCGGCCTACCTGCACAACCTCCCGAACTGTAATGGCAACTGTGTCTAGTGTGCTAGTGATACAACCCTTCCACAGGTCGACTTAGTATGCTGGAGAATGGTGGTCGACCATCTCAGTAACTAGTGAGCTGCCGGTTGCGTTAACTGTTATCTCTGTAAGTATCGAGTTCGAACTTTGAAGGGCGAACTAGTAAAACTAGGTTCGGCCAGCAGAGGTTCGGCTGTCTTATTGTAGTGCTGTGCAGAGGTCGAACATTGAAGGCGAAGTTAGACCAGCTAAGTTCGGCCAGCAGAGGTTCGGCTGTCTTATTGTAGTGCTGTGCAGAGGTCGAACATTGAAGGCGAAGTTAGACAAGCTAAGTTCGGCCAGCAGAGGTTCAGACTGATCTGCCTGTATATTACTACTCGAGTAATGGTGCGCAGTGAAGTTATTTGTATGTACAAAGAAACTTCTGAGAGTGTGCAAGCTGACTCTGATTTATTGATACAAAACATCCGTATTTATGTACATGATTACATAACTGATTAAGCTGATAAGTGGTAAACAAAAGGTGGCCACACCTTAGCACAGCAATTGGCTAGAGTGTGCCAATAAGGTGAAAGGGGTGGCTCTAGAGTAAATGCATGGTTGAGCTCACATGGTACACATATAAGATTACATGTTAAAGAAAAGTAAGGATGATTGTGCATAGAGTGAATTGCCCTTGAGCGCAGGCATAGAACAATACATGTAGTAAGCATAGAACTGGGTAAGTGTAAGTGTTCGTAATTATACCATAGAATGTTCGGTAAGCATAGAATGTTCAGCAAGATGGCGCCGGTCCTCTACATAACTACCTGTAAATAAATAAATGCTTCATTATTATCATCATCATCTTCTTTACTTTATCATCATCATCATTAATTATTATTATTTATCATAGATAGATAATCATAATAATAGTAGATAAAACATTGATTGTTGATGATGATGATTGTCACTATTTTTTGAAAACAGATGATGTTGTTAGCAACCCCAATAGATCAGCTGTGACCATGAATAAAATGAATGTGATGTGTTGTGTTGTAGTACTTCATCCATGGCTGTGATGTGACAGTGAACAAAGTGGCCTAAGAAACCATTGATGAAATATGTAATGATTTCACCCACGTCGAAAACGCAACACGGTGAAAGAGAAAGACACTGAAATTGTCACAGAAATCACAGACACAGTTTCGTAGTTAAACACGATAAAAAAAAGATGTGAAAAATAGAGGACAACTTTTGTAATAAGCAATGCCTAGGCCATTTTCCGCAAAGTCCCAATTCCGTTATGATTCCGTAAGTTTTCCGTTTTCCGCAAACTCCCCTATCCGGATATCTTATTGGTAATATAAAAACTGTTGAAATGTTATTGTTATTTTCACTGATTTATTAAACATAACTAGATAATAAAATTTATACTAATACTATAATACTACTAACGAACAACAAAATAACTACTATTATATACACTGTAATAAATCTTCCATGATAACAATAATGATTAGTTCATAACAATGGTAATAAAAGTTTATTAAATATTATATGCTGATTTTCATATCCGATGAAAAAGTATTAGTTATTATTTTTTATCAATTCTTTGCATTATAATTATTATCGCTATTATCATGAATAATAATAGTATTAGTAATAATAATAATAGCAATAATAATAGTAATAGTAATAATAATATTAGTGAAATGATACATCTTATTATAATAGTGAAATGATACATCTTATTATAATAGTGAAATGATGCATCTTTTTATAATAGTAATAATCAGTATAATTTTAAGTGAAGTGCCGTCACATATAACAGAGTGCCAACAGAAAAGCACTGCTATCATCAAGGTGTGTGGTTAGAGAATTGTCAATGAGATTTGTTTAAATTCAATTGCTTTAGGTCAATAGTGTAAGATCGCAGTGCTGTAGTAGATGCCTCCAAATTCAGCTATGAACTTTTGCCGGCAGTATTTCTGCATCAGGGAGTTGTAGGGGTAATAATTGCCTGAAGTGGCGTTGCGCTCTAGGGGTATATGCCAGAAGGATGTTGCTGTAGGGGGTGATTATGGAAAAACCTAAAAAACTCTGTAGGGGTGCTTTTTAAATTTCAAGAATGAGCCTGGTGCCTATTGTTTTTCAGTGCCACCCCTTGGATATGTAATGATAATGGATGATAATGATATCATTAATATTATAGATAATGTGGATATTTCGGGAAATTTTTCACTTGTCTTACAATGTGAAATGATTTTGATGAAAATAACTACAATTATTGCTAATTCATAGCAAAATTTATTATTACTTTGATGATAACAATAATACATGGCACTGATACTGCTTTTACTTTTTTCAAATCATTATCCATTGGTGTGATGTATTATCAATTGATGGCAACAATCATTCAGCCAATCAACGATAATTACAAAATAGCCGATACCAGCTGGAGTACATTAGAATTTTTTAAAAAACTAGATAGCCCCGACTACGTAAATGTGTTTTGGTTTTCTATTTTGTGTTAGCATAAGGGCTCATTGCAACAACCATGCTTTATCTACCACTTCTCATCGATTCTGAGTGCTAAAGGTTTTAGTAATTGGAAAGAAAATGCCAATTCTTTTGTTCCATTAGAAAGAGTAATAATCATTTTTGTCAATCAAATCTCAATGGCTAATGTTTGAACCCTTCATTATTGCCATGAGTAAACTGAGTCAGAAATTTCTACGAGATTGAATTATACAAGTTTCCTAGCATATTTCTTGAACTACAAATTTGTCAATTGTTTATCACTGTCACTGTGGCTTAGAGGCAGAAACGAAAACCCTAAGAGTGTTTATGTTATTTATTTACTAAGTTCTCTTGCACATTTCTGAATCACGGTAAAGTCTTGACCAAAAACCTAAGTAGAAAAATGTGCGCATATAAAATTTGAGAGTGCAAGACAGTCGACAGCCAAAATTTATAGGCATGGTTTCAACTGTTATTGTTAATTAATCCAAGGTAAACAAGCATATTTTTTGACTTGATAAAAAAGATGAAATTGGGTACATGAGATGAAGCTCGTCGAGTAACCACAGGCAATTCAAGTTCCGATAAAAAATGTCTGTATTCCCTGTTCTAGCTTCATAGAGTCGATGTGCTGCTGCATCTGGCAAACAAAATATTTATTTTAAGACTACTTTCAAAGATGTCAATTATTTGTCAATTTCTTTTACTGCCAACTTCTTGTTCCACTGATGACTTTTGCAAGCGTTCAAACTTTGCCTCCCAAAATCTTGCATTCAGATTTTTCAGATTTATTTTTATGATCAATTTGTATTCCACCATTTTGTTGACGCTCACTTTTGCGGGATTGAGTTTTTTTTAGTCTTATGTACACACTGTAGTTGTAAATTTCAAATGTTCTACTATATGTTATTTGGTTTTGTCTTTCCTCACTCTATCTCAATGGTGCCTTCACAGTTTTTTTTTGCGTTGCATGTTTCTATGCATTTCCCACTTTTACAGGTTGTCTAGTTGTTTTTCTTGCTTTTTGACTTCTAGTCATTTTTCAATGCTATGTGTCGTTGCTGAGGTTGTTGTTAATTACATTCTTCAGCAAATCCATCATCTTTTATTTTAGTTTGTTTGCAGTTGCAATGCTGTGTGTATGCTGGGGCTTTTTTTTAATAACTTATGCTTCAGCATATCCATCATCTCTTTTATTTTAGTTTGTTTGCAGTTATTCTGCTGTGAGCTTTCTCTTATGAACTTTATGATGAAATTTATTGTTTTCATTCCAGATTTTTTTTTAAATTGGTTGTAAGAATAAATTGTTTTCCTCTTTTAAAGTATTAAAATAGTGGTACCTCAGCCGTTGTTGCTTTGCAAACCTCTACGCATTCCATCACATTTGCATGCTGCTGAGTTGGTTCTCTTGCCTCTTGACTTCAATTCGTTAAATGCTGTATACGATTGCTGTTTTTTTATAGCAGTACTACACTTCAGCATATCCATCATTTGATTCATTACTTTCTTTTCAGTTACTCCAACGTTATCTCTCATTCCTTGTTTGCTTTTAAAATGAGATTATATTTTTTTCTGAAACGTTTTTTTCAAACGACGAACAAAGTACAACTCTGCACCTTTCCTGAAATGTCAAACTCTACCTGTATTACCACTGTTATTGTGGCCTCAATTTTATAGCTGCACCATCTTTTTTCATGGAAAACTTTGCAGGCAGTATTAAGTAGAGACGCGCAACCTGAGAACGATTCCAAATGGTGGAGAAAACCAAATTATTTACGGGTAGTTGAGAGTTTTTTTTTATTGCTTTTTACAAGCCCAAGCAACCATATTTTTTGGGGGTTTCCCTGGAAATGAAAGTTTTGCTCAAGCTGTGCGTTGCCACCTATTATACTTCTCGAAACGATTCCACCATTGGCCAAGCTGATTTTTACCACTTTACAACATTTTTATTGTTTTGAGTAAATCTGTTGTTCAGTTATGTTGTCTTTTTTTATCTTTTCCATTTCTTAAAAATTTTGACTATTATGCAGCAAGATTTTGTGTTTGATGTTCCATCAGCAATCCGATAAAATTTGTGACATAATGAAAAGCTTGCAACATCCCACTTTCACCTGGTTAACATGTCGATTAGCGTACTCGCACCAGCCAGAAACCATGTTTGTACTTTACAATTTTATGACTTTTCAACAACCTTATGATACCATTTTTTCCACCTTAACGCTTTTCGCCCAAAGTAAATGCCACCAGTTTTTCTTCCAAATTTTAATCTTTTTTTTGTGCCGTCATAAACACCTGTCGATGCAGCGTTTCTCTGCTGTTACCCAAAACCCATAATTTATGGAGATTTGCTATAGTAGATACAGCAATTATTTAGCCACTATGTGCCTATGTGGATATGCATTGATATGCTGTTACACTAAATCTCAATTTGTTACAATATTACAACTATCAACCGTGTTGCCTTACCTAATCAACAGCAGTCTGCACTGATATCACCAACATAGCGGGAATGATTACAGAATTTCCTGTTCTCGTCAAAATGAACAACTGCTGGAATGAACACTGAAATTATATCCTATATATTACTGAGAAGGAATGTCGATACTTCGGCCAACCAGCATTTAACTTTTCTTTGTTATAGAGCTGAAAACACTTGTTAGTTTCACGTCTGTAGATCATTGTTGACTAAAGGGCCTATGATTTCTTTCAAAATCGTATGTGTTCAATGGGGTTCCAGCAGTTTCATAGGCGGCGCTAGTAATGGAGGTACTGGAAGCCCGCTTGCCGATGCTAATACCAATACTATTAAAATGAAAGTCCACTCAATTTAACAAAATAATACAAACAATTCCCAGTTTACTGCAGTAGATGATTATGGGATTTATTGTAATGGCGATGCGCCGCGAACATAAATCATAACAGTACACTGCCACTGTGAAATCAAACCACTGTAGTTCACTTAGAGCACACCCTCAATAAATTATGTTGGCAAGCTGAATTAAACCCGAAATACAAAGATATGGTCCTACACATTGGAATAGTATTTAATTATTTTTTTTGAAAGTGCAACTATTAATAAACTGGAAGACAATTTTCACACAAATACTTCAAGTAAATTTCATTAGGCGGACATTCATATTTTATGTGAAACTAATGGTAAAGCAGTGCCAACTTTTGAGGCCAAACATAAATCTATGAATTATACCATTAGTGTTGCATGAATTTGATAATTTTGATTTGTTCTCTGAGTAGCTACAGGTGCAGCAGTTCACACAATAGAAGGCAAGCACACCGATTAACAGTTATTACAATGGCAAAGAAAGGCTCAACAGAAAAGTTGCAGGGGTGTCCTAAACCGAACGAAATTAATAGTTTCAATAAAGCTACGGATATCTATCAGCCTGTATCGATGCTAACCAATGCTCTCAACATGTGGTACTCATCTGTTTCAATATAATTTTAACTTCTTTTGTGTGGTGAAGTACATCAGTTGCAGGATAGTATTACATCCTTCAGGTTCGTTGTTTAACCTGCACAGTGTAATCAGTTGCCATTGCTTCAATTACACATTGATTTATCGAAGGTCATTATTTTGCGCCACTCTTTAATGTAATAGATTCAATTTAGGAAACTGAGAACTTTCACTGTTTCACTGCATTTACTCCCACGGAAGTCTTTGATCCCTTTTCTTAGCTGAAGTGAATCTGACAACCCCCAGGATCTCCATCAGAACATATTCAAGTTTTTGATTCCCCCTTTTTGATTAAGGTATTTACGAACAAGTTTTGCAACCAAATCGAGTTAGTTGCCCCAAAAACAACTTAGCAACGGTCTTGTTTTGTTTCTAATTTGCCTTCTCCAGCTGTAGGTTTGTTGCACTGCTGTTGCTATGGACCCAAAATGTCTCATAAATAATTACTAATTATATTTGGAACAGCTCACCGCAGTTCTCGGGAGTAATGATCTATCTTAGTGCTGTTGTTATAACATCTCATGGTTAACCTTACGAAGGGTGCATAGAGGTGAATTTACCGCAGCAAACGGAAATTATTGTGTGAGCATATGAAATGGCAGCAGCTTGTTTCATTTTTACTTGAAAAATATTGACATGTATAATTGTGAATTATTACTCGGCACTTTTTCGTTTTTTCTCTGTCAATCATTGAGAGGCACTGGTATGCCAGCATTGAAAATTTTCAATACTTCTATAAACACTTTCCACACTAAATTATTGAATAACGATTCTGAATATTTTGTGATGCAATCAAAATGGAAGTGATGGATATAACAACATTGTTTCTCAATTGACGGTCACTGCTTCGTTTATTTTGCTGTTTCCCATGTCAACAGTGTCATCCTTCCCAAAAGTAGATTAGTGATTACTGTAGTTCGCCTTGAAGCTCACAAAAGGTCATTATCGGTTGCTTATATTACAACCACGGGAAATGCTAATGTATTTGCGATATAATGGTATAATCCGGCATTTGAAGCCTTGGCGACATAAAATTGATTTCATGCACAATTGCCTTGCTGGGTGGCTCACACATGCATATTTCAAAATACCAAGTCTAGGGCTTCCTGATATTGCAACCATTCAAGCTGCTGCTGCCGCCTCAATCCATACTGATGAGAACGTTTTCTCTTATGTGCCAAACCGAAGGCATGCTTAGGGAAGTTGAAGTAAGTGTCTGGCCGGTGTTGAGCATATGAAGGGTATGCAGTTGTATCAAATTTTTGTGTTTTATTTCTGCATATACTTTACATGAGACGGAAACACAAACCATGTCAATCTTTAAGAAGTATCCAGAAATGCACAAGCTGAGCAAAATCACTCGTGTGGTAACCAAGTTTCTCTTACCATTGAGAGGACGAACTGCGTTCAAAGTTGGTTCTTGTTGTCCGCTTTTGTTAGCCATGTGGTAAACCAGCAAAGCAAAATGCCGTACAAAAGGCAACTATTCAGAAACAAATGATGACCCTACAAGGGATAAGGGAGTGAGGAAGCACAAGTAGTCATTCGGGGGAACAACATCTTAGGTTAGCATAGACATCTTAGGCAAGCGATAGAACTCATCTAGCTCTTGCGGCTTGTAGTAGATCACGAGGATTGAACACCCTGGATCTCACTGAGGTAGTGGAGACAACAACAACATCTGAATCAGCCCTCCAAAACTGCCCTGACTAAGAAACAGCGGAATGTCTCTGTGACCTGACTGGCTGTCTGCTTTGGCAAATGGGAGCAAAGGCTTTCGGTGCGAGGTCGCTCTGTCTCAGTGTGCATTGATGTGGCCCTATAGTGGAGTGCTATGTGGACAAGCATTTCTGCCCTGTTGGAAAATAACACAATATCACAACTTACAACCGCGCAGTGGCGATGCTGTTAGTGGCTCAACAATCCTCGATATGTAAAGGGGTTGGGACACAAGTAATAACGGTTCTCCATTATGAACTGATGAATTCTGCCAATCTCACGACTGCAATATATTTAAGTCTGCAAGCGCTTGCAATCTATAAAGAAAACTGGCCTGTCCAAATAGTGCAATTTTTTTTCACCAGCATAAATATGGCCATTGGAGCTATGATGCCACCCAAATAAATTATGGGAATGAATCACTAGCTACTACTCACAGGAAAATTACAAACCCTCATTTAAGAGAAAACAGGAAGAGCTGCCCTATCTTCGAAAAACTAATCAGCCTCGGTGTCAAGCGAAATATCTGTGCTCGGCGAAATTTCTGAGCTTCCGGTATAGGCCCAGAATATTTTCTCCTAAGAGCGAAATTTCTGAGCAAAGGTTAAATATTATATTTATAAATTGTATGCAAAAATACATTATAACAAGAAAAAATTTTGATGGATGATTTCCAGAAATCATCGGTGAGTTTTCCAACATAATATTTTGATTACTAATTACACTGTTTAATATGGAGTTGTCAACCCAAAATAATTGGATTGAGTATTGGTCACTGTAACGAGTCTGATTACATCTATTTACACTCCTTGCTACTTTATTCAAAATAACTACTTTTTGCAATAAAACATTGAAATGGCCATGTATGAGGTTAATATTCTGCCTTTTCCATTAATCATTTTGTATGTACATAATGACTGACAAAAAATACTTCCTAGTAGAAATGATGTATATAGATAAAATGAAACTTTAAACTAGATTTATCGATGTTCTAAAAGTAGCATGGACATCTCCAATAATTAAAATCAGTCAAATACCACCACGAATAATATATTCAACCCATGCACATGAAAAAAGTAAATTTTTACACTTTAATCGAATGAGGTAGTTGAAGTTTGCCTACTCAGGCGTCACAAATAATTCCAAAAGAAATTGCATCTGAAAAAATATCCAACAAATTTATTTGAAATGAGTCATTCTGGCGCAGTATTCTTTTTCAAAATTGTATACGAATTATATCAAACAATAAAATAAAAACATGCATCAATGATGTAATCAAGTGATTATGGTCTATAATCAGCAATAAGCTCAGTAAAATGGAGTGGAACTGTTTCAAAGCACTACAGGGTCTGTGTTTACACATTCTTGGTGATACAACTTCAAGCACTGGCTACACTGCACCATTGCGCCATAGGTATCTGAAGATCGACATATACAGTATAGCTCATGTTGTTGCTCGCATTTGATTCTTGCTCCAATTCTTCTCTCAGTTGAAGGAAAAGGGGTCATAAATTGCGTTGTAAACGTTCAAGCAAGTGTTGGCGCATTTCTGATTGCAAATACTTGCAACACAGCGAGTTTATTCCATGACAAAGGGCAGTGGCAATACCAATTGCGAACAAACTGCATTCGTCTCCTCCTTGCTGCCTTTGCATGTTCATATGTCGTATGATAATTTTATTTTCGGTTGCAAACATAAACGACAGTGCGGATAATTGCCTTGTGAGTTTTTGCTGGCAGTATCAGTATACATGCTAACATATATTTGCACAGTGTTTGCGGCGTTACAGATTAGATTGACACTGTGATCCAGTGGTTTTGGTTAATCCAAACCACTTGTACCCTTTGTGGGTGAACCAAGTGGGGTTTGCCCTACTCCAGCTTCCAACGAACAAACGATTTTCCGACTATCAATGTGGTCAAACTGGTTTGACAGAAGAATTTGTGCCATATCAATAATGTCATCTGTCAGCCAAGCACCAGACCTGATAAGAATCAGCTGATCATCAAGTTGCGGACGCACTCTTCTCATATTTTTGACAGGAGCTTTGCGACTACAGAAATTTCTCTCTTTAATGGGTGGCAGCTGCCAATCATCATAGACTGTTCCAAGTTGTATAGGTGTCGAGACTCTTGGGAAACAATTGTCACCATCTGTCTCATTTGCTCAATCAAGAGACGACAAACTGTCAGTCGATAAATTAGGCAAGCTGGTCCAACATGATAATGAGGAATCCACTAGCGATGTTTTAGTACTAATTTTTTGTTGGCAGTTTTCTTCTTCAAACTCCTTTTTAATGGCAAAAAAGAACTCACTTGATATTGCAATAAGCGATTATAAAGTTGGTGGCTAGTGGAATGGTAGTGTCGCGATTGATAGCTGGTGGGCGGGGAGTGTTGCAGTTGGTAACTGGTGGGCGGGGAGTGTTGTCGTTGATAGCTGGAGAGCAGGGACTTCTGTTATGGGAAACTGGTTGGGGGCGACTTCGGTAGTTGGTTGCTTGTAGGTGGAGCCATCAATGAGTGAGGAAGTGTGCCTTGGAAATTGGATCAATGACCTATGGTTGTAGGGTTTCAAATGTGTCGAATGCAATAACCTGAGTATCTTGCCAGTGCTGGTGTTTCTAAGTGCGGCCTTCTGACCTGAAACACTTGCTATTCTATAGCCTGGTATGCAATCAGCCTGCAGAAAATCTCCTTTACGGCCAATATTTTTTGTATTCCGTTTCATGACCCCCATTCCTTCTTTGAAGTCTAAGCGCTTCAAGCCATGATCGTGCTTCTTTGCATAATAATATGTCTTTTTCTTTGGCATTGTTGATGTTATCATTTACCTAAAACAAAACAAGCAATACTTTGTTACAAACGTTAAATATTTTTTGCTGCCAGGACCATTCCAATATTGTCGACATTTGATTCTTGTTTAAATTTACATTATTTTGTTTTAATAACGCACAATGTTGCTAAGAGGAAACAAACGAGTTGCAATTGGTACATGAATAACTACCTGCTTGTGGGTAGTTGTTGTTTTCTCTT
>CALYOO010000106.1:20485-78601 GCA_945261195.1 Cryptosula pallasiana
TCAGCGACACTCCGTTAGTCATGGACACAAATTATATTACCCCTCTGAACCAGCTCAATCTCTAAGCCGAGGAATTCACCCCAAAAGCCCCCCTACTCCACCAACCAGAATACGCCCCTCCCGCCCTCGGGAGAGACAACCCCCTACCCCCAGACCATCAGCCGTCAGACCCACTGACATTCCTTACTCCCCGCAAGAACGCCCCTACAAGGCGAGTTATTTCTTGCCCGGTCGAATTGAAGGCAAGCCGGTGTCTATACTCATTGATACCGGATGTACCACTAATTTGCTATCACAGCACCTGTTCAACCGGCTGTCTCCTACCACCCGGGATGCCCTCCAAGAGAGCGACACCCACGGCATTTTGGCGGACGGATCCCATATCCCCTTCTTTAGTACCCTACATCTGCCCCTTCGACTGGGAGATATAAAGACGGATGCTACGTTCGTAGTCGGACAGATTAATGAAGACGCCATCTTAGGCATGCCCTTTCTTACTGCCCCACCAGTGTCACATGAAATTTGATTGTTCAGTCATTGAAATAGATGGCCAAGAACTTCCATGCACTGACCAACAGGGTCGGATGCTCTCCACATCTGTCCAAGTCATAAGAGACACTCGCATTCCCCCGAATACCGAGGCGACAGTACTCTGCAGAGTTACCAACCCCTCACACCTCCCCCTCGGTATAGTAGAAGGTACCCCAGACTCCCCGCCCCTCGCCGCCAGTCTCAACTCCCTTGATACCAAACACCACCCTGCTCGTTAGATGCCTTAACCCCACTAGTCAGCCGTTAAATTTGAAAGCGGGAAAGACTATAGGCCGGTATACAGGTGTACAGGCCAGTGACGTAGAGTTGCCATTGACGGAGAACCCCCTTACTTCCATTCCCCCCACTTTCCTTCCCTCCCCCCGTCCCCGAGCACTTGCAGGCACTATATACCAAAGCGCTGGACAACTGCCACACTCCCAGTGAAGCTTTTCAGCTGGCCCAGCTTTTACACTCCTACGAGGTGTTCAGTAAAGGAGATCACGACATGGGTCGTACCGACCTCGTGGCACATAGCATCCCCCTGAAGCCCGGAGCCCAGCCAATTAGACAACACCCCCATAGATTAGGACCCCACAAAGAGCGAGAAGCCGAGGAGCAGGTGTCCAAACTGCTAGAGAGAGGGCTGATCGAACCCAGCACTGGTGCCTGGAGTTCCCCCGTGGTACTCGTCAAAAAGAAAGACGGCTCGTGGAGGTTTTGCATAGACTATCGGCGGTTGAATGCAGTAACACAACAAGACGCCTACCCCCTGCCCCGTATAGATGAGAGCCTGGACGCTTTGTCGGGTAGCCGCTACTTCAGCACCCTAGACCTGGTGAGCGGGTACTGGCAGGTCCCCCTGGACGCGAATGCCAATGACAGATCTGCTTTCTCCACCCGTTCCGGCCTATATAAATGGAAAGTCCTTCCCTTCGGATTAACTTCCGCACCCGCCACTTTCCAGAGACTCATGGAGAGGGGTGCTCCACGGCTTCCACTGGAAGTCACTTCTCCTTTACTTAGATGACATAGTCATAGGCCCCGATTTCCCCACCCATCTCCACCGACTGTCCGAAGTGCTCCAGCGTCTCTAAGCGGCTGGCTTAAAACTAAAGCCCAGCAAGTGTGAGCTGCTCCAATCCCAAGTCCGCTACCTAGGCCACGTTGTCAGCGAGCGAGGTGTCTCCACTGATCCAAAAAAGATCGCTGCAGTACGTGATTGGCCCCCCCCCCCCCCCCCTACTTGTCTTAACTCATAAAAGTCCGATCACGGCCAATGGAGGTGATTTGGGCCATGTTACCAAAAGTCCTATCACGGCCAATGGCCGTGATTTATTTTGTCCGGTTTTCGGAACTGATTGCAGAAGTTTGTGTTGACTGATATGAATAATTTTTTATACCATCGTGTAGAGCAGACAATTGCCTTTTTTCTGGTCTTTGTTTGAAGACAGTACGACGTTCTAAACGGAAAACAGTTCCAAATATCCTTACCCATCACTTCCTGATTTAAATTTCGGATTTTTTTTGATAATCATGGGCAAAATCTTTTTGGAAAGGAGCAAGCACAATGTTTTCTTCTTCTGATTTAGTTAGTTTATTAATATCTTAGCTTGTTTGAGCTCTCTGACACTGGAATTGAAGGTTAGTAAGCTAGTAATTAATTATTTAGATACGGCATTGATAATAAATAATTAATTTTAATATTTTTTTATTATTTTTGTAAAGTTGTTGACTGATGTTGTTCTTAACATCAAAATGTCGCTCTAAATGTTTCTAGTTCATTGGTGCACCAATGAGGGCTTTATTTTTGCCTGTAATAAAAATAATGATTATTTTCAGAAAAAAAATTTTCCGAAATTTTCGGTCATTTGTGCAACAAGTGTCCAAATGTTGTTGCAGTGTTCTAACACTTTTCTTGCATATTTTTGCTTCAAATTTGGCTAGTCTTGTCAGAATTTTGTCCTCTTTTCAACTGTGCTATCAGTTTCTTGTCTAGTGTGTTATTTTTTTTGTAACTGGTTGATCTGTTGAGAGCATTACTAAAAAATGGTCTCCGAACTAAAAAAATAATAAAAGTAGTTTAGACAGGTGAAATCAATCTGCTATTTATTCTACTTAAAGAAAAGAGAATGCTGATTCTCATGAGCACAAATTTGTTACCATATCATGTATAGATAAATTTTAAACCAATTTCGAAAATCAAACTTTTTTTGCAAAAAGCGTGTGAATCCTGTTGTAGTTTATTGGTCGAAGCGATTCAAATTCAAAGAGTTAAAAAACTACAAGCGCTCCTAGGAACTGTTACCGCTATTACCGCCAGTACCTCCCACGGTTCTCTAGCGTAGCCAAGCCCCTGACCAGACTTACTTGTAAAGATACCCCCTGGAAGTGGGCCCAACCTCAGGCAGAAGCGTTTGTGCTGCTAAAAGCAGGACTGGTCTCCACCCCCATTCTAGGATACCCCGATGCCAACAGTCCCTATACCCTAGACATCGACGCCAGTGACGACGGTCTCGGAGCCGTCCTGTCCCAGATCCAGAACAATGAAGAACGGGTGATAGCGTACTACAGTAAAATGCTGAGCACCCCAGAGCAAAACTACTGTGTCACTCGCAAGGAGTTGTTAGCCGTAGTTAAGGCGGTGAAACCCTTTGAGCCCTATCTCTACGGACAATCCTTTAGAGTCCGTACCGACCATGCCTCCCTCATGTGGCTCTGCAAAAGGAAAGAACCTTCGAGCCAAGTAGCCAGATGGCTGGAAGCCCTCTCAGAGTTTCAGTTCACCATAGAACACCGCAGTGGACATTTGCAAGGGAACGCAGACGGACTGAGTAGGCATTGCCCCTCTGATTGCAAACAGTGTACCCACTTTGAGAGTAGAGATGGTGGCCCCACCAAAGACGAGGTGATACAGACCTTCCCAAACCCCTCCCCTACCCCCCTTGCCCAGCCCTTGTCTACCCCCTCCACGCCCTCAGACCCCCGGGTAGTTGCCATTGCCCGTTCACGGTCCACCACCCCCTGATACACATCTGATGGAAGCTCAAAAGACCGGCCGTCACCCCCGTAGCTGTCATGTATGAAGCTATCCAAAGTAATACCCCCGTAGACCCGCAACAGCTTGAGCTCGGCAGTAATGAGTTGCACCAATTGGAAAAGCGGAGACATTCCATGCAACTCCGCCCGGATGGTGTACTGGAGATACACCATGCCGGCCAGACCCGGTGCCACTGGTGCGCCGTGTGCCCCCCCCCCCCAGTCTACGAGGTAAAGTCGTGTGGGAGACCCACGTCATGGCCCACCAATGTATTCAACGAACACTCAAAAGGTTGAATCTCACCTGGTACTGGCCGGGTATGACAGCCGACGTACGGCAAGCGGTCAACAGCTGCGAGACGTGCCAGCATGCTAAACATGGGGGTACCAAACCAAACCCCGCACGACAACGCATGTATGCCGGCCGGCCTTGGCAAAAACTAGCGGTAGATATAGTTGGTCCCCTTCCTGAGACCCAGCGTGGTAACAAGTGGATTTTGGTCTTGACGGATCATTTTACCCGCTGGCAGGACGCCCTCCCCCTCCCAGACGCTACAGCCCCAGTAGTGGCCACCGCCCTAGACGAGCGTGTATTTAGCTATTTCGGTTTACCTGAGCAAATGCATACCGATCAGGGTGCCCAATTTGAGTCCAGCCTGATGAGGGAACTATGCACCATTTGGAGGGTGGCCAAGACCCGTACTACCCCTTACCACCCTCAGGCCAATGGGGTTGTGGAGCAGAATAATAGAGTTCTCGGAGACGCCCTACGTTCTCTCCTCCTGAAAAGACGCCCTGAGGAATGGGATTTGGTCCTCCCCCAAATCATGCGAGCTTTTCGCGCTACCCCCCACTCTACTACTGGTGAAACGCCCAACTTCCTTATGATGGGTAGAGAATTGCGTCTCCCTGATCAGCTGACCTACCACCCCCCTCTGCTAGAGTGCGTACCAGTTCACGGATATGCCCGAGCCCTGCAAGAGAGACTAGAGAATGTCCACGAGGCACTGAGAATGGAACAGAAGCAGACTAGAGGAGACGACGGAGAGGAGCCGTCGTTATTCCGAGCAGGAGATGAGGTCTGGCTAGAGAAGAGGCGAAGAAAAGGAGAGAGCTCCAAGCTCCAACCCAAATTTTGCATTTTGTGGTGAGATAATTATAAACTACTGCAGGGCTGAATACAGATGAGGATCACAACAGTGAGTTACAAACCTTAGTGTGGCATCAAACTCTACTGCTTCTTGGACGTCATCTTCCTGATAATGAATAACCGAACTGTTTGGTTCGTAGTCTATATCAAACCTTTGGTCTGGATCATCATTTTGGTCATGGTCACTTTCATCAGATTGCACCCTTGCCTCAAGTTTGACATGACTCCTTGATGGCCCATGTTGCTCATAATTTCCTTGTTCGAACCTTCGTTTTGGTGGATGTGGTCCGTAAAAATGCACAAAAAAGTTGTTATTTCATCACTAGCATTTCTCCCATTTACTATAGGCCACGGATTAGCATCCACTGTTAAGGGGTGGGGAAAAGTATTTTCCCCCCACCCCATGACGACCACCGCCTATGATACCATTGCCTTATGCGGGGCAATAGATATACCACCACAGTGGATGACAATCTGTGGTATAGGCCAGTATATTTTCTCTTTTACAAATGTGCAGCTCTGTAAAGTACTACAGATATAACTGATGGGTAGCTACATGCGTACTAGCCTGTAGGCGAAGCCCGCTGAATAGAAAAGAATGACAACTTTCTTTTCCCATTCAGTGGGCTTGGCCTACAGGCTACATACATACACTTATATGGGTGATTTGCTGGTCAATTTTTTCTCCCTCATGCCTGTAGGCTTCTCTTGTAATAGAACGCATCTTCCACTTCCCAAATGTGGGCACTGCATCTTTCTTTGGTCTTATCCTAGGGTAAAACAACCTAACAACATCATTTGCCAACTTTTAGATTCATCTACGGTACTGATGTGATGTGTTATGAAAGCCAGCGACCTCAGCCATCAAACAATACGCAATGTACATTTTGCAAATGACACAGAATACGCAGGCCTAGTAACATACGACAGTATTTATCTTCAACTTAGGCGACTGTAAGCGAAATCAGATAAACTATCCTAACTCAGTGCTAGCATATGATACTGAAATACAACGATCATTTGACATAGTAACAGCAAGGTAATGTTTACTTACCGAGTGGCATTTCCCTTCTGTTTGTGATCTGACCATGAGATGTAGTTAGAAAGAGATTCTTTTGAGAAGTGTAAGCTACATATCCCATTAGAAACTTTTCTTACAAAGTCTAGATCTGGTTTGTGCTGGTGAAGAAACTGAGTCCACGAGTTTGCAATATTAGCATCACTCGGCCACATAAATACCGATTTCTTTCCACCACATATTACACACCTTCTTGTAGGCATATCTCAAATTGCAATTCAGTTCAGATATCAGTGATGTGTAATGTGTATGTATGATGATATGTCAAATAATATAAAGTGAAGTGTTGGAAAGCTATTATTATATGATCATAGTACGCCTACTTGACCTTATAAACAATTACATACCTCATTACATATTCACTGTTATTTGGTTGATAACCTGTGACAGCCAATCACATTGCTTGTTTTCACAACGATTGCTGACACAGAGCCAGGCATTAAGCACTACAAAATGATGCCACCCTAAAATATGCCTATTTGGTATGAAACCAATCAATTTGCAAATCTCCAGTTGTAATTTTTTTGCATGAAAATTAAATTATTCAAAGATATTAGTTTATTCATGAGGTATACTTGAAACTTTCAAAACACCACTATTACTTTGTGTGTTCAATAAAGCTTTATACAGTAGTCACATGTAATTTCTATATTTAATTTAGCAATACAGACTTGACAGCATTCGACTTCTCACGCTCAAACCAGCATGAGTAATCTCTGGCGATTTCGTCACTCAGTATGGGCTTGTGATTGCTATTGTAAATACACTTTGCCAAATTTTGGCATTTTTCCACTTCATATGAGCAGATCAGGTTTCATACATTTGGACCGGTGACTATACACTGACTGAGCAATAACTATTATGGTCTATAACGCACTTTGTTATCCATTATGTGTGCCACCAGAATTTCTGTTTGCCCTCGAGTGATTGGAAATATACCATCTTCAGCAGCTTCGTCGGTTAGTGTCTTTGAGTCAAGACTCGTTGATCCTGTGCTGGACTGTGAAAATTATACATTCACATTTTAGCTTATAAATAATATCAACGTTCTCATGAACAAGTCAATAAAACCTTGCCAGGTATATTTACCTTGAATTATAGAATAGAAAACTCATACTTCAGCAAGTAATACTGGAAGCTGGTGATCAGGTGAACTGTTCTGTAGAAGTGGGGGGACAACTGTGGACTTCTGGAACACAAAAGACTGGAACATAGAAGTTTTGTTATCATCAAAGAATTATTAGTCAATAATTTTTTAAAGATATTTTGTCAATGAGTAACCTTGCATGACTTGGTGATTACATCTCCTCTTAAAATAGTATCGGCTGAAATCATGTTGCGCAATGTTTGCGGCTTTCGTTTTTCAGCTGTTTTTCCCAGTCACCCAGTTAGCTTACTTTTTGCGCATCGCTTTTTCAGGTGTTGGTTGTGTGCTGCTGTCACCGAGGCAGATGTTTTGCGCTTGAATGTTTTCCTCTGAGATTCAATCTGTAGCGTACTTGGACACAAAACACGGAACTGATATTTGAGAATCTTATTCAGATCCTTCAGCTGGTCCTTCACTGGCCATGTAAGTTTGCATAGAGATTGGTGTCAGCAACTCTCTACAGCTTGCTGCAAGTGTCAATTGAAGTTTTCTGCGCTTAGGTAGTTGTACTGAACCGGGTGTTCCTTTGCCGTCTCGAGCTGCTACATTTGCTTCATTGTCGTCCTCCTTCCCACAGTGTGGCAATTGTTGTGTTGGTTCAACACTCATTTTCTCCCTGTCAAGATTGAGCCATGACGAATTGATGTATTGCTTCGATAACTTGTAATAGCTTGATTGGTTTTGCTTAACACTACAAACATGTGCTTAAAAGGATAAAGATGTGTAGCAAAATTGAAGCAGGTACATATGGGTATGGATAAGACTATAATATCAATTCTGTTGGCTATAGATAGAGAAGTGACATGATATATGCTTCGCTGCTATGAGATTTCCCAGCTCGATATTCGTTACACATTTCCTGACCATGTCTGCTGGTCGATCATGTAGTTCAGCAGGGATATTTGAATGATACTACCTTCGTTTGGTTGACGCCATTTCATTCGCTGTCCTGTACCTAAAAATGTCTGTAGAATTTGTATATACCGAATAAAACTGAGTGTTGCGGCTTGATCGTACAATAAGCACTCGAACAATACGAAGGGTCATCCCAGCAGGAACTGGAATGAACATCGAAGGTAATGGATGCAGTCAGACCCGGAATAAGTGTGGACTATCTGATAATGAACAGCATTTCAACTTTCGTTTTTTACAACATATAAAATGTCATTTCCACATCCGTTTCAGGTGTAATTCAATTTAACAATAAATAATGTTAAAATTTCCAGAGAAAATGCTGAATGATAAGTTATGTGTGATGTTACACTGAGCGAATGTAGAAAGATTTAATAACGAACATCAGAGTATTTCCCTTTCTAGTATAGTCAATAGTCGTCCCAAGCTTGTTGGCATTTTTTAATTTTTTACCCATTTTATTTTTTGGTTTGCTTGCATTAGCTCACAGGGACGTTTTCTCTAGAATTAGTGCATATCTATAGCACTAACCGTTCAAATAGTGTTGGAATGAAGATCTCCACCAGAATATGCACTGTTTTGGATGTGTTGTTGGTGCGAATTTTCAAAAAGCTATCTTTAAATACCCTATTCATAGCTTCCACACCATTGTTTGTGTTGACCGTTAAGAGAATCCATTTGTCTTGATAACATCTGACCCATCTCTAAAAAATAATGTGTAACTGTGTTTAAGGTCTCACAAAGCTGTTGAACTTTGCACCTGCTGCTGACAACTCATCATGTTTAAAACAAAAAATCTACACGAGCTCTTTTTTCTTGATTTTTTCCTTCATTGTCCAATTCGTGATCATAAAATTTGAAAGTAACAATTATGAATTGAATAATCTGTAATTAAAACATCCAGGGTGTGGAGAGTCAAACAAATCTTGACGCTGGATTTATTTCTGAAAGTAAGCAAGCAACAACCACCGCTTCAAGCCTACAGTAGCAGAGTTTTCAATTGCTAGGTAGCTGGAACAGTTAACCTAACGCTAAGTAGAAGGCTAGTTCCTAGATAATAGGGTGTACCGCCGAAATTGCACTGACTAAGGTTTATTGAAAGCAGCTAGCAAAGGCCAAAACGAGATGAACATGTGGCAACAGCGAAACAAAATGAATATGTAGCGGCACAGACAATTGTCAAATATAAGTGCTGCATATTGAAAGCGCACTGCACTGCGTCAAGTTTAAAGTACTAAATTTTTTTCCAACTCGCTTAGTCAAAGAAATGTCAGTGAGGCTTCCCATAACAGAACATGCTAGCAATGAGAGGCATACTGATGATTATTCCAACAAACCTTGCGCATATCATCTTCTAACCATTGCTGGTTCAAATAGTTCTCAAACAGTTCAAGCCCAGTCTCTATGCATCAATTAAGAAAGTTCTTCTGTTTATCTTTGTATTCCGCCCTCTGACCTGTTGTTCAACTGAATGCAATGTATAGATACATGTCGATACAAAGACAGATGTACAGACAGATTTTTGTCGAGCTCATACATATAATGATATATAACATTACTTAATATTTATAATACATTACCAGCTACATACAATACAATACCTGTAACATATAATACACTACCTGCTAAATATAATACATTACCTGCAAGGTATAATACATTACCTGTTATATATAATACACCACCTGCTTTGTATAATATATTAACTGCTACATACAATACACTACCTGAAATATATAATACATTAGCTGCTATGTATAGTATATTGCTTGCCACATACAATATAATACCTGTTACATGTAATTTATTACCTGCTACATACATTATATTACCTGCTACAAATAATATAGTACCTGCTACATAAAATATAATACCTTCTACATAAAATATATTACTTGCTTGATATAATATATTACCTGTTATTGCGATATAATGCCTGCCACATATGATATATTACCTGCTACATACAGTATAATACCTACTACATACAATATAATACCTGCTACATACAATATAATACCTGCTACATACAAAATATTACCTGCTCTATATATATATTACATTACCTGTTAGATGTGATGCGTCGGTGATTTATTTTGAGGAGGAACTATCTTCTTTATATTTCTATCCCAGCATTGTTCTCGGTGGAAGTCACATGTCAGCACAAAATGCCTGGATAAGTGAAACCATTTTAGGGTGATGCAACAATCACGTTAGTGTTGGTTTTCTACAGTCTGAGGCTAAATGATCATATTTGTTGAATTAGTTAGTTTTTGAGCCGGTGAAATGAGGATACAATATTGACGCTTGATTGGTATGAGACACTTAGCAATACCAAAAGAAACAACTGAAATTAAGAGATGTGTTATGTTTCATAGTCAATGATAGTAAAAAAATATTTGATGGCTGGCTCCCACTTTCTCCCTTTTGCCAAATTACCAACCGTCAAAAACATATTCAATGGCGTTAATTTTCGCTTAGCAACAATCTGTCATCCAAAATCTTGCTTTCCATGACGCATTCCAAGCTCTAAGTATTCTAAAGCTTGAATAACGCTTTCAGACGTTTCGTCACTGCAGAGAAAGGCTCCTACAATCTACACGTTAGAGCATGCCCTTTCTTTGTACAAGAGGAACATTTTCCAATCGAAGGACACTCATCCACTGCCCTTCACTTATGTTCAGACAATAAACTAAATGTCATGGAGCCACTTCTCACAAGTCACATATGTGTTATAATACCTGGTAAGAGATGTTTGTCTTTACAGCAACAAAAAAATGTACAAATGCAGAACATCATCGTCTTGTATGTTGTATCTATAAGGCAAAGTTCACTTCCATAGCGGTTTATAAGATACCTCTGGTTCTCTGTTTGGTGAACAAATAGCAGAGGCTCTTTGTTTGTGATCGGCTGGAAGGAAATTTGTCAGATGGAAATTTTCTCTTTCACTGGGAATTCAGCTCCTCAATGTTCTGCCGATCATCTCGACTGTACCTGAAAAATCTTTGCATAAAAATAAGTGTCAGCCAGCCAATGGAGCACAGAATTGTCATTTAGCAATAAAAGTTATAATGGGCTACATACACTTGTTCATGAATTGCAAGTTGTATATGATTAGAGATGTCTTTGTCTGTAGAAAAGTATCGCCTATTATTTGATTCTGGCAAGTATTCTTTACCAGATACAGATGAAACATATTCTGAGAGATGCACAGGTATTTCATCCGGATGATATACTCCTTTAACAACCAGCTTGTGGCTTTTTTATTGTACACCGCGGTCTACTTTTTGTAGCATACCTGCAGCCTAGATTATACCAAAAACAGAAGTACATTGTAATAACGCAGTTCTCATTATTTGCAGATAAAGACTCATCTAGATTTTGAAATACATATAAACATTCAAATAGAATGTTACATGTGGTAAGTCTGAGGAAACATAGGAAAACTGAGACAAGGATTTCAAAGACCAACACTATTTTCAACGCCATAAAAAAGATTTATAAGGTGGCTTTGTATATGGTGGTTCAAAACATTTGATATTTTACATTTTAAAATGATCGAAGTTATACTGGCGAGACACTCTTTGAATGTGCAGTTATTCATTCATTATGAAACGCAAAGCTATTGCGAAAATTGGCAAATAACGAATAAAACAATAGATCTATAGAGAGGTCTGTTGCACTAGGTTACCACATTCATTACAGGGTGCTTTCTGTGGTTTTCGTGGTTTTTCGCTTATTTTCATTATTTTTTAGCGGCCCACTCGATGCAGCTACAACAGTGAAACAAATACCGAAAGAACGATAAGATTCTCCTTAAAAATTATAGGGGCATTATCATGGACACAGAACAAACCAAAAAAATTTTCCCCGCCTACCCTTTTGGGCCCTTATTGCGACATAGCAAGTAACCACGAAGCTAGGCCGAGGGGAGGCTGATGTATGGATTTGCATTTTACACGAGAAATATTTGTCCTAGACACAAAAAAATTGCAGCAATGAAAAGGTGGCAAAATTTTGTTCTAAAATGATCATTTATTTGCTAGGTTGGGCTTTGAAAAAAAAAAGCCTCAAAACCTCAATCAAAAACCACAAAACCACAAGAATGCCATTGCGCAACATCTGTAATGGCTTAATAATCGGTTTTTATGAACTAGAGAAAAAAATACTTATAATGCTTGAAAGTCAACAAAAGACTGCCAAGACAATGTTTCAGTGGTTATCTCTCAAATTTATGTTTTATTTCGCCAATGGAACCCTCTTAAATACTTTAATTATTTGTCCCAAAATGATGTTGTGGGTAATAATAGTAAAAAACAATGGCTACTATTGATAAATAATTAACAACCTTATATTGTTTTGATATTCATAGAAATTGGTGTATATGATCAAAAGACCATGGGGATTCTGAATATCAAACTTATTTTGACAGCCGCTACCGTTTTGATGGAAAAAATTAGCTCCCAAAATAAGTCCGATTTCGGCAATAATTATTATAAATAACGAAAAGTTAAAAAAATTCATAAGTCAGCCGAAACTTGTCTAATCAGTATGAAACTTGGTGAATATGAGCGCTAGGATGTGTATTTCCTTCATTTTAAAAAAAATTGTGCTAAATATCTTAAATAAGAAAAATAATTACAATGAAGAAAATGACGATTTTGGTAATAATAAATAATTATTAATTATTATTACAATGAGTGAGAAACTACACTTACCGTGCTCGAAATTTTACCAAAACTGGTCACTATGCTCAAAACATGTTGCTTTCAATCTCCCTATATTTAGTTTTTTGAAAATCAATCCATAAAAAAGAAAATTCTAAAAAACGAAAGCAACCGTATGCACCAAAAATCTGTGCGCCATTGCTGGTTGCTAAGGAACGAAAACCAAAAATAAAAAATTGTAAAAGTCAAAACTAGCCTGAGGCCATGTATTAAAGATAATTTAGAAATATACAGCAAATGATTCTGAATAGAATGATACCAAAATGTAAGACCTTACTCTTACTTTGCTCACATGGAAATTGTGAACAGACAATTACCGGTTTACTGTACTCATTCCGAGTGGGCTCGTGTCATGTAAGAGATGTGTTAATGAGAGATACTATCTACGCTCAGTGAATGCATTATATGTAGTGCATTATAGTATTCATATCAAGTAAACATTATACAAGTCATTTTTTCATTTTCGTGAAGTGTTCAACCTTCAAATAATTTTTTTTCTTGAAGTAATGCCCACTAAATGAACAAAAATAATTTGAGTATAGTGGCTCATAACGTTAGACGGTTTCGTTTTCAAAACGTATGAATGGATTTGAAATAGTGTAGAAAGTTTGCAAAGCGTATTTCGCATCTTCATAAATTTCTTGGGCTATTTTCCTACAATTACCCGTGTTTAAAGACGGGCTTGTTGAATATAATACATATATTGTCGGCTTTAGCAGTTGCAGGTTTTGTGCAAGAAAACTATTTCCTGTCTCACAATCGTAAATTTAGCAAAGCATATTGTTGTTTCGCAAATAATTCAAATGGCTTACAAATGCTTCAAATAGTTTAGAAAATTACAACCCGTATCAACTGTTTAGAAAGAGTGCGGTATGTACATCTCGCCAAACCCACCGTAATGGCCGAACCCTCCTAACTACACCTGCCCACAAAATAAGGACGCTTACACAACATGGTGGCATAACTCCTAGTCATAGCTTACCTGGCATTGGGAAACAACTCCAACAATGCTAGCATTGGGTGAACAACTCCACAAACAGTATACTTAATAATTTGTACCAGTTTGCATACATTTTGTATGGCTTGCATTCGAGCAATGATCTGTTGCAATAGATTATTGCTTGCAGTTCCAATAAATTAATCTATGTAAAGCTGAATATATATTTTGTGTATTTTGATCTGTTATAAAGACAATTGGCTGTATATTGGATAGTGGAACAATCATGCTATAATACAAACTGTATGGCAAAGATTACTAATTCGAAAAAGTTTGCTGGCTGCAAAATCAAAGATAACTAATTCGAAAAAGTTGGCTGGCTGCAAAAACAAAAACCATACTGGAGTCAATGGCGCTCCAGTTCTTGTTCAATATCATCGTTCACGTGAGTATTTTTTCCGACAACTGCAAGCAGCGAACATGGCAGTACATACATTGTTTCTTCAAGCTGAGTTTTGTCTTGTCAGCAGTTTGATCATGGTACGACCGGTAATTGTACTCGGCAATTGAAATGCCCAAAACATTGTTTTGGTGGATTTGTTTGGAGCACTTGTGACAAGTTCGGTTGGTGGGATGGTTGTGCAGATGACATAAACGGGGGTACTTGTTCATGGTCCACGGGACAATCTCTTTTTCATATTTTAGGCATCGTTTCCACTACTGGACTCTCCACTCAGTTTTCTTTTTTGCGACGTATTTGATTGCCCTTCAGACCAGCTATTTGGTCATTGCATTGCTCTGTGAACGTGCTGACGGCAACAGGGTGTCTTTTTGTGAACTGAGATACAGTACTTGTTGTTTTCTGAGCAGTCCAGCTACTTCAACAAAAAATGTTATACAATTGAGTAGCCAGTGCAAAGCATTTATAATTTTTACATATGATGTATAATTATGGAGGTGTACGCATGATGTATGTATATATATGAGTGTATGTATATATTCTTCAAAGTCTAGCATAATCTCATATATTTGTTGTAATGTATTCAATCATATTCTATTTTTAAATCACGTAAATAGCACCGCTTTGGTATTTACTTCAGAGCAACTCTGAGATTTGTGCTGTTATTGGACAATGTTATTGTATAAAGCCATAATGGCAGTGCGGCATAAAAAATAAAAATGATTAAATAAACAACTTAAATTGTTGACACCCAAAAGATGGTGAAAGCAGCTAAAACTAAGGTCAGTAAAAAAGTGCTCGACAAAAAAAAGCCGTGGAGCATATATACTAATGAGAAAAAAGTATAGCAAGAATAGATGGGAAAGAACTACTAGTGAACTACAAAATATAACCAATAGTATATATAGATGTATAATATAACCAATAAGTATATGTCAATGTATAATATAACCAATAAGTATATATAAGCCAATAACAATCATATAAATATTTCATTTTTGCATTCTCATCAATTTATAAGATTGAGGTTAATGTTTGACAGTCAAACGGTTAAAAGAGAATTTGACTGCCAGTAGAAATCTTTTCCGTGTCAGAGTTTGTATAGCAGAGCTCACCTTATGGTTTGAGCACTAGTGTTAGGTGACGGCAATCCTTTAAACATGCTTTGATGCAATTATTTGTATCATTGCGAGGGTTGTCACCCCTGCTAACCTCTGTACTGCGCTGATGAGGCAACAAATGCCGAAACAGCCGCTGTCCGCAGTTTTAGTATATATATATATACTAAAACTGCGGACAGCTGCTGTTTCGGCCTTGTATATTTATAATATAGTACTACGCATAGCTTCATGCGTGAGTCAACACCAATTGCCTGGATCTGAGACGATTAACAAAGTATTTGTAGAACTAAAAGAAAATTTGAGGTGGCATTGTATCCAAAACACATTTTTCTACCCTATTAAACTATTTAAAAAAATTTCAGAAGTTTTTGAATTTTTTTTTGCACTATCTATAGTAATATAATGATTTGTATGAAAAAAAATAAAGTAATAATAGTAGTTAATTATATTAGTTGGAAAAATGAAATGTTACATATGTATAATACTAACAACTACTATCTAATTTATAAATTCTTTATTATTATGATACTATTAGTAATAATAATTATAATATATATTTTTCAATTTTTTGGGCATTTTTCGGACTAATTATTTATAAAATGGTTTATTGTTGATGACGGATTTGTTGATGATAAATTCTTATTATCACCATATATGAGTAGTATTATTTATATAATTTTTGATATTTATAATAAAAATGATAAGTTATTTTATTCACAGGGGCACTGCAGTTGTAGTTGCAAGCATGTGTCTTAGCCCAAGTCCGCTATCAAACCCCCCACACATGTGGGGTGTTTGATAGTGGACTAATTCCCAGAGAGGATTTCCACCCAACACACTAGCCACACTGTTTGAAATTCCGGTAACAATAGCTGTGCCCAATTACCAAATGCCTTCACTTTTTATCAAGGACAGGAATCATGTCATTGATAAGTTATGAAGCATTGCCTATAAATCTTAGCTTTCCATAACTTAATGTAAGTGGAAGAAGTTGTAGTTCCCTTACCAAACATGACTCAATTTTTTTCAGAAAATGCAATAGAAGTTTCATATCATTAATTCTTAATACCGGGTTGTTTGTTTGGAATATTATTTTATTATGATTGTAATAGGACTTGTTATTGTATGTGTTATCTATTATTACTTAATTGTATGATACTTTATTGTACTATTTTATATTATTAGGTTTTCTGAGATACGTAGATTTATAAAAAATAGTAACTAATTCACCCCAATGTATCATAACCTGTTTCAAAAATATATCTCGAAATTGAACTATGTGGTGGTCAAAGTAATAAAATGAAAAAATGATAAATGCAACCCTCCCTACGTGGTCACCCTGTAGATAATAGGTAATTGATTGCAAATGGCCTAATAGTCAATGAATGAATATATTCTCATAAGCTGGATGTTCATATATGTTAGGGCTGTTTGAAAAATTATAGTACCTGGCATGTTGTTGCTAAATATTTCCATCATTTCTGTGCAGAAATTCTCTCGGGATGGATTAATCTTAGACAGCCAAGTACTACCTCCTTGAGGCACTCCGTACCACCATAGGGCCTCGACGAATTCAACCTGCAATGTTCCAAATTATTGTCCATGTATATCATAATATTGCACCAAATAATCAATTGACATGTCAAAAGCATGTGAAAAAACTATCACGTTGCAAAGATGTACTCTGTGGCTGGGGAAGTGGATGACCTCTTTTCAATCAAAACTTCAATCGTTTTTTCACCACTGCATTATCAATCAGAATGAAAACTTTTCTAACCATCCGTGTCGACTTGCCTCGCACTTCGACCAAATGCATGCTGAAACAATTCTACAAGTGTGGCATACACGGGAATGTAGGACGCTTGCAAGGTATAAAGGCTGAACTGATAGGTTTTTTACCGGCCTGCAACAACCTTTGCTTTCATTGAAAGGTGGTTCAGTATTTCCTCTCTCCTATTGAGTCGAAAGAGAGAATTGGTAGTCTGCTACCTTGAGTCTGCCACCTCCATTGGCCTCCGTTTATTAAACAGGATGAGACCCGCCACAACCAGTTTCAGGAGCTTGCTGAAGCTTGTAAGGTTCTCCAGTTGCATGTTTATGGAATTGGTGATATGTTTGGTGAGTATCACCAGATCTTGTGTCAATGGCAGATCTTGCACTTAGTTTAGTTGGTCAATTTTCTGTTTCTTGCAGGTTGATGAAGCAACCACTGACCCCCCAACTGGCTCGATAAAGCTTTGTGAACTTTTCCGCTCGCATTTCTCCTTCATTATCAGAGCTTTGGATGGCTATCCCAACTTGTAAAAAGCGCAACTGTTTCACATAATGTCCTAGAGTCCAAGCCAGTTGTGTGCTTTTGTTGCCTAAAGAGTTCACTGCACTCACAAAGTCATCATAGCACTTTACCAGAAAATATGATGTCAAGTCTAGATGACTTTCAGAATGCTCTCGTACAATTTTCAGTAGGCGGCCACAGCTGCGCAACTTTGTTCAATCTTTATTGATGTCACTTGGCCTAGATTCTCCAATCCGCAGAAGCTGATTTTTGCCAAATAGCAGAATTAACTCGTACTTCTTAATGATGGACAACAAACCTGAAACAAACCGAACACCAATGAACAAACGTCTTAATCCTAATGATGTCTGCAACTACAGCAGACGAACCGATCTTTACTTACATCTTTATCTACTAAAAACAATCGAATTGTGAATCCACCCGCAGAAAAGTGTGTTTTTCCTCACTGAAAGAAGTTATTTTTTTGCCGTGAAACGTGGCACTTTCGTTATACCCATTTATTGTGGATAAATTGGAATATGTATTTCTCTAGGAGTTATGTTGTTTATTTGAATGTGTTCTTAGGAATGCTGTAGAGCATGGGTTGTGGGTGTCAGCCCACCTGGCGGCAGCTGTGGTGTGGGTGTGGTTCGCTCAGGCTATTGATGTTGTTATTCTTAGAAACTGGTTTATAATCTGGGAATCTCTGTTGTAGTGGGAGAAGCAAGGTTCAGGTTGGGCTTTTTCATATGTAATTATGGTTGGTAAATAATCCCGGAAGCTGGCTGGCTATTCAGCTTGCTCAAGTAATCTCACACAGACCCATAAGAAAGTCAATTTGCATAATATAATGTGGTCAAGCCAAGTTCACAATCAATGCTAATGGATAAACAAAATGGGATATTTGTTTCACATCGTGAGTGATTGGTCATATTGTAGAAAACTGGCATGTGATTGGATGAGCATCAAGTTCTGTTTCATAAAGTTTCACTTTAAACAAAAATACAAAACAGATTGCTCAGGAAAGCTTGATGTTGTCGAATGCTTCCATCACTGATTTGGTGAGTTATTGGAAGTAGAGAATAGCAAACCGTTCATAACAGCATATCAAATGAAACAATCAGCGGCTTTTTATCCCTCAAGCAGTATGATTTCTGTGCTAAGATTGGTAAAAACTTTGGGGAAAATTTGTCATTTTCTCTGGCTAAGTAAATGTGATGTCATGTGATGCATACATGCATGTCAATGGACTGAGTGCGAGATAAATATATACACTACATGCGTGGCAGCAATTTCGAAAATATTCCGGTCACAACACAATGTAATGTATAGATCAATAATCTCCTTCATCTCATGTTATGTGTACTACTACAGAGGAAATTTTGAAATATAAATAAATACCTTCTTTTTCCTTGGTCTCATTCATTCCAAAGAGCACTTTGTCCTCCAGCTCCGTTACCTTTCGGAAGAATGGAGTGAGCAGTAGCAAACCTTCCTTGAAGTTAGTGGGCTTTTTCTTCCCTTTCCCAGCAAGGGGGCACCTCTTGATGTGCTCCGCAAGGAAGTCCTGATAGAAGAATCCCAGACAACTGGTGCATGGGATATTGTGCTGGGCTGGAGTTGCAGTTCTTGGTCTTCTGCTGACAATCAGCTCACCCTCTCCAGCGCCAATTACCTAAAGTTGATCAGATCATGTGGTGGTGATGTCACCATGAAATTCTTTTATTTCCAAAGAATGTTATAATGTATCATGTAGTGATAAACTCAGTTGCATCCAGATTGAACTCCAATATGAACACAATTGTACCTTATCACCGGTAATCCATGAAAGCTCATGTGTACCATCTAATAATTTTTTGTCTCATTTCTTGGTAATTTCTCAAGGATCAATGACTGGTCAAGCAAGCATGTAGTAACCTCGTATCATTGTAGTTGCACATAATCTGAGTTGCAGTGTTATGAAATGTGACATGATTGGTACATTTACATTCAAATGTCAAAGCAATTATGACACATGTTGGCAAATTCAGAAATTCTAGTAAAGACACGCTTTGGATTTTGAAATCATCCGACTCTAAGAGCTCAGAAATGCACATTCATCATACTGACAGCTATTCTTGTGACAAACCTACAGAGCAATTGTATTGGTAGTTGTCCAGCTGCTGCAGTTTATATAGTCTATCTGTCCGTTATTTGCCTTTAAGAAGGATAATCGCCTGAACCATAATCGCCTGAACCATTTCCTTGTCCGCATGTACTGTCAGGTGGTGTCTCGAAATTTTGGATGTTAATTTCCTCTTGCAATACAAGCATCAATCTTTGTGTACTCACCATTACCATTGACTGGAGCATATATTGCCACTGACACTACAAAGATCATCAAAAGTTGTACTATGAAAGAAAAATTATCACTTTCAAATAAAGATTGTTGGTCAGAGCACAATGGAAGCATGTAACTTCACATGGAATCTACCCCAGTGGCCAATTTTTGCTTTGTTCAAGACAGTTTTAGATCACTAAGATTTTCTCCACTATAACCAATACAACCTGCAAAATTTATTTTGCTATTTAGTTGCTGTTCTAGGTTTTCTATGACTAAGATAAATGGGAATAAATTATTCTGTGTTGACAAGAATGCACTTTATGCAGAGGTAACATTCCACTAATGTACTAATGTGCTGCAGCCATCATGGATTGTTTGAAAATATACAGCTTCAAATGTTATCATAAACTCAAAACAATTGGTTCACAGTTGGGGAAAAAAAAATTATCGAACATTTGTCACAGCAAATCTTGGATGAGTTATGATTGGCAAACATCCACAGGAATTGGCTAGTTTTCTGCACTATGTAATTGGTTCCTAATAACTCACCACCAGACATCTGCTTATTCCATGAGGAATTAATGGAACCGACCCCTTGCTCCCACTCCACCGATTTATCTTGTGAGGCCTTAACACACTTCATAGCCATGCTACTTAGCTAAGTGGAAAAGGTAGTTATGTTTTCCAGCGCTACTCCTCATTTCCCCTTCTCAGCAAAAGTATTTGCATTTGTGTAAAGCCCATATGAATAAGCGATTGCTTCCGTAAAAGACAAACCAAGTGAGGAATAATTGATTTCTTGGTAATTTATAAATCGTACCAGATTTCCTGTTTTTTTTTACGTTTCTTTGACAGCCTTTTTTGCCTCCATGCTATGATCGTCAAGATCTCCATCATCACCTGTAGACTCTTCTGAGGTTCCTGTTTCGAATTATTATTATTAAAATATATAAGTTTAGTGGTACAACCAATCTCTCTGAGCAATCAATGTACAGAAGAAATATAAGCAATTACACCTTCAGTTATTCTCTGATGATATAATTGAGTCAAAAATAACCATAGTTTCAAGTGAGAAGTACTCATCCAATGTGAGTTTCTTTGTAAGTGTAGCAAATAATAAAAAGCAATAAAATAAGGCCGGGCTCAAATTTATTTTTTCCACGAGTCCTTAGAAATGAAGAATCCACACGCATAACAAAGGTTATAGATGGAATGGTTGAAAAATAACTTGTTTCAGTCAGTTTTCATGGGTTGCATGTTGATGTTGAAAAGGTGCTGTGACCTAAAAATTTTAAATCATAAATGCAAGAACTGTTGACTACCCCCCTCAACTGGCAGCAAATTAATACTGCCACCTTTATTAGCTCCATGCTCAAACACCTTGCTGCCAGCTTTTTGTTGTTCACACTACTTAATAAGGGAATCTGAAATGTAGATTTACTTCCTCTTGAAAAAACAAATGGATTCTGGTCTGTTTTTACGATCAGGTCAGTCAAGGTATGGGAGATAATTATTGATCGTAACAAGTCTGAAACCTAGCAACCTTGTGGATATTTATCATTCTGTATATTACCTTGATCGGTTGCCGTTGTGTCGTGATCTTCAATACTCAGCGTAAGCTCCAAAGTCACCTTATCACAGATTTAGTTTTCCCGACACTCTTCTCTGAAAAATTGAGATGATATAAAATTCTGGTTTTTGTGAGATGAAGTTCAACTTTGTTCTGCTAGAATTTTTTAGCAGCATAGTTTTAATCGAAAATGGCTAGCCAGAGTTATGAAATATATTTCATCTATACCGTTTTTATCATTGAGGGGCTCAGCGGTTTCTTCGCCATATTTTGTTTTGTCTATGGTTGTATAACAGTTTACACCATCTGCCGTTGACTCATTTTCATCGCTATAATCTCGCTTTCAGCTCTAAGCAAAGCTTCAACTAAAAAAGAGGTGTACAAGGTTATTGGTTGCATTTGGTGACATTACTTGCTTTCGCGGTAATTCTTGATCCAAACCAAAAAATCATGTTTTTTTTATTTGTTGTTCGACTCCCCATTGGGGTGAAGTTAATCTTTTATGTATATGTTTGGTCGAGTTAAGTCGTGAAAGCACTCCAAACAATTTTCTTGCCATTGCTCTGTATCCCGATTTGTGCTTGCGTTTCTGTAATATAAGCACAAGCTTTTAGTGCTGCGCTCATTCGAGATGCGATTAATTGAAAACAAATAGCTTGTATGATCTACAACAGTAGGTTATGTCACATGTAACTATAGACAATCCTGTGACTTTGCGTCATGTAGGTGTACAGTTCACTGCCTATTGTAACCATCAGTGGATTGCCAATAGCATTACTTGACCCAGTTTGCCATGTTTTAATCACAGGAGAAAGAGTGATGGAGTGATATTGTGACATCAATGTAGCAGATGACAGTATTTACGACTGCAAGAGAATACTAGTAAAATATTTAAATATGTACTGTACTGAAAAACTTGAATTGAAATCATCATTTACTTTACATGCATAGGCTATCGTATACATTCTGAATAACCAATGACCAAATAATTTCTACAAAACATGAAAATATCAATAGGCTTATAGGTGTTTTTTTTACATGCAATTATACAAATGCATGCCGATATAATAAGAGTTGTTAAATTATTAAAAGATAATATTCAACCGCAACGGTAATATTACACGAGACACTGAATTGTAATTTTAAAACTGACGAAAAGTAATATACTTTGTGAAGTCACAAGTTGAAGTTCAGAAATTACTAGTTCATTACAGGTGACTGAATATACTAAGTCTGTTTAAAGTAGATCGTTTTCTCACAGGGCCTGCTTTATTGCTCTCATGCTTGGGCCTGATGAATGTATATCGCTTGATAAGCTGCCGTATCAAGGAAGGCGAGTTTACTGCACATTTGAAATGACTATACAGGCTGCTATCAGCTATCGCAGACTGAGAGTTGATTATGACGCACTGGCTGGAATCTGGCTGTGAACTGTGAATTCTCACAACTAACCGTATATTTTTCCCTGCGGTGAGGCATACTTCGTAAAAGTTGGATGATGGAGTAACAAGGCCACCTCTATCCTTGGTTGTTATCAAGGTGTGAGCCACCAGTCAACAGTTAGACGATGGTGTAACAAGGCTTCCTCTATCCTTGGTTGTTATCAAGGTTTGAGCCACCAGTCAACAATCACCACAGAGATCTTCCGAACAAGCCGAGCATTCAACCTTTAAAGTTCTGGTTATGAATCCAGCTGCAGAATAGAAATAGATAAAAGAATTTATATGTATAATGCATACCACCAAATATACGGCTAATCTGCTATGATATGCATTGTTATTGAGGTTGAGGAATGAAACATTTGGTTTGCCTATTGTTCAGACTGGTCCTTTATTTGGAAAAGGTTTGTGTTTCTTTAGACCGGGAGGGCATTGATAATCCTTTTTAACGTCGAAGTGCTCGCTACGAATTACAGATGAACTGGAGGGCTCCAGTTCTTCCTTGACACTAGGGTGGTCCATGTTGCTCGAAGCTCTTCATCCTTCAGACCTAACAGTTAAATTAGCGGTACTTGTGAAGCATAGAGTAGGAACAGAAAAGGCCAAAAAATGTGTGTGATCTGTGGATAAATAACAGTGTTAGTATCAAGGAAAATATACTGATTAACCCATATATGCATATACGTATATACTTATGATGGCCAATTCGGGTCTCTTTGCTGGATAGTTGCTGCATCCATCGACACAACAACATTTTCTGCTTTTCCTACCGAAAACCTCCTGAAAAAATAATGGTACACGATACTGTTACTACATTCCTACAACCTACATATAAATACAGTGTAATTTTGTTAAGTTACCTACCACCATCACACCAAAAAGAAACAGCAAGTAGTTGTGACACATTACCGATAATGAACAAAAGTCCCTGCCCAAATAGTATTACAATACTCCGATTGAAAGTAGTTGTATTCTAATAATCAAATTCATATCTGCCACTACCCAACTAATAATTATTATTAAATCTACCTATATAGTAGCAGTCCTACTCAGTCATAGGCAGACTATATTTATATTGATAGGGGCAGGTATGCATTGGATTATATGATGAATTATAAATAATTGGATGTAGAGTAAAGTGCACAGCAAGTAAATGTAAAACAATTTCAGTAAAACACAATTAATAGACTGCATTGGTAGATTTATTAGGGCCTTGAAAGTGTTAAATGGAAAATACCGTTGATTAAACCTTTTATATTACATGTGACAGTTCAAGTCTACGTGCTATCAGTGATAGAATGGAAATTTTAACCAAAATACACTCACCTGTCCTGAAGAAGTTGAAGCTTCACTCCTATCATCCATCGTTTCTAGTAGTACTGAATGTGTGCACTGTACACCTACTGTGCGCAGCGTCGTGATAAGGTCACGTAATTATTTGTGGCTAACAGTTGTTTGATAGCGTTATATAGAAATAATTAGTCTCCAGCCTAGAGATAATAATACTAGGTCTACGGTTGATCCTCTCATCGGATCATTCTCAGGCCCAACATGGAACATAATGCCCCTGTCATCCATTCTCTCGCACCACACTCCTGGTCTTCTCTTTTTAAAATCTGATAATCTATTCAAGGTCTACAGTGTTGGTGCCTACAGCGATTATTGAAGTTTTTTTGGTAATATTCATCGCAAGTTCATTTTCATAAATAGAAATTTTTAATATCTTAGCAGACTTGAATCGCATAATGTATTGGTTTTCTATTTTTTTCTCAATAAAAGGCTTCTGGAGAATTTTTCGAGATGTTAGGCTATTGCCACTCAGTTCTCTTGCAGCCTATGAAATGGTATTTTTATCAGTTTGTTGCTGTGCCTTTGTGAAAGCCTTTGCTTTAGCATGCTCAACATCATTCTTCTCCTGAATTGCCTTTCAAAAAACTGCATTTTTTGGTGTTTTTTTTTATTTCATGAGAGATAACTGATTTTTTCCTGAAATGAACAACTGAGTGTCATATCTTTTGCTTGTAAATGTGGCGTATGTTGCAATATATGCTTAGATATACTCACCTCAGATCATAAAACATTCTTTCAGAGGTTCCTGTCACAATGGACCTCAAAGAAACATTCCAACACATCTGTGGCTTGTGCTGGACCACACAATGGTAAGGTGTGCCAAACAAAGCTCTGCTAGAAGCATTTTCGGGTTCGGCAAACAGTTCAGACACGACAGTCACCAATATCACCAATATCACCAATATCACCAATATCAATGAGGTGTGAAAACTCAAAATATAATTTGAATTTCTATTCTCTTCTGTTTGCTAAACCAAGCGCTGGATCTCTGTCAAAGCTCTGACCATTTGATAAAGTTTTCTACGATCACTGAAACAGAGTTTTTGTATATGCGTTGATGTGAATCGTCTCATCACAATACAACTTGATTGGGGATCTTGAAGAATTTACCTTTTCTATAGTTTCTCTAGAAGTCATCAAGCCATCCAATTTATTACTTGACAACAATAACAGATTAACACAAGGTAAAAGTTTCTGTAGTGAGAGTTTGGTAAAGTATTCCCGCATGCAAATATGACTTTGCAGATAACTTTGCAGAGGATTGATCATAGCAATAATCATATCTCTCTGTATGTAAGTCTAGGCTCAGCAGCAGTATTGCGAGGTTATCTAGGTGCAGTCTGGCATCGCATGCTTTCAATTGTCATTTTCTCCTGAAACCAAATAAAAAAAGTTTGTTCCAAGAACTTTTTTTACGTTGCAAGCTTCAGTATTTTTAGTAAAAAGAAACTAGTATGCTTACCTGGGGTCCCATCAAAGAGCTCTTTTGCAAACGGCCATTCTCTACATAACATGGAGTTTCATTTAGCAGGTGAGCATTGTAAGTTGTAATTACTAATGGCTTTAAATTAACTTCCACAGAATAATTGTTGACGTTCACCTTTCATTTCACTTTTTAATGCATCTTGGAGCTCCTTTTGAGTTGGTTTGTCATTAGAAATCATCCAACTTCTCCAAATGTTTTCTACTTTTTTTTGGTGAACATAAATGACTGTCCATGATTTCACTCAAGTTTTTCAGTCTTTAGTTTATAGTGATTAATTTAATTCGACCATTACCCGACAGACAACAACATTTTGAATGCAGTTTGGCTAAATACTTTGTAGTGTCGTTATGAATGAAAACCATAGCTAAATAGTGGTATTGAAATTTTTGATCCACGTTTCCAAAATGTTTTATTTTATGTTCCAATGATGTGAAATGGGGACATTTTGCCGCACATTGTTTGACTTGTGGAAACTGGAGACTGGCAGGCCACAGATGCATGGATGTACACTGCATGGTCCGTAATTTTTCCTATAAAGTAAATGCGATAGTCATTACTGTTCATCAATTGACTTGCAATGGAACCAAATACTTACAAAAACTATACTTATGTATACCACCATGTGCAACATGACATAGCACCAAAAAACTAACACTCATAAAAAATGACACAAAATATATAATTCAGTGTCTGAGGGGTTCACGCAACTGTTTGTGTGTGTGCGTGCAAGGCTTGTGTGCGCGGGTGCGTGTGTGTGTTGTATTTTCATCACATAATGTAACAGCAAAGACAAACAAAAGTCTAGTGGTAAACAAAAGGTACCAGAGCTAGTTGGAACACACATGCAATTTCCCACAAGATGATGATAGAGCCCAAGTGCACTGTAGCCAGGCTAATTGCGTGCAAGCTCTAGAGCAGTTCACAGAAACAGAGAGGAGCAGATGTCTGATCACTCAGTCAGCAAGACAGAAGATGGATTTTGACTTGCATTTTAAGAGTTGAAAGATTTGTGAGCTGTTTCAAATTTGTTGGCAAGGCATTCCAATGATATGCTATTTGGTATGTAATGGTCTTTTGCCCAGCACTGGATGTAAAAAGAGGAATTGATAAATTAGATAGTGAGTGTCGGGTGTTATGATCGTGGACGGTGGTCATACGATCAGGTGAATAAGAAATAGTCTGATTTTTGTAGAATATTGAACACGTAAAGTTTTCGAACAGGTAAAGTTTTGTTTTCTATAAATAAATCTTGAGTTGAATAGTGAACAAGTTTTCGGCAAATGATACAAAGCACCTTTTTCTGAAAAATCAATATTTTATAACAATAAGTCTTTGGAGCGTTTCCACAAGAAGTGTGTTCAACTACTTTTAGAAAACGCATGAAATTCAAGCTCAATAACTCATTGATTGAGCAACAGCAGTAGTAATATAAGAGCAGATCTCTGCCATGGAGTCTAAGGAGAAGGTTCTACTGGTTCCAGGTGTACTTAGAGTAGTCACCAGGTACCATGAGAACCTGTGAGATAATTTTTTGTGTGCACCAGTTGTTTAGAATGTATGGTATTTATTGGTGTGGTATGTTGATTATTTATCGGGTTCTCCTGGTCCCTGTTGGTACCTTTTTGTGTGCACCAGGTGTTTTGAACGTTTTGGCATGATGATTTAGATTGGGGGGTGTGACTATTGTACAAAAATGAAGCGTTGTATGATTGTATAACTTTATTACATAAGAAATATTATAGATATACATGGAACACTTGTAGCATGAATTCGAAAGTACATACAGAAGAAGATAGTTCTTTATCTATTTGCACAAATTTGTAAATATGAGGACGGATTTTGTATAAAGTTTTTTACTCCAATTCAATTGATACAATTTTTGAAAAAGTTCTTTATCCCAAGCATTTGTTTAATTTTTTTTTAATAATCGTTAATATTTAGTTTTTAGCATTTTTAGAATGGTTTCAAAATTGTTTTTTATCATAATATAGAAGATCTCTATAGCATCGTCTTGTTGAGACATAGTGCGTTCGCACTGAATTGGTGAAAGTTCTCCGTTAAGAGCTCCCATGCTTAGCATGCGTTATGTGAGGCAAAGTATGATTGCTTGGAATGTCAATTGATATGTCGCTTTCTGCTGAACAACCTCATTATCTCTCACAAATTTATGATATGTTTCCGGAATGATGTTTTATAGGTAGAGCGTTTTTAATGACATATTGATATAAAATAAAAAGATAAGTATTAGTACAGGGTGATAAGTATTTAAGTTGAATAATTAGAGTTTTTTTATTTTTTAACTAGTGCTAAATAATATTTTTTATTAATTCTTACCTTATTGCCGAGAATCCTGCTGATAGTTGTGTAATAAATAGTGTAGCGGATGTTGATTCTTCAGAAGCTACTGCTTTGAAAGCTGTTGCAGTTCTTAAATACTCAAATTTACACCTATCAACCCTACAATCTACTCGCTCGAAAATCTCTTCATAATGATTTGGTACGCGCAAACCCTTTATTATATATATTGATGTTTCGCAGGAATAGTAAAAAAGATTTCTTCGCGCGAAAAACTGTATAGATTATATATGGTTTTTTGCAGGAAGAATGTTTTTTTTTCGCGCAAAAAATGTTTTTTTTTTGACAAAAAAATGTGTTTCAGACAAAAAAGGTTTCATTCGCTCGAAAAAAGTTTCCTTTTCGTGCGAAAACTGTATATATTATGAAGAGTTTTCGCGCAAAGAGTGTTCGTTTTCATTGCACAAAAAATGTGGCTCTTTTCGCTCAGAAACTTGTTTTTTTTTTGCGCAAAAAATTGTTTTTTCGTGCGAAAAATGTGTTTTTAGACAAAAAATGATGTTTTAATCGGGCAAAAAAAGCAAAAAAATTTTTTGCACGACAAATGTATTTATTATGAAGGCTTTTTCGGGCGACAAATGTGGTGTTTGCGTGAAATATTCGTTTTTGTCAGACGGAAATCAATGTCTCACTCGCGCGAAAAAAGAGTTTTTTTGGCGAAAACTGTACGTATTATGAGGGGTTTTCGCGCGAGGAATATTGGTCTTTTCACGCGGAAAATGCGTTTTTTGCTCGAAGATACTGTTTTTTCAGACACAAGGCGTTGTTTTTTCAGGCAGAAAATGTTTTATTCGCACAAAAAGAAAAATTTGCCTGGAAACTACATATATTATGAAGAACTTTCGCGTGAAGAATGTTGTTTTTGTTTGGGCAAAAACAAAGGTTTTTTTTCCAGAGAAAAAATGTCGTTTTTTTGCGCGAAAGCCCTTTATGTTATATAAGTTTTTTTCGCGCGAATGACCAGACTTGACCTATTTCTTGTATGTTGTAAAAGGCTTTTCGTGCGAGACTTTCCATTGGTTTCAGCTCATGTCAATCGGTGCAACTTTAGCTATTCAGCCCTTTCAAATGTAACCGCTTCCACCAATTAAACGAGCTCATCGTTCACCCGCTTTAATCAAAAATGCTCAATTTTCAAAATTTTATGAAAATTCATCTATACAACATATGCTAATGAATTTGTGCTCAAATGAATCAACATTCTCTCTTCTCTAAGGAGAATTGGTAAAATATTGATTCCACCAGTCTAAACTACTTTTATTATTTTTTTAGTTCTGGGACCATTTTTTAGTAGTGACCTTGACAGATCAACCAGCAAAAATAAAAGTAACACATTAAATGTGAAACTGATAGCATAGCTGGAAAGAGAACAAAACTTTAATAAGACTAGCAAAATTTGAAGCAAAAATATGCAAAAAAGAGTTAGAACGCTGCAACAACAAACTAGCTATGAGTGCACAAAATACCGAAAATTTCGGAAATTATTTTTCTGAAAATAATTGATAACTTAATTATCAGCTAAGATAAAGCCCTTGTTGTTGTAAGAATGAACTAGAAACATTCAGAGCTACACTTTGATATAAAGAACAACATCAATCAACAATGTTACACAAATAATAAAAAAGAATTGAATTAATTATTTATTATCAACGCCATTTCTAAATAATTAATTAACCGCTTACCAACCTTTAGTTCCACAATCAGAAAGCTCAAACAAGCCGAGATAATAATAAACTAACTATATCAGATGGAGCAGACAATGTGCTAGCTGTTTGCCAGAAAAAAACTGACCATCATTATCAAAGATTTAACGAAATTGTGTATAGGAAATGATAGTGTCAAGGAGATTTGAAACTGTTTCTATTTAGAAGGTCGTAGATTCTTCAAACAAAACCCAAAAGATAGGCAAGACTTCGTTCTACACGATGGTGTGAAAATTATTTCAGCCAGTATTTACAAGTGTGTGCAATCGTTTTCGAAAACTGGATGAACTAGAATCCAAGCAACGGCTGTGATGGAATAACTGGGCACGTAACTCCTTTCCGAGCATTGCTCGTGATGGAATGAAAGAAGGTTAAGAAGGATCGCTTTTACAAAGAAAGCATTCACTTCAACAGCGATGACTGAAAGAACAGCATCTACTACACCATCTACTACAACTACTAGAAAGATTTTCTGTAGTAAGGGGAGAAATAATAAATTATTTTTTTACTAGCTGAGACACTCAACTCAATGCGCTATGGAGTGTGTATCTTTAAATTGATCACAAAGGACTAATAATCAGTAACTAACATTTTCATTTTATTTTTTGCAGAAGGTATAGTTAAGTCGATAAGAGCCAATCGATGGATGAAGAACCAGAATCCCAGCCAGTTTTTTTCTATCATCTCCTATTTTTGATCTCACACCAAAAGAAAATAGTCAAGACTCAGAAAGTCCATTGTTGATTGAAGAGCCGGAATCCCAGCAAGTTTTTTCTCCACCCGCATCTCACAACAGCAATCCGTTTTCTAACTGAGATCTACGATCTCAAGCGATAAAACGCCGTATGATTGATTTGATAGAAGACGATGAAGATACTATGGATAATGTTGATGATAATTCGGACCGCAAAACAAGAGTTGTGATGGATGTATGAGATGATACACTTCTTCCACACACTAAGATCCCCTTTCAAGATGCCAGAAACAACAACCTGACTGTCCTCACCTACAAGAGCGCTGCCTTGTTAAATGCTGTGTCTCCAGTTCGTCGATAAAACCTTGAAACAACAGCAGAACTTCGAGATGTACCAATACCAACGGTTACGCAGGTTTTATCCGTTTAACTTCGTGATGAAGCGACACAGCACCATCAAGACCTTCATTTCGGAGTGAGCTCCCGGTGTAAAAAATTCAGTTTTTGGGGAGTTGTCCTACCTTGAAAGTGATTTAGTGGGCGGTTCTTGTCATTGGTCTAAGAATTCAAACATTAGGCGGTAGATAGTTAGTAAGGATGTCATCCGAGTATGGGATGCATGACATCGAATATCTGGGAGTTGTGTCCTCGATTAATCGTTATATCGAATCCCACAATGGTTCTCGATATATTCATCCCCAAGATGAACACTACGGTATACCGACCTATCGGAAGGAGAAAACTCCTAATATTATAGAATTACACATGCACCAACAGCAGAAAACTCTTGCTATAGTTCTTACCTTTTATCATAGTCTTTCTTTTAATCACAAAATATTACAAGGAATGGCGAAAGACAGGCTTGATATTTGACAAATAATATGTCTGGCAAGCAATAATTAGCTGAATTTGTTGATTTGATATGATTTATCGTTAGGACAATGGTTGTTGGCGAGTTTAAATACACTGAATGACTGAAGTGCGAATTAATCTTGTAAAAATGACCAACAATGTCAATTGTCAATGTATTACCTCTGAATGCAGGCCTGCAGGCAGTTTGCTTGCGCCCACAGGGAAAAAGTTGATCAACCAGTCCGGTCATAGAATGTCTATTCTATCTTACTACTTTCCAACTCAAATGTAGAAGTTTGCCTAGTCGTAACAACAATGCAAAATGTGAACATTTTGTATAATCAAATGAAATGCCAATATGCCACACCATTGAACAAGTACAATTGAACACAATGCAATTAAAAGCCTGATGTACATATATATACAATACATTTATTACATACTAAGAAAAAATTAGGTTACTGCGAACTATGCGAATCAGTTATCCAATTATTCCTGGTTTTTTTTTTAAATTGTAAGCAAGGCAGGTATACATGTCCACTTTGCCTGGCTTAAAGCGATTTCTTTTTTTGGTGGCGACTTGGCCAGCAATACTGAATAGTCTTTCCGAGGCGACCGAGGTTGCATTTACACTAAGATACTTCTTGGCCACTCGCTGAAGCATGGGGAATTGTTTACCCTTAGTAAACCACCACTCTGCGATAGATTCATTTGCTGAAATTAGCTTCCGACTAACCTGACGGTAGTAGTCTACCTGTAAAATATTGATGAGTTGGTGAAGAAGAATAAATAGAGGGAGTATGAAATTGTGCACCTACAGCTTAGAGCAGACAACCACACAGTTCATCACACAGAATGTGAATGCGTTCATATCAATAACACTGCTATCTGCACAATGAAAAGATAAAAAGGCTTCCATGTTTTCACTACTAGTATATGCATCTAATATAAATAAAGAGAAATGGGACAAAAGAATTGAGTTATTTTTTAACTACCCATTAGTTAGGTGAATGAGAATATTTTTCAATGTAACTTTGAGCTACTGCTGTTTAATATTCAACAAAGATACCCAACTTAAACCAGACTTACTTCTTTTGTCGCTCGGCTGTGAGAATCATCTGCTTGATCTTCTTCCTCGTCGCTAGAGTCTGCAAGCATCTCAGTCAGACTTTGCTTGTTCTTAGCTCCAGTACTGGTAGCCTTAGGTTTTAATCGCTGAGTAGTGATAGTGGAGGTACTAAGGTTGCCATCCCCTCCGGCTGCTTTTCTCTCTCCCTCTTCTTTAGCCTCTACAGAACCAATATTGTGTATGAGAATAAAACCAAACTATACACATAACTGAATATAACAGAAAACAAAAAAATATTTATACATTTGTGGTAGACTAGATATGGACTGCAATATTTACGAGCAAATGGTGACGCTGTGGGCAATATTCACTATGCATTGATGTTTGATAGTAATCTACAACTTTAGCAAGTCTTCACTGTCAATAATGTAGCGGCCCAAATAGTCTACATTTACCATAAATAAATGCTCACCTAGCGTGATACACTCCATTAGTAAGTCACCGTACACCTCTGGAAAAGCTTTTTTTAGGTATCGTGGATCAAGAGAACAACATATCCGCAGTACTCTAATCACCTCTCGACCGTCCTTAGGTTCCTTCTCAAATCTGTAATAAGACAAGGTAGAAGTGTACTGGTGCTACAATGTATGTGATGCAAGGATCAGTATACTATGATTTAATTTTCATCCATAGATACTAGCAATAAAAACTAAATCAAATTACGATCAATAAAATGTAATAGTTATGTCCTTGCTCCTCGATATTTTCATTTTTCAAGCAGATACAAATATCTGAGCGATGTATTATAGGCCACATGCTTGTATTGGTAGGCATAGACAAGGGTATTTCATTATCTATATATCGTATCATGGAAGAGAGGGAATGAGGGGGGGGGGGGCCAGCAGAAGACTTATTCAAGCATCTAATTTATTCACGCTAGACTACGTAAACTAATTTGTATGATGATAGTGTTCAATAAATGTTGTACCTGTCATCCATATACTTCCATATCTTCTGTCTGATGGCTTCAATCTTCTTCTTCTGCTCATCTGAGGGGGAAAAATCGTCTCCTTCCGAGGCAGTTAGTTCTTGTGTTACAAATGACTTAACATTGGCTATGAGGGGGAAAACGTTGCAGCTTGAGACTGTTTTATCAGTGGACAGAATGTCTGTTAAACACGAGAAAGGCTTGAGAGCGGCTACAAACACCTCCATTTCCTGCTTTGTCTTCCAGCTGGGATTGAGCTTGTTGAACTTCTTGTCTCCTGCAAGGGGAGAAAACATATATGACAAACTCAATTGTAGCATGGCTGTTGATTGGAAAACATTAAAGCATGTTTTTAGGTTACAGAGCAAACAGCCACCCCAGACTTAAAACTGCTGTTACGTATATCTACACAATGTGGATGTGATTTGTAGCCGTATAAAGTTTGTTTTGGTCGGCAAAACTCAGAATCATGAAATATGAATTTAGCGTCAGAGTCTTGTCTAATTTTGTGTATATGGAACTAACTCTTTCAGCAAATATATATGTGGCATAATAAAAACAAGTGTAAAAAAATAATAATGGAAGCTGGCTTTGTAGACCAATCAAACTGTTTCTTACCATTGAGAGTTTGCTGCAACGGTACGTTGTTCTCCACCATACGATTCACCATATCAAACTTATTTCCCCACCTAGTGCTACACTCCCCTATAAGATTTTTATGTGCAATGTTGTTGTCCTTCTGCTTTTTCTTCAGATCTGATTTAAGTCTACAAAGAATTGAGAATAGAACAATGACATGGAGTGTTATTTTGACAGCAGGATAGAAGACGTTATAGAAATTGACAGTTTTGCAGGCTGCTCAGAACTATCATACAACTCTAGCTCTAAATGATGTGCACAATTCACATCAAGGATAATGAGCCAGTCTCTAATTCGTATGATTGTCATCAACAGTTAGGTATTGATCAGAGTAGTATAGTTGGGGGCAGATAATATAAGCTCACTTGACAAGTATTTTGTTTTTATGAAATTATCTTTACGTCCCAATGTGATCTATATTTACCAAACAATTCATTTCAATTTTACGGTGGTCATATAAAATGGGCATTCAGTTCACCCATAAAATACAATGGCTACATCACTGACTTACCTTAAGGAGTGGTGCATAGTGGATACAATGGTCCGGCAACTTTTCAACATATCTTCAATGGCCTGGTCTCCGGCGATCCCATTGTTCACCGCATTGTGTAATACATGTCCAAAGCATGGTATTCTTGTGATATCCAATAACTTCACTGCAGCCTTCATATTAGCTCCGTTGTCCATGGTGAATGATGTTATATCATCAAGACAAATCTCTTATTCGCGCAAGATGGTACGTATCATAACAGCAATGTTTTCAGATGTATGAGATTCAGGTAGATACATCGTTCTAAGACAGTATGTTTTGAGCTGAAACTTGGGATCTAGAAAGTGCACAGTAAGCGAGACATACGGATCTGTGGTAATGGAAGTCCACCCGTCTGTTGTACAGCTTATGCCGGAGGCCTGTTGTAATTCAGCCATAACCTTCGCCTTCATCAAGTTGTATAGTGAGGGTATGGAGTGGTTGGTGAAATGCCTTCTGCCAGGGCACACGTACTGTCCATTTAGTTCCTTCAAAAAATCCCGCCATTCATCACTCTCCACTAAAGTAGGTGGGACCATCTGAGACACAAGTAGTGTGCTGAGCTTTTTAGTTATGCTGATGTGTTTAGCCGAGTCTGTTGAGTATTTAGCACTTCGGTCTAGACAACTGGTAATTGTTGGCTGATTTCGTACTAAGGTAGTCTTAGTTTTGCCATCTATGTCTCTCTTTTCCTGGGGCTTGGGGTTGAGTTTTGTCTCAAACTCTGCGTATTTATCTGGGTGATTGTGCTTTAAATGAGTTTTAAGATTTGAAGTTGAGGAGTCACTGGTTTTTACTTGTTTGTTTGGCGCGTCTGACTCGCATAGGTAGCAGATAACCTAATCCTTTTTGGTGATTTCTGGGTTTGGGCTAAAGTAGGCCCACAACGGACTGCGTTTGCTACCAGCCGCCCTAGACTGCAGCCTGCTTTTTTGTGGGGATTGATGGTCAGCGTGGCTGTCGATTCCGCTGCTGGAACATCTCCAAAGTCATCTTCATCTTCTATGATGACAACATCATGTTCGGCCATATATATAAGCCTACAAGTAGAGAGAACAAAAATATATGGTGAAAATATCGGAGAGGAAAAACGCATGTATATCGGTGCGGAGCAAAAATCCAACTGAATATTATTTGCCTTATTGCATAGAATCAAGTGCATGATTTTCGGTTATAAACCAATAGAAAGTACGCAGCCGACTGCAGTTAATATATTTGTTTAGAGCAGAACTTTAAAGTAACGAAACATTATATTTTTGAAGTGAAGTAATTAGGCATCTCAGATGAGGGCAGACTGCACCATAAGGATAATAGTAGTTTCATTTCAAGTAGGCAGGACTTTTCTAGGTTTACGGCTACATAAAAAATCAGCAAGGTATGCAAGTAATTATTCACCATGTACTACATGCTATACAAACTAATGAATAGGTTAGCTTGTTAAGACTTACTTTTTAATCAACAACTGTTCCTTACAAGTATTGATCAAGATTACACTTTCTTGCACTAGCAGTGGACTTCTCAAAGGCTATTTACTATTATGAAAAAAGCAAATAATGTAGTAAGTAAATTTAAAGATAATTGGATCATTTCAATCCATTTGCAACACAAAACCAATTTTCTGAGCAAAATTAAATTTTCACAGCAATGCTTTAATTTTTTCCAAGCTGTGTAAAGCATGTGTGGTGATTATGATTATTTCATTTTTAATCTTGTAAGTTTGACCTTTCTTGACCTTTTGACCTTGAAAGGTCAAATAGTCAAAAATTTCAGTTTTGCTTGATATGGTTGTAAATTTGTGCACAAATGTACTTCAACATCCTGAATAGATTTCTGATGGCCTTTTATAATTTTGCTGGGAATGTTTTGACCTTTGACCTCAAAAACGTCAACGTCCAGAAAATTTCAAAGTTAGTATTTTGACTCGAAAATTGGTGTGCTAACAGAATTTTTTATGCCGAATCCATCAAACTAGGTTTAAAACGTTGGTGGTTACTATTGACCTTGACCTTTCAATGATCACATGATACATACAAATACTAATACAATCTTTACAGTCATGTAAGTTTTGAAGGTGGGGCTAAATTGTATCTAAAATTATTCAAGGCCATCAATGATGTAGTCACATTAAACTTTCATTAACAGCCATCAATCGAGTTTGCATCGAATTATTTGTCATATAGTTAAATTTTATATATAACTTATAAAAAACAATATGTCAGAAATATACAATCTTCATCTGTTCTGTTGCCCACACTCTTCAGCACACATTCTACAAAAACCACAAGATATCAGAATGGTGTAATATGTACCAATAGACGTTAGAATTAACAAATAATAAAGATAAATTAGTAAACATTTTAACAGTAAACATTAATTAGTAAACAGTTGATAGCAAAAAATGAGAGTAAATCAGGGTGATTGTGGCAAATTCAATTTTATGTCAGAAATAAAGATGTAAACACTTGTAACACAATAGATACACAATCTAATTTGATTGATGATAGTAGTAGCAACACTACACACCTAATATTCCACTGAAAACTTCAACTTCAATAGTATTTTTATACCAATGGACTGATTACTACTGTATTGTTAGCATCACATGTGTTTACATGATGAAGAAGATGGCAATAAATAATTGTAAGTAATCGCAGAATTAATTATCATGGTTTTTGTTATTATTATTGTCATAACTACAATAGTAGTAATAATATATTATCATTTCCTGTTATAACAGGAATTGCTGTTAAAATAAAAAAAATCAATGCAAAAAATTGTTTGTATCAATAGTGTAGTGTTTGGTGCTAAACAATAGTAACAACAATTACTGATAATTATTATAAACTAAAATCTACTACACAGGTATTTATTTGTATTATCATTTATATAATGATTTTTTCCATGACATGTAGTTTTATTATTGTTATTATGATAATAATGAATAATAGTAAATAATAATTTATAATAATAAATAATAGTGTTATTATTATCATTATTAATATAATATTATTACTATTATTATTATAAGTATTATTTATTATGATTATTATTAGTATAACAGTTAATAATGATTAAAATGGTCATTTTGTTATCATAATAATAGTAACAAATTATTGAATGAATGACGCTATTTATATATGTGAATAAAACAGCAAACACAATAAATACATTATTATTATTATCATCATCAATCATTTATTTATTTATTATTATTATACACAATAATAATAATTATTATTACCATCCATCAGTCAGTTGGTGAGCTGAAGGCAGGACCAACTAACTGCATGAAGCTAATGCCCAGGTTGTGACAAGTCCTGTGCTTTGACATACTTCCTTACCTGTGTAGGAAAAAATGTTTCTGAAGAACTAATTTCGAGTCACTTGTGAAAAACAACTATTGAAAATAGCGGGTTCGGAGAAAAAATGTCGGCAGATTGCAGTTTCTTTTGTCAAGGTCACACAAAAAATTACCTCTAATTAATAATTTGCAACCAAGTTTTTTAAAGATTAATACATTCCTAAAATTTAAAGTTTGAAAACTGGAGTTTAAATTGCAAAATAACAAATCTGAAATAAAATGATCCACAGAAATTGATGAAAGTTTATAAATGCGTAGCCGTTGCTTAGTTACGGAGTTGCTTGAAATTACGGATACCTTACGGATGTTTTTTTATTCCGGACTTTGCCACACAAATGAAACAATATCTCAAATATGGATGAAGCAATTTTTATAAACAATATGTCATAAAGAGTAAAAAATGCAGATTCTGAAAAAGTTATATTTAGTTAATTTTTAGAATGTGATGGATAGGTTTTATTAGCATGAAGTTCACGAATGTAAAATGGCCAGCGATGAGAATTTTTGATATTAGCCAATTTTGAACTTTATACCTAAATATTTGTACTTTGGTGACCTTAATGCTTACAAATATGCATATATTTGAAATCCTCATATTGTTCTGCATAAGATGACAACATTTATTTTATGATTTGAATAACACAGTAGATTTTATAGGGTTGCAAAGGCACTGCTGTCACAAAATGAACGTGTTGCAAATGGATTGAAATGACCCAATTTCTAAACAAATCAACTAAACTATGACAGACTATAACGGCAACGAAGTGTAATAAGCACAAAATTTAAAATAAGCAAATGGCGTAACATAGTGATAGTAATTTTTGATAGCAGTTTGAATTTTTCAATTTCAATTTTTTTGGAAGTGATATTTACTAATTTAGCTTACTTGTGCACAAAGGTTCCTTCTAATAAAATAAATAGATACTATTTAAACTAAAATTTACATATTATATGTGATTGAATTTTAAATGAAATTTAAAAATCTTTTATGACATTTGTAACTTACGAAAACCTATCAAAATCGGGTCCGTAAATGAGGTACTGGCTTGACAAATAATCATTAAAGTTATTATAATTATTGAACAGTTGAATTATTAATTGAAGCGCAATGACAATGTCAATGTGCATAAAAATATATTAATATGTTGGTGAAAAATGTAGTGAAAGACATAGGCTCTTACAGTGAATACAATAATTATGCTCATTTCATTACTATAATAATAATCACATAATGTATTTGTAAAAAAATGGATTTAAAATTTTAATTTCAAATGATAAAATCATAAAATGATAGATAATTAAAAATTTAGTTTCATAAATATTTATATTAATATAATATATAATATTAATTTAATAATTAATAAAATTGGAGCAACTGAAAATGATAATTTTTTAAGATTCATTTCAATTTTCTTCTAACCACCCTAGACTATGATTCCAAAGCTAAATAAGTTAAAAGAATATGCTTAAAAATTTAAATCACTTTAATATATATATGAATCAACGTTTAAAATAATGGTGTGAATAGTGTGAAATGTGAATTAAAATTTGCTTAATCCAAAAAATGATCTTGTCTCACAATTAAAAACATACCCATATCATTTATTGGCATTTAGTTTACATGTTTACAACCACTGCTTAATTGCAGAATTACTGATGCAAGCTAAAATCCAGGATAAAAACTTACTCACTTGATTAGTTTGTCTTTATTGTCAGTCAGACTTAGAACAAAGGAAGTGAAATGATGACATCTGCAGCAAATTAGCACATGATCAATGATAGTAACTGCAGAAAAAACGTGTCTACCGTATCGAGTGATCTGATTGGTTCGATGTCGATAGGTGGCACGATAGGTCGATAGGGATTTTAGGTAATAGTTGTTCAACATCGAGAAGATAACTACCGACTATCGATATCGATTATCGTCCTATCGTGCATCTCTAATAGTTAGCATTCATTGGTACATGCTTAGATAATATACAAGCTGCATCACAGCATTACTACCTCACATTTGTCAAGCTACCTAATCATGAACTTGCAGCAAAACATAATGCAGTTAGTTCTTCAGTTTCTGTATTATAACCTGGCTGTTCGATTTCACCAACTGTGTGTTTATCCATGCTATTCAGATTTTGACATAGCGAAAGGATTTCAGATGAGTTGATCACTTTGTTCATCTGCTAAGAGTGTCCGCTGCGAGCATTCTTTTACCAAAATCAATTCAAATGAACGGGGAGTAATTACTTGCTGTTGTTGTGTCATACAAACTTGTGTCAGAGATAATAATTCAGTGAGATGTAATGTAATATATGGCAATACATTATGATTTATCGACAAATTGATTGAAATTCTAGTCCACAAACAAAAATGTAAAACACAGCCGAACAAAAATAAAACTGGAGCATTCTATTATACCATGTCAATCTTACTACGTGACTGTGTATAATATATAACTCGCATACTATTTGTGTACTATTGATCAATGTATACTATTTATCAGTGTATACTACAGGTCAGTGTATATTACATGTCAGTGTATACTACATGTCAGTGTATATTACATGTGTGTGTTACATATGAGTGTATACTACATGCCAGTGTATACTACATGTGAGTGTATACTACATGCCAGTGTATACTACGAGTCGGTGTATACTACATGTCAGTGTATACTACATGTGAGTGTATACTACACGTCAGTGTATACTACATGTAAGTGTGTATTACATGTGAGTGTATACTACATCTGAGTGTATACTACATGTGAGTGTATATTACATGTGAGTGTATAATACATGTGAGTGTATACTACATGCCAGTGTATACTACATGTGAGTGTATATTACATGTGAGTGTATACTACATGTCAGTGTATACTACATGTGAGGGTATACTACATGTCAGTGTATACTACATGTCAGTGTATACTACATGTGAGTGTATACTACATGCCAGTGTATAATACATGTGAGTGTATACTACATGCCAGTGTACATTACATGTGAGCATATACTACATGTCAGTGTATAGTACATGTCAGTGCATACTACATGTGAGTGTATACTACATGTCAATGTATATTACATGTGAGTGTGTATTACATGTGAGTTTATACTACATGCCAGTGTATACTACATGTGAGTGTATACTACATGTGAGTGTGTATTACATGTGAGCGTATACTACATGTGAGTGTGTATTACATGTGAGTGTATACTACATGTCAGTGTATATTACATGTCAGTGTATACTACATGTCAGTGTATATTGCATGTGAATGTGTATTACATGCGAGTGTATACTACATGCCAGTGTATACTACATGTCAGTGGATACTACATGTGAGTGTATACTACATGCCAGTGTATACTACATGTCAGTGTATACTACATGTGAGTGTATACTACATGTGAGTGTATACTACATGTGAGTGTATACTACATGTCAGTGTATACTACATGTGAGTGTATACTACATGTCAGTGTATACTACATGTCGGTGTATACTACATGTGAGTGTATACTACATGTCAGTGTATATTACATGTGAGTGTGTATTACATGTGAGTGTATACTACATGTCAGTGTGTACTACATGCCAGTGTATACTACATGTGAGTGTATACTACATGTGAGTGTATACTACATGTCAGTGTATACTACATGTGGGTGTATACTACATGCCAGTGTATACTACATGTCAGTGTATACTACATGTGAGTGTATACTACATGTGAGTGTATACTACATGCCAGTGTATACTACATGTGAGTGTATACTACATGCCAGTGTATACTACATGTCAGTGTATACTACATGTGAGTGTATACTACATGTCGGTGTATACTACATGTGAGTGTATACTACATGTCAGTGTATATTACATGAGAATGTATACTACATGTGAGTGTATACTACATGCTAGTGTATACTACATGTGAGTGTATACTACATGTCAGTGTATACTACATGTGGGTGTATACTACATGTGAGTGTATACTACATGTCAGTGTATACTACATGTGAGTGTATACTACATGTCAGTGTATACTACATGTCGGTGTATACTACATGTGAGTGTATACTACATGTCAGTGTATATTACATGTGAGTGTGTATTACATGTGAGTGTATACTACATGTCAGTGTGTACTACATGCCAGTGTATACTACATGTGAGTGTATACTACATGTCAGTGTGTACTACATGTCAGTGTATACTACATGTCAGTGTATACTACATGTGAGTGTATACTACATGCCAGTGTATACTACATGTGAGTGTATACTACATGTCAGTGTATACTACATGTGGGTGTATACTACATGCCAGTGTATACTACATGTCAGTGTATACTACATGTGAGTGTATACTACATGTGAGTGTATACTACATGCCAGTGTATACTACATGTGAGTGTATACTACATGCCAGTGTATACTACATGTCAGTGTATACTACATGTGAGTGTATACTACATGTCGGTGTATACTACATATGAGTGTATACTACATGTCAGTGTATATTACATGAGAATGTATACTACATGTGAGTGTATACTACATGCTAGTGTATACTACATGTGAGTGTATACTACATGTCAGTGTATACTACATGTGGGTGTATACTACATGTGAGTGTATACTACATGTGAGTGTATACTACATGTGAGTGTATACTACATGTGAGTGTATACTACATGCCAGTGTATACTACATGTCAGTGTATATTACATGTGAGTGTATACTACATGTGAGTGTATACTACATGCCGGTGTATACTACATGTGAGTGTATACTACATGCCAGTGTATACTACATGTCGGTGTATACTACATGTGAGTGTATACTACATGTCAGTGTATACTACATGTCAGTGTATACTACATGTGAGTGTATACTACATGTCAGTGTATACTACATGTGGGTGTGTATTACATGTGAGTGTACACTACATGTGAGTGTATACTACATGCCAGTGTATACTACATGTGAGTGTATACTACATGTGAGTGTGCATTACATGTCAGTGTATACTACATGTCAGTGTATAGTACATGTGAGTGTGTATTACATGTGAGTGTATACCATATATTTATATATACACAACATGTCCGATGTAATATATGTCTAGTTCTGTTATTAGCCCTTCAGTTTTTCTTCACTTTCTACCACCTCTATTTATTTTGGCCATAACAGATCATCTAAAATGAAAAAAAAAACAAATTACCTGGGAGGGGCAAGCAGTCAGGGGGAGGGTTAAAACAATAGCACCATGAAGGTGAATGGTGTAGCACAGTGATGCGACATTTCTCAAACCCTTTTGGAGCACTAAGAATTAAACTCTATTCTGTAACAGGTTGTTGACTCACTCTCTGATTCAGCTGCTTTGAACAACACCACACAATGGTCACTGCTGAATCACCACTGGTTGTAGTAACAAGGTGAAACAGTTCTTCATGGTCTGTACACATCTTTGTGACTCGAGGTATAGTATCCCTGAGTGATTAGATAGGAGGATGTGGCTGAGCATCAAAAACATACTAAAAAGTTAAAAACACCCGGAATTTGCTGTGAAAGAAGCATTTTCTTGTCACATACATGCTACACCAGACCACGAGTATCAGCTGGAATCCACACGTTGCCCTTATCAAAGATTTGAAGCTGATGAAAAAAATTGTATAAAGTGGCTGTGATACTACCAGTGGAATCGATAATGAAATGAAACACCGGGTGATCGTAATGAGACATTGTTTTTTAAAGCAAAGGTACTTTTTCTCAATTGCTTCTCTGTAACAACCACTGGCGTGACACAAATAACTTTTGCACCATCGAATGGACAATAATTTTTTCTAAAACCTGATGCTCTATTTGAGGAGAATTTTTCAAACTAAAAGTTGCAACTCTACTAGCTAAATAATAATAAACATACTTAAAAAGAACCTTGAAAATATTTTTATTATTATCATTCATTGATTGAGCTAAAAAAAGTATAGAACTACTATAAATCCAACAACTGTCTATGCTACTACTAGTAACAAAACATACATGAGTCTGTTCAGTGAAAACAGAACCTCTCAAGTATCACAGTATCGAAGTTTGCAGGCTCATAAGTCAGCAAACACACATCATAACAAAGTGATCACAGCATTATCCCATTTCCAGATACCTACTCTATACATGATATGTATAATTTTTTGATTGACATAATAAAAACGAAATTAAGGGAAAAATAATTTATATTTTCTCATTATTTCTGCGTGTCGACAGATAAAAATAAAAAAAACGCAATGTTTCAGAGCTAATTACAGTTGACTTGCGTATTAGCATTGTGAAGACTTAATAAAATCTAAAACTAGAACGGCTTAACAGCAACTGGTAAGTAAAAAACTGTTGACAAATATTGTGAAGGACCGGCGCCATCTTACTAACATTCTATGGTATATTATTCCAGTATTTACACTTACCTAGTTCTATGTCTGCACTCTAGCGCAGCTTTGTTCTATGCATTTACTTTTACCCTACTTTAGCATGCAATCATATATGTTGGCCATGTGCAACTACCCAAGCAATCACTCTAGTACCACCTCTTATATTTTATTGGCACATGCTAGCCAATTGTTTGTGCTAGGTGTGGCCACCTTTGCCTATCACTTTTATGTTACATAATCATGTATATAAATATGGATGTTTTGATCAATAAAGTCAGAGTCAGCTTGCACACTCTCAGAAGTTTCTTTGTTCTCTAACAAATAATAACTTCACTGCGCTAAGTACATGCTCGTACGACAAACACTATTACTCGAGTAGTAATACATAAGCAGATCAGCCTGAACCTCTGCTGGCCGAACCTAGCCTTGACTAGTTCGCCCTTCAAAGTTCGGCCTCTGGCTTGCACTGAAATAGCTAACGCAACAGACAGCTAGACAGTAAACTAGGATGGTAATGCACCACTCCCAAGGATACTAGTCGACCTGTGGGCGGGTTGTATTGCTCAAGCGATAGACACAGTTTGTCATCACAGTTCGGGAGGTTGTGCAGGTAGGCCGAGCTACCAACTCACACCCCCACAGTGAAATCCTGCACATTGGTGGCAGCAGTGAGATTGACAGACACCCACAAGAAACGACTCCCAGAAGATGGCACAAAGAAGAAGAGCGCTGAGTATCGACCGGGATCTTTCCAGCCTGCAGATGATGGGGACGCTCACCAACATCCTAGACCGCATGACAATAGCCTCAACGCGAAATAAGTTTAGAGTACCACAGTATGATGGTACAGGAGATGTGGACTATTTCTTGCAACGGTTTCAGGAGGTGGTCGACGCTAACCATTGGCTGGCGGAAGACACAGTGATCCACCTCAGGCAAAGCTGAGCGGTGCGGTCGAGGCGAGACCACTGAGGAAGTGACACGGACACTGCAGGCGACCTTTGGCATGACTCGTTCGGAAGCTCAAGCAAAACTGCTAAGCTACCGACGAAACCCCAGAGACAGTCTCAGAGACCACGCACTCACGGTCAAACACCTCATCAAGGCTGCCCACAGCACCTTGCCACGACAGAATAGAGAGGAACTGGTACTGCAGACTTTTCACAGTACACTGGGGCATACGTACTTGCAACGACACCTGTTGGCAGTACGCCTACAGAACCTGGAAGAAGCGATTCTGGCAGGGAAATGAGTTCCTGCAGGTACCACATCAACCCTTAGGCGGGCCCCACATCAGGACAGTGGAGGCCGACCCTCTGGAAGAGGAGACAACCCAACAGAAGGAGATGACTCGACACCAAGAGGTACAGGACCCCTTGGCACAGCTGCTTCGGACCGTAGAGGGACTGAGCAAGGAGATTGCCAGTCTAAAGGCGGAAACGAAGACCGAGCCACCAAAGAGATGTTGGGGATGTCAACAGATAGGTCATACCCGGAAGGCATGTAGAACCGTCCCCTGGCCTAGCCGCCAGGGAAACGACTACCGCCCGCAGCAGTAGCGAGGACCAACTGGCTGCACACGGGCAATGACAACCCAGAAGGGAAGGGCACAGGCTCCCTCCAGTGGACCAGCGACAACGCGGCGAGCGACTCCTCCTCTGGACCTCCTGACTAGTCCCCCCTATCGCCCTACACAACCGTTTTGCCAGCCTGTCGGAACCCGACAGCCCAGCGGCAGTAGAAACAGACGGCGACGGGACTCTCGAGCAGCAGGAACCACCCAGGCTCAGAAGGGAGGACAGGCAGACCCAGACGCCCCCGCTGGAGAAGGAAGAATTCGTTCCGAAACCTGTGACCCTCCAACTCAACCAGATCGAGCGACCATATCGGTCAAGCTACTACCTACATGGAAGGTAGAAGGAGAGGCGGTGACACACCTCATTGACACGGGCTGCAACACTAACCTGTTGGCCAAGCGAGTCTTTGACCGGTTACCGAGCACGTCCAGCGCAACCTGCAACACTATGACTCCCATGGGATCATGGCCGACGGCACCAGACTCCCATTCTACGGCTTGCTCGCACTGAAGGGAAGGATACGTCATGTAAAGTTTGAGGAAACCTTTGTGGTGAGGCCAGAATAAACGAGGACGTCATCCTAGGATCCTAGGGATGCCCTTCCTGACAAGCCAAGGATGCCAGATGGGGTTTGACCGTCCAGTGCTGATTATCCAAGGAAAAGAGCTGGCTGTGTGTACCCGACTGCCACGGGAGAAAATCTCGTGTCCAAGGTACAAGTGCGACAGGACACCCAGCTGCCCTCCACAGACGGGAAGTAACCATCCATGTCATCTGAGCTTCAAGGACACGTTTCCCCCAGGAGTGATCGAGAGCATACAGGGTGGGATACCCATCGCCACCAGTATCAGCAAACCAGACGCCCAAGGGCGCGTGCTGGTCAGATGTCTCAACCCCACGCAGGACACCCTAAGACTACCCGCAGGAGAGGTTATTGGTACCTTTACGGGAATGGAAGAGGGTGGCGTCCAGGGGTTGACCGAACAAGGACAACAGAGGAACGAGACGGGAGGAAGAGAGATACCCCCCCATCTACACGACCTCTTCAGTCAGGCTAAGAGAGGGTGCCAGAACCCGTGGCAGGAGAGCAACAGGTGAAGCAGCTGCTGATCAAAATACCAGATGGTATTCAGCAGCCACAGTGGAGATTTGGGCAGGACGACCCTAGCAGAGCACTCGATCCCCACAGTAGAGGGGGGCTCGACCCATCCGGTGCCCACCACACCGCCTGGGGCCAGAGAAAGAGGCGGAAGCAGAACGCCAAATAAAGGACCTCTTGGAGAAGGACCTGATTGAGCCGGCCGATGGAGCATGGAGCTCCCCCGTGGTGCTTGTGAGAAAAAAATACGACACGTGGAGATTCTGCGTGATTACCAGAGGCTGAATGATATAACCAAACAGGACGCCTACCCCATCCCCAGAATCAACGAATCGCTGGACGCCCCTGGCCGGTAGTAAATACTTTACTACGCTGAACCTCACCAGTGGATACTGGCGAGGTACCCCTGGATCAGGATGCAAGCGAGAAGTCGGCCTTCACCACCAGAAGCGGCCTGTGGAAATGGAAGGTGTTGCCATTCAGACAGACATCAGCTCCCGCCACCTTCCAGAGGCTCATGGAAAAAGGTCCTCAAAAGTCTCCACTGGAAGACTCTGCTCCTGTAACCATGATCGCACCCGACTTCCAGACGCACTTACGGAGGCTAGGCTCAGTGCTAGGATGACTCCGCCAGGCAAACCTGAAGGTGAAGCACTCCAAATGCGAGCTGCTGCAGGAAGAGGTCAAGTACCTCGGACATGTAGTGAGTGCAAAAAGGGGTCGCCACCGATCCAGGGAAGGTGAAGGACCGTCAGGAGATGGGAAGCACCTAAGGACGTAAAGGGACTGCAGGCGTTCCTAGGAACGGCCGGGTATTATCGTCAATACCTCCCCGATTACGCCACTATCGCCAAACCTCTCACAGTGATGACAGGAAAGGAGACACCATGGAAGTGGGGGACAAGCAGAGCAGACAGCCTTTGACCAGCTCAAAGCCAGACTCACCCAGGCTCCAGTACTCGGGTACCCCGACCCCAACTTACCGTATACACTGGACACAGACGCCAGTGCGGTAGGAAGTCGGTGCTGTGCTCTCCCAAGTGCAGGAAGGAAAGGAACGCGTCATTGCGTATTTTAGCAAGACGCTGGCGCCAGCCGAGAGGAATTACTGTGTCACTCGGAAGGAGCTGGTCGCGGTCATCAAGGCAGTGAAACATTTCTGTCCCTACCTCTACGGGCGGGAATTCAAGCTCCGGACGGACCACGCCTCCCTACGCTGGCTGTGCAGAAGGAAGGAGCCATCGAACCAGATAGCTCGCTGGCTAGAGATATTGGCTGAGTTCCGATACAAGCTCGAGCACCAAGCAGGCACTCAACATGGCAATGCTGATGGACTCAGCCGACAAGGACCCTGCGCGGACTGCAGGCAGTGCGGCTCCATGGAGCAGAGAGATGGGGGACCTTATGCCGAGCCGAGACGGCCGGGGGACGTGTTGAATAGGGAGTCAGCAGAGAGAGCAGAAAAGGAGGAGCGGGGTTAACCTCACTGTGACAAACCCGGTACATTCTGCCCAAACCTTAGCTCAAGAGCAGAGGGACGGACAGGATGCGGTAGGCCGGATTTATGCCGAGCTGAGACGACCGGGAAGCATCACAGAAAGACAGTTGGCTGAAGGAAGTGTTGAGCTGAAGAGACTCTATGAGCGGAAAGAAGCGATGGAGATCCGCCCAGACGGGGTACTCACCATCATGCTCCACCACCCTTCCAGACCAAAGCGCTGTGTAGTCTGTCCGCCCAGCAGGAGGACGCAAGTCGTCTGGGAGACGCACAGGCTGATTCACGCAGGAATACACCGAACAAGGCAGCGCATCCTACTAGATTGGTACTGGCTGGGCATTGCCCCCCTGGTCAGGAGACTGATAAAGGATTGCGAGGTATGCCAGGTGGCTAAGAACGGAAGGAGAGCAGAAAATTCCCACGGACAGCGGATGTATGCCGGTCGACCATTCCTGAAGCTAAACTTAGGGGATAGGCTCCCTGAAGTCTGGCTTCAACAGGCGGCAGTGGAGCCGTGAGGCTCTGGTGGCACATTAAATCGGGATATAGCGCTGTGGAAGGAGCTGAAGGCCCACTGTGTCTCGAATCCTGAATTAACAGGATACTGTGGTACCGTCTAGTCGGCTCGACTGTAGGTCGGAAAATACTACAGCGAGAGGTACGTGCATGATAGTCCACACCTAGCCAGCATGGAATGGCAGAGTTAACACATTCATTACAGGGTGCTTTCTGTGGTTTTCGTGGTTTTTCGCTTATTTTCATTATTTTTTAGCGGCCCACTCGATGCAGCTACAACAGTGAAACAAATACCAAAAGAACGATAAGATTCTCCTTAAAAATTATAGGGGCATTATCATGGACACAGAAAAAAACCAAAAAAATATTCCCCGCCTACCCTTTTGGGCCCTTATTGCGACATAGCAAGTAACCACGAAGCTAGGCCGAGGGGAGGCCGATGTATGGATTTGCATTTTACACGGGAAATATTTGTCCTAGACACAAAAAAATTGCAGCAATGAAAAGGTGGCAAAATTTTGTTCTAAAATGATTATTTATTTGCTAGGTTGGGCTTTGAAAAAAAAAAGCCTTAAAACCTCAATCAAAAAACCACAAAACCACAAGAATGCCATTGCGCAACATCTGTAATGGCTTATTAATTGGTTTTTATGAACTATAGAAAAAAATACTTATATTGTTTGAAAGTCAACAAAAGACTGCCAAGACAATGTTTCAGTATTTATCTCTCAAATTTACTTTTTATTTCGCCAAAGGAACCCTTTTAAATACTTTAATTATTTGCCCCAAAATGATGTTGTGGGTAATAATAGTAAAAAACAATGGCTACTATTGATAAATAATTACCAACCTTATATTGTTTTGATATTCATAGAAATTGGTGTATATGATCAAAAGACCATGGGGATTCTGAATATCAAACTTATTTTGACAGCCGCTACCGTTTTGATGGGAAAAATTAGCTCCGAAAATAAGTCCGATTTCGGCAATAATTATTATAAATAACGAAAAGTTGAAAAAATTCATAAGTCAGCCGAAACTTGTCCAATCAGTATGAAACTTGGTGAATATGAGCGCTAGGATGTGTTTTTTCCTTCGTTTTAAAAAAATTGTGCTAAATATCTTAAATAAGAAAAATAATTACAATGAAAAAAATGACGATTTTGGTAATAATTATTAATTATTATTACAATGAGTGAGAAACTACACTTACCGTGCTCGAAATTTTATCAAAACTGGTCACTTTGCTCAAAACATGGTGCTTTTGATATCCTTATATTTAGTTTTTTGAAAATCTATCTATAAAAAAAAAATTCTAAAAAACAAAAGCAACCGCATGCACCAAAAATCTGTGCGCCATTGCTGGTTGCTAAGGAACAAAAACCAAAAATAAAAAATTGTAAAAAGTAGAAACTAGACTGAGGCCATGTATTAAAGATAATTTAGAATTATACAGCAAATGATTCTGAATAGAATGATACCAAAATGTAACACCTTACTCTTACTTTGCTCACATGGAAATTGTGAACAGACAATTACCGGTTTACTGTACTCATTCCAAGTGGGCTCGTGTCATGTAAGAGATGTGTTAAGTCCATATCCTGGAACGCTGGTGAACTGAGTAAGTGTGTGTTGATGTTGAATTAGGGTTGCCAGATGTCCCGGGTAGTCCGGATTTTTCTCGGTTTTAAAGCCCAAAATACTGGCTGCTAACGAGTGTTCCGGATTCTGCAAATTGACTAAAATGAAGTTTTTTATTAATAATAATCCCACTTGAGCTTTGCATAGCAGTTGTAATATTTTTTCTTTTTGCTCAAAACAACTAAGCAGGATAAATGTTGAGATGGATACGAATTACTAACTATTTTATTAGACCAATACAAAAGTAAGTGAATCTAAGTTGTTTGTGTGCAGCGTTTTGCTATTAGACTAGAAAAACGATATAATTACAATAGCTGTTATTCGACCACTTTCATACATGTGTTGTGAGGGGGAGTGTTATAACCACATAATAACAAGATACAAAGAATCATAGGCTAAAAAACAACGATCAACCTAGCAGGAACAGCAGAAGCAAACACTGATCTGTAATAATAAATTGATGACAAGTACATTTTTTCAATACTTCCTTCTGTTGCATTTTAAGAGAGGGTCAATCAAAACCGTGTTGTAGAATTCCATTGTTGTGCTATTGTTATTTTAAATTGGTTTTATTATTTATCAAGTTATGTCATCCATTCTTCATCTGTCAGTTAGAATAAAAATAATTATGTAATCCAAGTGAGTGTGTCTGTCTGTGTTTTCACCTATTTTTTAATTATTATTATAAATTTTATATTATAATCAATTAATTAATAGTTATTATTATTACTTATTATGAATTATCATCATTTATGATAATATTACTTATTATTATTAATTATTATTCTCACTTAATATTTTTATTAATAAGTCTAGCTGCTACTATTGTTGCTGCTGTGATATTATTATTATTATAATTGTTGTTTTATTATTATTAGTATTATTAGTTAATGATAATAATAAATCAGTTTTTTTACTGCTATCTAATCATTTTATTATCAATTATCTTTAAACTATTTGTAGTTACTAAAAAGAATAATTTATAAAATAATAATAGTCATTATTTTACTACAAAACTTGGTTGCATTGTAAGTGCTACATCTGAGAAAAAAAGAACGACAGGTGAAAGAAAGTAAGCAGTTATCAATATTTATGAATGATAATGTACAGGAATTTACCGTCAGGAGTGGTAGCGACCACCTGTACAACGGCCCACAGTAACGAGTAAACACAACAGTGCAGTGTACGCCTGTCCAACTCGCTCTCCACCTATCCCGAGGAGTAGGTGTAGCAGGTCGACCTAGCCGTTCGAATAACTGTTCCAATATCACTTGCCCGTAGGTCAAGTGCAGTGTGAGTCGAGATCGACTGACCACTTTCTATTGACTGTTTATTCTAGTTGCTAGTCGACTGATTTCAGTGCAATTCCTCTGTCCACTAATTCGTATGAGTGCTGAACTTAGCAAGTTCCTTCGCCAGTGTAATTAGTGCAAGTGCTTACTTGTGTTATCTCTGTCAAGCTACCTGTGCTCGAGCATAAGTGCGCTTATGCTATTAGACCAAACAAGCAAGTGAGAGTGTAGGCAGTAACTCTCATTTATTTGATACATGACACGACTATTTAAGCACAAAAGTTATATAATATTGATTGACACAAGAGAACACAAAAGCAGGCCATGCCTGTGCACGAGATTGGATAATTAGTAGCCAATAGAACCTTTAGAAAATATAACAGGTGTGGCTTGGCAGCACGGTTGGTTGCCCAAGCACATGTAGGAAAATAGTGAATTCGTGCAAATAATAAACTGTATATAAATGTGTGCAAGTACATAGAACAGTGTATGGATAGGAATAGACAGTTCGGCAGGGTAAGAGTATGTAACTATAGGTATATGTAGTTCGGCAGTTGACTAATGTTTGTGGGGTCGACCTGCTATAGGGTCGAGGCACATTTCCTCCACAATAATAATACCCCAGGGCCATTCCCCACCCCGCATCATGATCATCATCATGATCATGTGAAAGTGTTCCTCTTTGAGACAATTCACGACTGGCAACCCTATGTATGTTGAAACAATTATTTATTAATTAATATTATTATAAATATATACTATTATTATAATTATTACTACTATACATACTATCTATAAGAAAATAATAATAAATAATAATAATAATAAGTGGTAAATAAATGATAATAAATAAATTGTTATAATAATCATAATAATGTAGCTATAAAAAAAATTAGGTTACCAAACCATGATGATTGCGAGTATGTAGGACCGAAAGCAGGTACATACTGTTGTGTTGTTGCTGTTGTCATAAGAGTCCAGACTTGCCAACCTGGGAGTGGGGAATTGAGTGAGAATTAGATTTGGGGCAAACTTCACGCGCAGAATTTGATGAATGGGGCAATATGCATTAATAAAAAGCTAAATGCAAGGTGGTTACTACAACCAGCTAATTCAACATGTCATATCATGTATGGATGGATATAGTGGCAGACCTGGAAATGTGTGAAAGGAAACTCACTTAGGCGCGGAGCGGTGAAAATTTTTTTCGCTTCTTTCAAAGCATAATGCTCTTTCTTTTAAATGATTTGCTCCTCTTTGAAATAAAATTGGCTCCCCTATGTACTATCTTGAAACACAGCTATGGCACACCCATGGACACACAGGATTCTGGCACCATTTTGCAAGTTTCAAAGAAAGTAAATTGCAGCCGGTGTATAACACAGAGCTACTACTGTAAAAAGCTGTCGGGCTTTTGCCACTTTCAGGAAATTAATGTTGTGTTACAAAACACAACATAATAAAGTTCCCAAAAGTGGCTCAAACCCACCAATATTCTGCTGTAGGCCTGTGTAAAATACCTATGGATTAAACTTAGGTAACAATAATACTTTCAATAAAGTTTTTCAAAAATATTAAATGGAAAGGTCTTTTTCATTTATGATGGTGCTATAATAGTAATATCAATTATTATAATTGATTATATTCATTCCTATTATTATTATTTAATAATTATAAATAATCATCAATTGCTTTTTTTGTGGATTTTTCTATGTAAAGAGTTTTTTGTGCATGCAGTGCTTGGTTTAAAAGTTCTTGAAATTTCATTGGTTGTTGGTTTCTCATAAATACAAATGACTGCAGTTGAGAGCATGGCAAAATATAGCAAACTTGTCTGTACCTAGTGTTCTGAACCAACAGTCACCATGCCAGTATTTGTGGTAACCTGTATTTCAGAAGTGTTAGGTCACCTGAAACAACACAAAATAAAAAATTGTGTCAAGTATGTAAGCCTAAATGGCAGCCTTAGAGAAATAATCACCAATACTTTTAATACAGCAAGTTCAACTCCTTCCACTACTAGTATTAGTAGTCATGATATTAACGAAAGTGCAGCAACAACAGCATCCTTACCCAGCTACCACAACAAGCGACTCCCATTTCAGACTGTCTAACTGGTGAGTTATAAACTTGAAATAACTTGCCCTTAAGTTTATAATGTTCAAAATAATAAAAGACAAATATTAGTTATAAAACAATAACCAACTTTCCTTAATAGATTTATTGATACATTATCCAGGTAATAAGTATATTATGTATACTGATGTTGATTTTGTGAGTGAATGATGCTTTTTGTATTCTCAAAAACTTGGACAAAATAATCAAAGTCACTCAATAAACTAACAAGTTAATATTTTAGTTAATTTTTTGATGATATGTTTTTGCTGCAAAATGTATAGACCATCATCACTCACTGGCCAACTGTGATACTGCAGTAAGTAAGATGTGTATGTTCTTGCACCTGTTAGAACATATATATCTTAACGCAGCATCATTGACTGAACCTTCCGAAATATTCTGTGTAGGCCTGTGGTATCGAGTGTAAATAAAGGACAATAAATAATTATGATTTATTTATTACTGATTGATGTGCACTTGCATACACGGTCACAGTGGTGAACACAGCATGTGAGTTTTGTTGAAATGATCTGTAGTAACAAGTAAATGTCTAAAAATTAATATATCAATATGATAGTTAATGTGAATTATTTACTTTCAGCTTTGTTATACAGTTGAAGAAACGCCGAGTAGTATGCAATGAAAACTTATATGAGTAATATTTTGTTAACTATTCTTCTCTCAATAAAACCAGATGTTGTTGCTCATATATAAACCTCAATTTGCTTTATATCCAGATAGTTATGTAATCTTTCTTATACTATACATACAGACCATTGGCGTGCCTGTGTTGTCAAGCCTGTAGTCAACAATTGCAAATCTATGCATACTTACTAGTGGCAAAGAAAACGTTTTGATAGCACATGTGCTACTACTATTAGTAAACAACAAAGGTGTTGACCAATCAACATGTAGTCTGATTTCAACCAATCACTGCGTGCACAAAAAACCTCTTTACATAAAAAAATCTGTATTTTGTAATTAAAGTATTGTATTATAATTTTATCATATTAATTAATTAATAATAATTAAAATAATTATTAATAACTATAAAACAATGACATTAAAGATAAATGTTGATGATAGATAATAATGATAATAATTATCATTACTTAATACTAACACTGTGACTATTAATAGTAATAGATAATATTATTTATTAACTAATAAATAATAATAACTACTGTAACTACTACTATTATAATATAATAATAATAATAGTAAAAATTATTATTATTATGTTGATGTTGAAAACATTGAAAAAAACAGTTGATAACAATTTTCATTTGACAGCTGAATTTTTGCAGAGGTCAACTGCTCTTGCACTGAAAAAAATAAAGTAGTCATAGTAAGTGGTAGTGGTTAGCAAGACTAACAACATATGCTGAGATAAATTTCATCCATGAGTTAGTACAAAAGAGAAAAACATGATACGATGATGATAGTAGATATGTGCCACAAGTGGGTCAGGCCTGCTGAAAACACAGCCCAAATACTAAATCTAGTTGAAGGGCAACTACAAGCACCCCTAAAGTGAGGAAGTATTTCATAGACTATCTGCAGTTCAACCCTTTGCAGCGATGCAAACAAAATACTATTATTTTGAGCATAGATGATGTAATAGTTGATAGATAGTAGTTGATTATTATAAATTATAAAAATTTAGTAAAATAATATTTTTTTAGTCATAATGGGGGAAAGCGTGAGACGCGCGTGAGAGACGTGAGAAATGGGGCAATTGAGTGAGTCTCACGCAGAATGCGTGAGAGTTGGCAAGTCTGTAAGAGTCTGCTCACACCAATCTGAATCTCAATTGAGCAACGATTTCCTTGCAAAAAGTTTAACCGCTTTGTTGATATTTCCCGCCTTAGGGAATTTCTAACTAGGGGGGAAAATTCGAATTTGACCTATGATGAACTGCATTGATCTCTATGCCCATTGAATAATAGGTCTATTGGATTCGCAAGTCTAGATAGCCTTATGTAGCTTAAGATCTTCGTTTATTATAGACATTACATTGATTAGGTCAGCACATAGGGCTTCAACACTAGAAAAGTGTAATCAAAGGCTATTTAATTTACGCCGCACATCCATCAAAGGTCAAGTATGTGTATTAAATATAAAAAAAATAATATATAATAGTGTACAGGAAATACATCGCACGATGCCAAACGACAAAGACATTATATCGAGCCAAGCTACGAACTTTCCACTTTTATATCAAATATTATTTATTTCTATCCTCTGTATTAAGGCATTGACTGTCATTCCAAGCCTTGACTGTATCGCATGTTATGTAACAGTTTATATAAATAGAGCAGCTATGCCTCACAACAAGCAGTGTTCACCGCGAGGCATAGCTAGACAATTCCTTTGAGAATAAATATAGCTAAACACTCTCTCAAGCTTTAGTCTTGATTTCTACACAATTTCTACATTACTACTCTACCAGGCAACCAGCTCTGACGACCTACTAGGTCTGGCAGCACCAGTGTTGTACGACGAGTAGTAGGCTCGAGGCAGACTTGCCTGACAGACTCTTGCCTATCACGGCCTACCTTTGGCAGCAATGCTGAAGGACGGACGCTGAGGAGGCCGAGCTGGCAGCAAGCTCGTCTGAGAAGGCAAACAACTCTGCTACCTAGAGGGTGCAGGTGCGCTACCAAGGTGACCGGCCACGTCACCCACAAAATCCTGCACATTGGTGCCAGCAGTGGGATCTGCAAATCCCTGACAGAGAACCTCTAGGACAAGGCAGAGCCAGATAGCAGACCATGGCTAGCAGACGAGCCATGAGTGTTGATCGCGATCCTACTACTAGGATCATGGGTCAGCTGACAAATATACTGGACAAGTTGACAGACGCACCCCCACAAGTGAATCCATTTAAGGCGCCTACGTACGATGGTACCCGGGGATGTCCAGTATTTCCTCCAGCGCTTTCAGGAAGTGTCGGAAGCAAATAACTGGGCACCAGCTACGGCCATCATACACCTGAGGCAGTCCTTGCAAGGGAAAGCGCAACAGTGCGGAAGAGGAGAGACGATGTGGGCAATTATGGACTCACTAAAGGCAAGCTTCGGGCTTACCCGCCGAGAGGCTAGGGCCAGACTATCCGGCTACCGAAAGGAGCCGAGGCACTCACTGAGAGAGCACGCTCTGGCCATAGAGACTCTGGTGGAGGCCGCCCACGATGACTCCACCTGCATGCAAAGAAATGAATATGCGTTAGAGCATTTTCAAAACACATTAGGCAACGCCTACCTACAAAGGCACCTCCTGGCGATACAGCCGACCTCCTTGGAAGCAGCTGTGAAAGCAGGTAATGAGTATCTGCAGATACAGCCAACCTACACCGGACCTAAGGTTCGGACGGTAGAGATCGAGGAGGAAGAGGAGTGCCAGCAAGTCAAGGTTCGAGGAGAGGCCCCTGGAGTAGAGGCCCACCTGGAGACGCTGGCCAAGGCCCTTAGCGCACTCACGCAGCAGGTGGCCACCCTTAAGACGACCCAGCCAGACAGCACACCCACTCGACCACCAAGAGGGTCGTCAAGTGCTGGAAGTGCCAGAAGCTGGGGCACACCCAGAGGGAGTGCCGTCAAGACACCTACCAGGGAAACGCAACCGGCCCGCAGCAGTAGGGAGACCTACTGGCTGCAGATGGGCCCAAAGAACCAAAAAGCCAGACAGGTCTGGAAGACAGACCCAGGATGGGTGGCAGGAAGTAAGGCGTCCAGCCTACGCTCCGCCCCTACCACAGCCGGTATCGGTTCTGACCCAGAACAGGTTTGCCGACCTGTCCGCTTTAAACGGAGACTCAACTGACGATGAGGAACCGCCGTCAGTTTCCACTGAAACATACGCAGAGAGAAAGAGGCCAGCAGCGCAGTGGCGAAGACAGGTGCAGACTCCTGCTCAGCACAGGAGAGAGCCCTCAGCATCGCCTGGACTGCCCACAGAGGCCAAGCAGTGGCGTAAACGGGTGCAGACTCCTGCCTCTCACAGGAAAGAGCCCCCAGTGTCACCTGGACTGCCGGCAGAGGCTACCCCTCTTACATCTTGTGTAAACCAGATGGAACGACCACATAAGTCCAGCTATTATTTGCCGGGCAAGGTGGAAGGGAAGACCGTGACCTATCTGATAGACACAGGTTGCAATACCAACCTGCTATCGAAGAGCGTGTACGACAAGCTACCAGACAGCCGGAAA
>CALYOO010000107.1:0-47835 GCA_945261195.1 Cryptosula pallasiana
TTGCTTGTTTTGTCTTTGCTAATATTCATTAATAGCATTTTTATTGTTGTAGAAGTATGAGCTGGATCATTCATATCCAATGCTGAGAAGACGTGAGGTAAGAAGAGCAACAACACATTCTCGTGTACAATTAATTTGAATAACGATAGCATATACAAGTTGGTCATACATCGAAAGGATTTATAAATGCTTAATGGTGGCTCAGTGCGCGTTGGGTTCTGCATTTTACAACATATGGATGCTTTCCCAACCATCTGAGCGCTTTCTGGAGTATCTGAGTTTTTTGAGACCTTTATGCTTTGTACGATTGTTCATATGCTTTAAAAACCCATGCTTGTTCACTGGTTCACTCTATTGATACTATATCATATTCATCATACTATATCACATTTCACAGATGACTAAAATTGTTTCGCCCTGAACTGATTAGAGAACTTCAAATTGACTGAATAAAGGAATTTTTGTTGATATTATCATTATTGTTATTATTTCAAACAAGATAGTATAGCTAACAATCGTTTTATTCTGAAGCGATTTTTTTCATGTCCATTTATCATGTCATGTCAGTTGTTTTGCATACAGATTACAAACAAAACCAGGTGACTGTTTTTTCATTTGATTCAACTTGCAAACATTTTTAAAATAGTTCACACCAAAACTGTTTGAACAGAACATGCTTTTCCTAATAAAGAACGCTTGCTCTCATTTGTTTGTAACCATTGTGGACAGGTTTTTTCGGACACTTCTGTAAATCTTCTTTTAGGTGGCGAGATTAAATCTCCTAGAACATTTAACGGAAAGCGAGTTGACCGATTTGGGATTTGATATGCCAGAAAAAGCAAATTCACGTAAACTCGTTTCGAACAAGAAGATTAAATCTTCCCTGGCCAAGTTTACTTCGTCCCGTGCAGGTAATAATTCCTTACAGTTGATTTCCAGAAAATGAATATGCTTCTGTTGTAATTTAGCACAAATTTTCATGAGTACCTCATGATTACTTTAGGATTTTTCAACTATTAACCTTGGTGTATTACTTGGTAATAATTGACTATCGATTTCATAATAACTGAGAGTTAGGCTTTAATTGTCTTTTGTTACAGCTTGTCAAACCAGCAGATAATTGAAAAAAAACAGACAGCATCTGTATCATTTGGTGTGCAGCGATTAAATTTTGCCGAAGAATATGTGCAGGTTTGTTCAAGCATTTATTTGACGAATAATTTTACACATGGGCGGATGCGTCGGAATAGAATTGTTGATTGCAGAAATAGTCACAGGTGGAATTTTACATGATTGTGACACACAAACTTGGTGTTTGCTGCTAATATTTGTGCAATTCTATTTCTCACTGAAACATGGTATGATCTCATTGATTACTTCTGCTCGTTTTATCTGTCAAATTTATTGTTGTTGCTGCAAGTTCAGCTTACCCCGCATGTTTCATCTGATTACCAGATTAAAGGCGACAAAAACGAGCTAAAAAACCCTCAGAATAAACCTGTCTATGACTACAAAAAAAATTTATAGAGATATGCTCTAAAGCCTTAAAAACGAAATTCTCACCAGAAGACCAGCTAGGTTTACCAAGAATTGTAATGCTCTTCCCACTTGATGCCACAATGGAGCGGGTTTTGGGACAAAATGATAGGCTATACCGGCGACATGTTTTCATGAAGTGAGTTTGATTTATGCCTACCCTGCAAAGACATAGTATATACCAACCAGTTCGGATCCACCGTCAACCACTTCTTTTCCAGCAGCAACCAGTCCACTTCCATCACCAACCAGTCCACCTCCAACACCAACCAGTCCACCTTCAGCACCAATCAGTCCACATTCAGCACTAACCAGTCCACTTCCAGCACCAGCCAGTCCAACACCAGCCAGTCCAGCACCAGCTAGTCTAAAGGTCCTATGCACACGAACCGTTTTTTGACCCTTGTTCCGTTTCCGTCGAAGGAGCGGATTGCTAGCGGCCGATTATGGGTTGTTCACAGGTACCTGTATAGGTTAAGGCAGATCCTATACAAGCCCATCAAATCCGCTTCCATTTATTCAATGCGGGCTATGTAAGCCACTATTTCCGGGGAAAGCATACATTGCTATTATTATTAATTTTTGGTTGAAATTAACTAGTATTCACCGCTATTTTATTCTAAACTATGAGCCAACGTGAATTGGCAGTTTTGCTATGCCACAACATGAATTTGATGTGTGCATTAGCTGTCGTACATGCAAGGCGTAGGAAAAGAAAACGATTGGATGGGAGGAGGAGATATTGGGTTCATCCGATTAATCAACTGAGGTAGTAGTAGTACTAACTAACTACTTCTGCTACTATGGTTGTTGTTATTGTTTTTTTTGCTATCTATTGTTATTATTATTCATCTATTATTATTATTATTACTCATCCTCATTGTTGCTTATTGGTAAATAATCACGAAAGTCATTTAACTCAAAAAAAAGTGCTCAGTAGTAGTAGTGGTGGTAGTAGTAGTAGGTAGTAGTGAGTCAGTGTATAAACAAGTATTTATTATTTATGACTCGTTCATTATATTATTATTCATCAAGATGATGATTTATCTTCTAATGATTGATAAAAACTATTATAAGTAGTATTACTCATTAATGATGATAACTCATAATCATAATAAATACTGGTTAAATATTTCAAATTAATAATCAATCATCGGTAACGAATAATAACTACTGAACTGCGGCAAATAAATAATTAATAAATGATAGTAGTTTACATTATTAGTATATGTTTTATATATATTTTGTAAATATTATTATAGGTACTTTTTCTAATAATAACAATAATATATGGATAGATAATGCAGTGAAAATTTTTAGATTTTTTTTCATACTCAAAGTTGGTGGCAACTTGTCTAGTAGAAGCTGATACGTTCATTGGCGCTAAAAATAACTAGTTCAATTTTGATCAACATACTTAAGAATGAATTTAAAAAAAAGCTTAATGCCTTGAAAATCACATTGTTTGCGATGGGACCGTAGGCGGATCAACCAGGCATATCTACCAGTGAAAAGATTATATGGGCATATATACATTGTTTGCGTATATATATGATATATATATATCTGCGTACATCAAAACAATTAATTAACCATTATCAAGACGATTGTAATTTGCTACCAACAACAATGATAAGAATGATTGCAATTATGTTTCTATAATATTCAATAATAATTAATTTAACTGCGCAACAACCAGAAGGATAATAATTACTCTCAATTGATGAGTAATTCTTATAAATTAATGTGTTGTTAATTAATATTTTATTATTAACTATTTCTGTTACTATTAGAAATGTGAAAACAGTTTTATTTTCAATATCATTGATGACTATTATTGAGAGTATATTTGTTTTCAAAATCACACTGATAGCAAAATTAAACTTTTCCGCGCTGAAATTAAAAATTTAGACAAATAATTAATTATTCATTACTTTAGTAACTCAGTCTGAGTTGATAGCCAGTAAATAAGTTTTTATTAACGTAAAACCATATCAGTGTTAAGTTCTGCCCGCATTATCAGCGTATTACGGCCCGTGTAATCTCACACTATTGTAAAATTTTTGAAAAAATATTTTTACCGTTTTTCAGAAAACAATTTTTTTTACCAATTAAGTTTTACCAATTATTCAAATAATACACCACTAAATAGCTCACATGCATACGCATGAATAAAAATTAACAAACTGTCAACATACCATTCTGGGTGCTGACAGATTTTAGTTGAAGTATACAAAGTTTGAACACATGTTACTACTACGGAGACAGGTATGAGAAGAAGGTTTCACAAGAATCATGTGCAAGAAATGATTGGTTATCTGATGAATTTTTAAACTTTGGCAATAGTAACCTGGGTTCCAGAGATATTAAAAAAATAAAAAGGGTTTATAACAGCCGGATACAACAAAATTTTACACCATTGTTTTCGTAGGTTACGTGGTACAAAAGTCCACTCGTTGAGGTTTGTAATATGTATAATAATATTTGTATGTATGTAATGGAATATATTACTATTATTATCTATATTTTTTTTTTATATGTATGTATGGTATAATAATATTTGTCATGTATGTAATGGAATATATTACTATTATTATCTATATATATATATATATATATATATATATATATATATATATATATATATATATATATATATATATATATATATATATATATATATAGATATATATATATATATATATATATATATATATATATATATATATATATATATATATATATATTTATATATATATATATATATATATATATATATATATATATATATATATATATATATATATATATATATATATATATATATATATATATATATATATATATATATATATATATATATATATATATATATATATATATATATATATATAATATATATATATATATGTATATATATATATATATATATATATATATATATGTATTATTTATATGTATGGTATGTTGTTGTAATAATGTACTGTTCATAAATAACAATAGTAACAGTTAGTAAATTATTATGATAATAATAACTGATAGACATAATAGTAAGTTTTTTTTTTAAAGAGAATACTACCAGCTGATAATAGTAGATTTAATAGGCAATGATACCGACAATTAACAATCTAAAGCATGAGGATGAGGTAACAATGATAATATTTAGACATTGCGTAATGATGTTATTTAATAAGTTATTACTTATAATTATTTATTCCAGTGTATATTACACTACTGTAGAATAAATAGTTATTAATAACTACATGTCAGTTGTAGTTGGTACGTAATCAATAACGCACTAGTAATGAAGCATGATCTTTGCGATTCCTGTTTTGAAACTAAAACTGCTATTTTATTATTTTAACAAATCATAAAAAAATTCTCTAGTCTTTGAGCTATCTGTGGATGTGCAAGTTTTCCTCTTGGACCCATAGACGGGCCATAGACTTTACAGTTGTTTTTCAATTTTTATACAGTAATACTATTTTTCAGAAAATTATACATTACCAAAAAAAACCCACTTGTACTTTATTTTTCCAGGGATTCGCTCGGTCTACACAACCACCTTGTACAAGAGATAAGATTGCACACCGAAAAGCACCATGAGTACTTTCGGATGAAGATCAAGTCCTTTGATCACATATTGCTCATGATTAAAGACTCAATTACAAAAAGAGACACGGTGATGAGGCCAGCCATAACTCCCAGCTTTAAACTAGCTCTCACACTCAACCATTTGGCTACTGGCACAGACTTTTCAACTATGCATACGCACTGGCGTTGTGGACAATCAACTGCAGCCGTGATTGTTCAAGAAGTTTGTGAAGCCATTTGGAGCAAGATGGGACCTACATTCTTACGACAACCCAAAACTGTAGAAGACTGGAAAGAAATCTCTGAAGGGTGTGTATTGATCTAAATAAATTGATGTCGCTGTGTTACTGATTGTGTCAGGAAATTTATGTGTCTATAATGCGTAAATGTCTGGTAGATTTTAGATTTGGCAGACAGAACAACATTTTTCCAAACCTAATCAGTTTTTCTTTCGCCGTGTTTACATCGCCTGACAACATTAAACGGCAGTGTTCATGCTAACACTTAAATTCTACCCCCATTTTTGTTGTCACATCCAACAATTAAAATATGCCTTTTCGGATTTATACGAAAAACTATTTGTCTATTCGCCTTTCAAGTGCTTACTGTCACATTATATACTCTATTTATAGCATCGTAAAATTCTTAGTTGCTTTATAATGGAATGTTATCTGAAAGACGGTTCAGAGGAGGAGGTTCAACGAGTGAATAAACAGAGACAGGCGACAAAAAGGCATATCTGAACCTCATACTAGTAACTCATTAAATTTTTTTGATTTGATTGTCGCGTGATAATATTCATAGTAATACGACAGTTTGAATTTTTAAAATAGAAATGAAATGTCATAAATTCACTCTAAAAAAATATTTCTCATTTGTTATTACATAGAATCTATACCATCAACAATATTTGTTTTCAACGCTATGTTGGTATGCAGTGTCATGTTTTGGTGCAATTCCAATGGAAGGCTCTATCAATTAGTTGTAAGCCTTTTATCAGTGTATAGTGACCTGCTCCAGCATGCGAAAATGTTTATGATTATTATTGATCTTTGAAAGTCGATGGTGTAATCGGTTTTTGGCTAACATTTCATTTTAAGTATAATAATGATCGTATTTTTCTCCCCTTTCTATTGACCTTGTGTTAATGATGTCAAGTAGACATGATATGTAAACTAAGCAGATGTTTGATACCTGGATCAATTTGGTAGTTGTGAGCTACATGTTGTCAATACATGAGAGATGAACATAACAAACAATATAATACTTTCTGATATACAGTGATTATGTGAAAAACAGATAAACAGTTTACTGTGTAGCATAACTTGACCTTTCAATGCGTCTTATGTTGCATTCTGCACATATAGGTGTACCTGTATTTAGTTGCATTATTAGTTTGATCCATGCCAATCATTTTTAGCTTATCCAAGTAAACAGCAGCTTTGTTGTTGAAGAAGCAGCAAGTTTCACTATGTGATAGGATATTGCTCTTATAAGCTCTTAGCTTTAATCATTACAGCAGTTCTCTATCTTCTCTCACAAGATTGTCCAGTAGATTATCTTTCATTGTAATTGTATGTATGTATAAATATGTTTTGTATTACTGAGAAGTTAGGAATCAATTCAATCAATCAATTCATTTGACTAAATTTCAACATCTTCAATTGCTCACTAGTCGTAGGAATAGCAACAGTTGATGGAAGGTATGATAAAGAAACGTCATTGAACCTGTTTATCATTTTATCTAGATTTTTGGACCTGTGGAATTTCCCCAATTGCTTGGGAGCCATTGATGGCAAGCATGTTATTATTCAAAAGCCTCGAGGAGCAGGTTCTGAGTATTTCTCATATAAAAAAGTTCATTCACTGAATCTCATGGCCATTGCTGACAGTCGGTATTGTTTTCTTGTGATCGATGTGGGCCACTTTGGAAGTGAGAGTGATGGCGGAGTTTTTGAAAGCTCAAAATTCAACCATCAAACTACCACAGGTATGTGCTATTTATAAAAAAACAACCTGCAGCATTGCAAATCACCTGATGATTGATTGTTTAACATCTATTTTTATCCCCAGAGATAGGAGAGACTACAGAAAAAGAATAGGTTGAGCCAATTTGTCATAGATGTTCAAGTTTGGAACAAACTTTGACAAGCTTGACATGGAACAACTACAAAGGAGCTTATGTTTACTTGAGAAAATTATTGACATCTTTTCTAGGCTGCATGTTTATAGTTGTTGTGTCCAGAAAGTTACAACTAGTGACTTGTAGACCATTAAACTTCTAAATTATGTTTTATAAATAATTTTGACAGTTTGTAGAACCAATTTCAAGTAAAAAATAAAAATTGGGTTAATGCATAGAGAACAGTCGTTCCGAGTGCATCTGTGTTCGTTCCTGGGAAAATTTTCTTGTATTTTTTAATTGTAATGCCTTGGACTCACATATAAAACTTTCATGTTGCAATTGAGTGATTTTTGGTAGGCCAGCTCAAATTTCCAGACAGTGAGGAAGTAAATGGCCGGAAACTGCCATTTTTCTTTCTTGGGATGAAGCATTCCCATTGAAGAAATTTCTTATGCGACCATTTCCCGGAAGAGATGCCAAGGACCACATCAATAAAAGGATATACAATTATCGCCTTTCCAGAGCAAGAAGAGTTATAGAGAATGCATTTGGTATGATTGATTTTCACTTCGATCAATTGCCTGTATGATATTTTAATTCTGGAGAACTTTTCACCAATTTTTGCTTTGTGGTATACATATACATGCAATGCTTATACACCAAAGTAAGTTCATTCTCTAAACCTCAGTTTTAACTACAAACTACAAACAACTCGATATAAAAAATGAAAACCTAAGAAAAGCCTCCAGTGGATATTGAGGCCAATATGCAGCAAGTAGCATATTTTTAAATCCATAAATTACTTGTTTGTTTTATTGTTTGCTCGTGCACTTCTACGAATCTTGACTCAGCGCTGGCAGTTCATCAAAGGTCCAATAATTGGAAAGCCAGAGAATGTCGAAAAAATGGTTGCTGCTGCTTGTGTTCTCCACAACTATCTTTGCGTTCAAGAAGATAAGTCCTATCTACCTCCTGGGTCAACTGACACCATAAATGGAACACTAGAATCTGGTGCAACTGGTGAATGGAGGACTGATTTGGCCCAACTACCTCAAGTATACCCGACACGCAGCAAAAATGCCTCTGTAGATGCATATGTTGCTAGACAACAACTTAATGAGTATTTTGTGAACGAAGGTGCTGTGCCATGGCAATATGATTATGTTAACCGTAGATTAAATAGGCTGTAGATTAATTAGAAAACTGTATTTTTTTATTTGAAATTTATTTGAAATATACAATGTTGTGCTATCTGATGGCACATGAGTATTGGTTATAAAAATTTAAATTAATTTGTAGCGAGATAATCAAGTGACTGACTTGGAGTAAACTGATTATAATGTTAAATCAAGGGCTAAAAAATGTACCGATTTGTAATTAAAATTGTTACGAACTAGATGATTCCAAAAGAGTTAATATAAACTGATTATAATGTTAAATCAAGGGCTAAAAAATATACTGATTTGTAATTAAAATTGTTACAAACTAGATGATTGTCTAATTAATAATAGTCTCCGCACCAACTTATGGAGAAATTTCATTAGCAAACTTTGTTTCCAGTATTTGCTGCTGGATAGCAATCTTTAATCGCTCCTTTGCCAAACCGTTGGGGATTTCTCTTAAAGATGATGCAACCAGCTCACCAAACAGCTCATCAGCATCTCTAAGTTGAGGCTTCTCAGTTGACTGCTCGTGTGTTTTACTAATCATGTGACCAGTTGATTTCATTTGTGCCATTAAAACGTTTTCCAACTCGTCATTATCGTCTATCAACTTTCTTCTCTTTTTTGCTGAACTCTTTGAAACTATTGGTGGTTCCATGGTGATGGTGTCTGGTAAGGCTTCTAATCGAAGACTGCTGGTGCTGGCAGTGTCTTCTCCAGAAGTACTTGGTGGAGATACTGCTTCAACAGCAGTGCTCAGATTGGTAGTGAATGTACATAAACATAATTAAAAACTTCATAACATTTTAGTAAAATGAAATGGGTTTACAAAAAGTTCAGTTGATTAAATGGGTTTAGATCAGATCATTGCATAAATATAAAACAGTCAGATTTATAGTAGGAGTTTAAAACCAGTTTCTCTTGAGTATTAAGTAACTTTGCTCAGGTGCAAATTTTAGATATCTAAGTTTTACAAAAATGTATTTTGAATCCACCACAAACAACAACACAATTTGATAAAAGTACAAACTTACGATCTCTTTTTGTTGACATGGTTTAACCACTCCATGATGTCATAGTAAACGTATTTGGTTGGAAGGTTTTTCCAGAGGCGTCAGACCGCATTGCTGCTTCTCGTTTTACAACATTCCTCTTGAAAGAGTCCTGAATAGACTCTCATTTTGCTTGACAAGACTCTGGTGCTGAGATAAATACAAGCAAAATACATGTAGCTAGTGTTTTAGCTTTAAAAACACGGTCACATCATCAGATGATGTTTTAATTGTTCAATTAAAAACAAATTTCACTTGGATTGCATGTACAAAATATAAAAAATTGTTTATAAGATAACTGGAATGGTTCAATGATACACTTTTTATGTATTCCTATCTACTCATACATCATTAATTACATACATTTACTAATACTACGTACATATCAGCACACGACAGACAGATCTTATAGTTCCTTCTGTCAGATCTTCAAAACTGTACATAGTTACAGACATAACCTTGGTAATGGAACTCAAAGCTTAAAGGGGTAATAATGGAATAAGTGCAAGTTATATTTAAATGATAGTTTTAGTTTAGAAATAATTTTTGATATATTTTTTTGTTTGCTATAAGCTGCTGTAAACTGAGAACAAGTGATCTATAGGTGTCAAATTTGGAAAATATTTGGGTGTTTGAGCGTCATTCACTGCGGCGGCCTACTGATGAGCAAGAAAAATGCGTAACGGGTCATTCTTCATCGAACTGCCGATTGAAATAGCATTATTATTATTATTGTTCTTTCGTACAATTGATTTACCAAGTTGTCATGGTAGTGTGCCTGTTTGCATCTTGTAACAGCAACAACAGGGTGGATAAGGGTGTAAAGTTCTTCAGGGTGCCCGTTCACAGGCAACCAGAGGTAGCCAAGCTGTGGTTAAACAGATCTAGGAGAGCTGATTTGACATTTGAAGACATATGCAAGTCTTCACACTACGTTGTTTGTGAAAAACACTTTTCCCTCTCACAACTTGAGAGCTATTGCTATGGCAATGAAACACGGTATAGAGTCCGCCAAGGAGAACTACCGGTGTCAGATAAAAGAACAACCCGTGCAGGGGACGCTCATCGAGCACAGCAAAAGCTGCATTGGTAGGTTGTTGTTGGTATAGCAACGAACGAATAATAATTATAATAATATTATTATTTAGTAGTATAATAATATTATAAATAATAAAAAATGTTGTTTAATAAAATTAACAATGCAGCAAATTAATAATAGTTCATAAATAATTATAACAGTTTCTATTATTGCAATTAATAATTTTTATAATTATTTTACTAATAATATTATTATAATTATAATAATTATTAATTAATTATTATATTTATTGCTAAAGTTTTAATAAACAAATATAATAAATGCAAAAGAAAGTACTAATCATTATTATTATTAAGTATTTATTATTATCATAATAATAATTACCATTATTATTATTCATTTTTTTGATTATTCTATTATAGCGTAGGTAATTTTCACACTTCCTGGCAGTACACTGAGACGTAAATAAATAATATTAATTATTATTATTATTATGAGGTAGTATGATAATTGTGGTAATAAAATATTTACAAATAATGATGATAATCAACAAAGATGAATAATTAATACGTAATAATAATAATAAGAATAACTAATATTGTGGAGGATGCCACGAGCCCACCCGACACAAACATTAACACTCAGCAATTGCCTACTCTTACTCATTGCGTAATTCTATGTATAGCGTTCTATGTTTATGTGTTCTATGTCCACATACTGTTCTATGAAAGCACCACCCCTTAAGGGCAGGACTATCGATATTTTATCCTAGAGGCTGGCTGTATTGTTATGTTAGCCAATCGCCACGCAGAAGGCGTAGCCTTCCTTTGTATTGCATTTATCTTTGTCATGTGAGTTTTGTATAAAATGCTCAGATTAATTATAATAAAGCAGAGTTACTCCACTTACTCTCCGAAGTCACTTTGTCTAACAAAATACTTCATTGCGCACATACCTTGAAAGCATATGCTTTATAGCTTGCTATACATATACTAACAAGTGTACTCAGACAAGCATACACCGAGCTACTCAACCTTGCCTAAGCAACGGTTCGACCACTGCAGTGTGAGGCGGATGCATGACTAGTCGACTTAGCTAGTAGTCAGCAATGACTCCCTACTAAGTAGGACAACTAGTCACGGCTCGTGCCAACATCGCTAGCAAAGTCGGCCTGAGTGAAGGGAGGAAGTACAGGTGCAGAGGCTATGCTACCACAGAGCAAAATCCTGTACAATATAACTAAACAACAATAATATGATAAATAGTGTATAACAAACAAACACAGTAGTGCAATAAGCTGACAATAACAAACTCAGGAAGATGGTTTTTAATCATAATAATGATCTTCTGTTATTGATTGATATGTTCTATTTTGAGCAGATGATAAAATTATAAAATAGAATGGTTTTACTAGTAGCTAATTGTTGTTGCTGAATATTATTTATTTTATTTGTAATAGTTCAATTTTGAACAATTGAAAATATTAATACAACGATGCAATAAATAAGTGTTATAGTAAGAGCATAGCAGCACCATAATGTATGTATATTAAATATTTTCACGTTGTTTTAACCTGGAAGCAAGTTAATGGGCGTATGTACCTTTCAATCCTTAACATTTCTATGCAGTATGCCAGCCAGCTTGTAACATAACTGCGTAAATGACTTTTCATCAAACAGATGGTTGCAACAATTCGCTTGTGACATCCTGCTTGATGTGGAGTTGGATTGTTAGCTGGGTTAAACCAGGGGTTCTGGCTGGTGCCAGTTATCTGGTCTAATTTGATGCTAATGGATGTTGAAATAAATATACAAAAACAGAATTGAAAATAATTATTGTTTGCATTCTCCTATTAGAGCTCTACATCCTCAGTAGATCATTCTCCTCGCTTCCTCATAGCTCCGGCTGTCCCTGCAGTACAAGACTTTCAAGAGGTTGTGGTTGACCACAGTTTCTCAGCTGTGCAGGTCGGTGTGACAAGTGTGCATCTGCAATGTAGATAAGACACTTGCTAAATGTTATATCAACATGTTTGCATATAAATAATTCTGCCTCTCCTGTTTTTGATATTGAGGCATATGAGTTGTATTTTCTTAGACCAGCATCTCTGATTCTTCTACTGTTGAGCAGATAAAATCTGGTACTGTCAGATCTGTAGTAAGTTGTGCTATTGCATGTTTGTTAAAGTTGCAACTTGTTTAGCCCTCTACTATCTTTCATCTATTCCAATAGAATAGTAGAAAATTACTAGTTGTTGATAGATGCTCATTTGTTGGCTGTTTTATGGTTTTGGATGATTTTTGTATTGAAATGAAAAGCTTGTTATTAGCAAGAACTGTTAAACAGTAACCATGTTTGACACGATGAAAATTACTGCAGAGCTGCCAGACCGACTGGGAGGCTTCTTCTTCATCCAGCCAAACCTGCTTGGATGGCACTACATGTGTACCAGTGGAGCATAATTATGCAGATGGTACAACTTCGGTCGATGATGGAGAAGACTGGCTTCCTGGCAATGCTGAAGACGATTCTGATGCGGATTTTGAAATTGAGGGTATGTCATTGAACAACTCCCCAGTTTGTAGCAGAAACATGGCAAATACCAAATTTGTGACTATGTCTTCAAAAATTCAAACTCGAACTCAATTGTGTTTTCGATTAATGGTGTACGGATAAATAAAAATTTTGAGTATGCAAACACACCAGCAAAGAGCAAAAAACATTCCCATGCTTATAGATTCAGCTGCGCCCATCAGTGAAGACACATGTTTGATTAGTGAGCCAAAGTGGATTGTATTCACTTCCTCATTACGGGATCTGCTAAGCCAAGTAAGAATATGTAATTTAAAAATTGAGAAGTTTGGCGATCAGACTAAAGTCATAGTATGTTGTTAATGCCTGATTACTATGCACAGCCTCATTTACAATTTCGAAATAAATATAGGTTTCCTGCAAGGAATGTCGCTTCCCCTCCCTTGGCCAGTTTAAACTCCGTGGATGGGCTCCTGTGTGATTGCTAAAGCTGAATGTCACCTTTGCAAGACTCCCTTTACTTGGACGTCACAGCCTGCATTAGGGCGCAAGTTCGCTGGCAATGTATTGCTGACTGCATCCATTCTCTTGTCGTGAGTGTGGAAATTGATAGTTTTGGAATTTTACCTACAAATAAGTAGATAAAATCTGTTTTGAGCATTGTATGTTTGGGATTAGTTAGCCTAGTAATATGCTTCAATTTTTTTGTGACAAAAGTCATTCTTTCTCTTGATTCTCTTTATAGAGGTATTACGCACAACCAAATGCAAAAGCCATTTCAGGTGATGAACTTGAAAATGCTTTCAAAAACAAATTTTAACATCTACCAGAGGAGTGTTCTAATACCTGTGATAGATGAGTTTTACAGAGAGACAATGACGGTGGCCAAAGTTTTCGTAAACAGCAGAGGTAGAGCAAATAGTTTCATACATTCTGATTTATTTCATCTAAAGCGTGGTTTACATAGACTCGTAACAAGAAGAATTTTCAAATTTATTATAATTTTTCGATGGCACTCAAGTTTACATAAACAGCCTTTTGCTATCATTGTCCTCAAGGTGCTTCCCGGACTGAATTAGTTGCAGTCCTAATTATTGTAGTCTAGAATCAAGAATCATTATAATTTGTCATTTTTCACAGACTCAGGCATAAATCTAGCTGGAGACGGAAGATTTGACAGCCCTGGTCACAGTGCAAGATACTGTACCTACACATTCATGGATATAGTAAGTCCACTAAACCTTCTGGTTATTAACAATGGATGATAGTATAAAAAGATATCAAACACAGCTTAAAAACTTGGAGGTGACTACAATATTGTTTGGAGTCACATCCCAACAAACAGCCAGTAAGAGCTGTAACAAAATAAATTGAATTGCATACATCATTTTTAGCCATGTTTGTGTATACATCTCTCCATGTATGGTTACTAAATCACTTACTATGTGTTATCATGTACTTGTTTAGGATACTGGCCTTGCAACTCACTCTAGAACTACAGAATGTGCCACAGTCTCCTCATGGACAGCTGCTGAGAAGGAGACATTTGTTCAGCTAATGGAGGAAGAGAAAGCTGAAATGGACATCACTGTGATGACAACAGATGGGCACCTCGGCATAGCCAGCCACATGAGAAACCATGAGCTCATCACACACAACCTTTTTAGTTATCATGTAGCAGATGCTAGCTCTCCTATAAGTTGTTATTATGTACCTCAAAATTGTGAATTGTTGTAGGACATCTGGCACTGGGCGAAAAACTTCATCAAGAGACTGAAAGAAGCTTGTAAATTGAAACAGCAGAAAGAGCTCATACCATGGTTACCAGAGATAAAGAACCATATATGGTGGTCAGCGCAAAACTGCCATGGCAAGGCTGATTTGTTGGTGGAAATGGTTCAAAGTATGTCTTGCCATGTGGTAAATGTCCACGAAGAGTTTGAAGGACACTCTAGATTCACAAGATGTGATCATGAGCCACTAGACCTGTGAGATTAAAAAAAACCCAAAAATAATAATTTTGTATACACTTACAAATTTTTGGGAATATCCTTGTTACAAAAACATCACTGATTGTATGTTCTAGAGAGATTCAGCGAAAAATCATGTGGCTGTAACTGGGTTCACCTGCTCATCAAGTTCTACTAAACACCTTGCACAACTCCAGAATTATCTCATCACTGCGTATGCTCAATCATGGTCTCCACACAGGCTCCCTGGAAAACCTTCATAGCCTCATTTTAATCTATGCACCAAAGAGGTTGGATTTTGATCCAGATGGATACAATGATAGAGTGAAGCTAGCCATCATCGACCACAATTACAACACCGGTCGAAAATATGCCAAAGGTGATACTACTGATAAGACATAACAATCAATAATAGTTATAGAAGATGACATTTTGAAATGCTTACCTGTTACTGCAGAGAGTGATGGTACAAACAAGATGACGCGCTATTACTCTAAAGAGGCCAAGGTGTATAGATTGAAGAATGTCTATGAAAAGAAAGACTGCCCATTTCGTCAGTATATTCTTGAGCGAGTACTGGAAGAAGGAGCGAAACCTACAACAGTTCAACCTGGAGTATAAAAGTTTATTTCATAATGCTGTTAAAGACTAAGTAAAGCATAAAAAAATAATAATTAATAATATTAATAATTAATGAAACTGTTTGGTATTTGCATTGCAGAATCGAGGTGTATGTACAGCCAGAGCCGACAAGCCAGAATTGTCAGTCATGATCGCACAGCATCATACAAGATTCAACCATAAGTAAGGTATGAAAAAGGGTGCTCCCATCCAGGTGTCTTGGGCGCTGTTACACCTTTGGTAGGTTTACGATGGGAGTAACCGCCTGTATGGTAAGGTAAGTAACATCACCGGAAGGGAAGCAATGTTACAAGCCTTCACGTGGCGCTTCCTGTGAGTAACCATTAACAAACTAACCACAATATTTTGGGTTAGTGAATGGTGAAACCAATTGTAACCAGCAATTAAACAAAATACGGAATATAGCACAAGTTTAACAATGGCTTAATGTTACATTACCAACCTGCAAGGAGTGTCTTTGACATCACACTTTTAAATGTTTCTTCTTGAGCTAGTGGATTCCTCTGTTCAATGTTGCCTCAATTTGCATAAATATTGTTTTACGGAAAATTTTGGATGTTCTTTAATCAAAAATTTTCTCACAGCATTGTTAAACAGATTTTGTAGTACAAACCAATTTTTGATCTGGTAGATAATTTTATACAAATGCTAATAATTTTATTGCTTTTGAATTATAAATTTAAATCAACAACAAAAAGATCTGACAAAAAATATTTGTTTATGATAGTTCAAAGCAAGTGAACATAAACTCTTCAACATATTGATGGCCTTGAAAAAGGCCGTTGTGGGTTGGCTAACAAACTGAACTATTTAGTTTGAACCATTATCGAGTAAAAGCTGTTCTAGTTCATCAGCAGGTACTTCCTCCTCCTCAGGTGTCATTCCCTCCACTCCAATGAAACCAACATAAATATTTTTGGGATCGGGCCAAGAGCTTCTGATGTGATTGACTACGCATGCAGTAATGACACGACGGTTGTGCCTACCTAAATACATGTGAATGAAATCAATGTAGTTTTGGTAGGCAGTGAACCTGTAGTTGGCAGGAGTCATCAACTTAATTGAAAGAGCATCGCCTCTGTAGCCCTGCAGCCTACGCTGCCTGAACCATTGAAGTTCAACAGTGCACGCGCCAAGAATTTGGTTCAGCAGTATATTGCTGGTAAGTATGCAGTAAGTACCAGGCACAAATGCATCATCTTGAAAGTGAGTTAAGTCCAGTGTTTCACTCTTACAACATTTCTGCTCAAGAGTGGATGGCATATCATTGCAATTGCCACAAGTACACCAGCTTTTAGTAGTAGGCAGAGATGAATAATTATAATGTTGTTGTTGAGTGGCTGTTGGATTGTTGTCAATGTTGTTAGAAGATGATGCTGTAATAGTACTGAGACCAGTAGTAGAAGTAGTAGTTGCAAGATGATCATTATTATTATCACTAGTAGTAGTACTACTACTAGTAGTAGTAGTGGATGGCGATGCATAAAAGCTACCAGCAGCTCATTGTTTTCTTGACAGCTGACGTCTACGGAATAAATCCCCTGGGGCAGGAAAACTTTGTTCCTCATCACTTGTGTCACTGCCTTCAACAGGATAATATTGTTATGGGAGAATATTTCTACCAGCCATTGCAGCGTTGAAGCAATTCTCCTCAAAAACAACTAGTAGACAATTATGATTGCCTAAAATAAGTAACCGGATACACCATGCATATCGGGCGATACACATCATCCCTTTCTTTGGCTAGTATTCATTACATTCACGCTAAGTGCCGCTTCATTGGTTAACAAGTTGCTCATCACATTTGTATGACAGCGATCACGTTTATAAAAAGAAACTTCCGTTCAAGCATATTCCGATAGTCATTACTACCCCTTTAACACGATCATGTAAAGCAAATTCTGTGGCGGAGCATATTATTAGTGTTTTGACTACCACTTTAGCTGAAGTTGCATAATCAAGGCAAGTGTGGTAGTCTTTTAAAGATCACTCAAATGCACAATGATCAAAATACAGACTTGAATGTATGTCTTGTTTTTATGAAATCAAAAAGTATTGCTTGAGCTCAAAAGTGAGATGCAGAAAAATATAGTTGTATACGATAAAATTTTATTTGTTTATTTCAGTGGTGAAAAAAATTAGGTACCAATTATTACAAGGAAAGGCAATCAAAGGGTGGGAATAATTAAGTGATAATAATTAAGCATTTGTAGGAAAAATTTTATATTGTATCACCTTTGAGCAAATATAATTATATAAATAAGTGACAAGAAGTAAATAATAGTTTTGTGTAATAACTGGTATTGCTACAAATATTATTACTAGGGCGTTAACAAAAATCTGCAAAAATGAAAAATAATTACATTCTGAGAGTTTTAACAATTTTTTAAAAGGAATAACCCCAGAGTAGGTTGTTTTTATTATTATTATTGTTATTGTTATTGTTATTGTTGTTGTTATTGTTGTTGTTATTGTTGTTATTGTTGTTGTTATTGTTGTTGTTATTGTTGTTGTTGTTATTATTGTTGTTGTTATTGTTGTTGTTATTGTTGTTGTTATTGTTGTTGTTATTGTTGTTGTTATTGTTGTTGTTATTGTTGTTGTTATTGTTGTTGTTATTGTTGTTGTTATTGTTGTTGTTATTATTGTTGTTATTGTTGTTGTTATTGTTGTTGTTATTGTTGTTGTTATTGTTGTTGTTATTGTTGTTGTTGTTGTTATTGTTGTTGTTGTTGTTGTTGTTATTGTTATTGTTGTTGTTATGGTTGTTGTTATTGTTGTTGTTATTGTTGTTGTTATTGTTGTTGTTATTGTTGTTGTTGTTATTGTTGTTGTTATTGTTGTTGTTATTGTTGTTGTTATTGTTGTTGTTATTGTTGTTGTTATTGTTGTTGTTATTGTTGTTGTTATTGTTGTTGTTATTGTTGTTGTTATTGTTGTTGTTATTGTTGTTGTTATTGTTGTTGTTGTTATTGTTATTGTTATTATTATTATTAATGGCTTATTATTATGCAAATAAAAAAATATAATATGTGATAATGACTGAGTACCTTTAATTAAAACCATTTAAAATAATAGTCATTTAATATTGCTGCAACTATCATAATAATAATAAATCATAATAGGAATTGATAAAATAATTGATGAATAATAATAAAACAAAAACTACTACCAAGGTGAGTAGCAATAATTATTATAATAATAATATTTAATAATAAATTATCATTTTAATTTATTTGAAAGTTCCATGGTTATTTTTTTAACTTATATCTATAAAAAATGATAATTTTATTCACTGAGGTCACCATTACTTTTTTTAGGTGGTAACACTGCATAAAAGTTAAAACAGCTGCATTGGAAACTTACATGTTTCAACATCTTTTAGCTGGACATGACCAGCCTCAATTAAAGTCTTGGACACGTCAAGCCACAAGTTCCTCTTCACCCCCTGGTGTCGTTGTAGTCCCGGTTATGCTTGTCGAACAATGCTGGCCTGCATTTAACACACTCAATAAGGAGCTCTTGCCAAGAAATTGCGGTTGGTACAGTACATTCTTCATCACTTGCCCAAGACATAGTAGAATTAGAAAATAAATGTCAAATAAAAAAGAGTTACTTCAAGTTCCAGTAGCCTAGCAATACCACAAAAGTCCTAAGTCAACTCGCTGTTTGATAATAATCAACCAATCATAGCAAAGGATTCTATGCAAAACGGGGAGCAGAATGGGAAAAATATTCAACATGTCAAAATGCTAACGGCCCGCAAAATTACACCATATCTGCGCGGTACGTGCTTGCCGATTTGCAATTTACTGCCAACGGAAACAGAACTGGAACAAAAAACGGTTCGTATGCATAGACCTTAATGCTTTAACTGAGTTATTGGCATACCAATGCTTCAACTGACCGGTTGGAATACTAATGCTTTAACTGAGTTATTGGCATACTATTGCTTCAATTGACTAGTTGGCATACTAATACTTTAACTGAGGTATTGGTATACTAATGCTACAACTGAGTTATTGGCATACTAATACTTCAACTGAGTTATCGTCATACTAATGCTTCAACTGAGTTATTGGCTTGTTAGTGCTTTAACTGAGTTATTGGCATACTAATGCTTCAACTGAGTTATTGGCATACTAATGCTTCAACTGAGTTATTGGCATACTAATGCTTCAACTGAATTATTGGCGTACTAATGCTTTAACTGAGTTATTGGTATCCTAAGGCTTTAACTGAGTTATTGGCATACTAATGCTTTAACTGAGTTATCGGCGCACTGATGCTTCAATTGACTGTTTGGCATACTGATGCTTTAACTGAGTTATTGGCATACTAATGCTTTAACTGAGTTATCGGCGTACTATTGCTTCAATTGACTGGTTGGCATACTAATGCTTTAACTGAGTTATTGGCATACTATTGCTTCAATTGACTGGTTGTCATACTAATGCTTTAACTGAGTTATTGGCATACTAATGCTTTAACTGAGTTATTGGCATACTAATGCTTCAACTGAGTTGTTGGCATACTAATGCTTAATTGAGTTATTGGTATACTTACGCTTTACCTGAGTTATTGGCATACTAATGCCTTAACTGAGTTATTGGTATACTAATGCTTTAACTGAGTTATTGGTATACTAATGCTTCAACTGAGTTGTTGGCATAGTAATGCTTAATTGAGTTATTGGTATACTTACGCTTTACCTGAGTTATTGGCATACTAATGCTTTAACTGAGTTATTGGTATACTAATGCCTTAACTGAGTTATTGGCATACTAATGCTTCAACTGAGTTGTTGGCATACTAATGCTTAATTGAGTTATTGGTATACTTACGCTTTACCTGAGTTATTGGCATACTAATGCTTTAACTGAGTTATTGGCATACTAATGCTGCAACTCAGTTATTGGCATACTAATGCTTTAACTGAGTTATTGGCATACTAATGCTTCAACTGAGTTATTGGCGTATTAGTGCTTTAACTGAGTTATTGGCATACTAATGCTTCAACTGAGTTATTGGCATACTAATGCTTTAACTGAGTTATTGGTATACTAATGCTTCAACTGAGTTATTGGCATACTAATGCTTAAACTAAGTTATCGGTATACTAATGCTTTAACTCAGTCATTGGCATACTAACGCTTCAACTGAGTTATTGGCATACTAATGCTTTAACTGAGTTATTGGTATAATAATGCTTCAACTGAGTTATTGGCATACTAATGCTTAAACTGAGTTATCGGTATACTAATGCTTTAACTCAGTCATTGGCATACTAATGCTTTAACTGAGTTATTGGTATACTAATGCTTCAACTGAATTATTGGCATACTAATGCTTCAACTGAATTATTGGCATACTAATGCTTTAATTGAGTTATTGGCGTACTAATGCTATAACTCAGTCATTGGCATACTAATGCTTTAACTGAGTTATTGGCATACTAATGCTTCAACTGAATTATTGGCATACTAATGCTTTAATCGAGTTATTGGCATACTAATGCTTTAACTGAGTTTGCTAGTGTTTGCTACATCCTAACTTTACTCAGATGCTGTCCATTGGCATACATGTACATTTCTAGTGGGTGTTGTTAGAACCCTTTGTGAACACAAACTTCCTACTGACAGCTTTGGATTGGCAGACAACTTCTTCTACAAGCCAGGCACTACTAGGACCACCCCAGTAGGCAGAACTTACCCACGCTAGCTCTGTGATTAACTGCAACTGCTCTGCAGTCAATTTTGCCAGCCCTGCAGCCGACCATGCCCGAACTCGCATTCAATCATAACCGCCTTGAGATACTCCATATTGATTCGGTGACGACTTGGCTGCTGTAGCCTATCGATCCAAATTAACCTTAAAGTTAACACCAGGTATCAACCCATATCAATAATGAAATCTATACCACAAGCCAACAATTCCTAGGATTTATCACATGAAGCAAAGTGGTCCAATAACTTACTGGACTTACATGACGTGATCATAAACTCTGGCTCCTACTTTTTGGTGCGTAATCTATTTAACCTTTTTTCCTGCATGCTATAGTTTCCGTGTTTACTCTTTTTGATCGTTTAATCATTTGTGTCTTACTTAGATGTTATTGGCTGTGTAAGTAACAAAAATTTAATTCCATGTACATCTGCCTATAGAAGGCACAGCTTTTGCCCGAGTGCATTTGTAATAAATCAGGCAAGTACTAGCTCATTTGCCTCAGAGAGAGATGTCATATCAATGCTTTATTTATACGATTGTTGTAAAATAATAAACATTTTTATTTTGAAGCACTGAGAGGCTAGTCTGAGCCATGGGCTCACCATAGTTGTGGAGTTGAGTGAGACTCCCCTTTAGCATTGTTTGTTGTGAGCCTCTTAGAAAGCTTGAGCTGTGCAGAAAGCCAATGGTTGCTAATGAGCTACTGTGCCAGCAATCAACTCATAACACTGCATTTTAGCAGTTATCAGTGTTTCCCCAACAAAGTCAACTGCGTATGACATTTGAAACAGAAACCTTTGCAAGTCATGTTACCGAAACAGAGCTAACTGCATAAAATTTGATAAGTAGTTATTTATCATTCATTCTTGATTTGTTCATATGATTTGCTTTTGAATCAACTACATTACATGCTCACCTTCAAAGGACTTTCAACAGAAGCATGATTTGCAACGGTCACAGCTGAAAAGTGACAACCTCAGCATTGCGGTTCAGTTATTCCGACAATGCAGCATAAACAATTAAGCAGCATATTCTGCATGGTAATCCATAAGGTTAACAAGTTATCAGCTGACTCATATTCAAAATAGTCAACTCACAACTCAGCTACCAAAAAATTTTATTGACCCGGAAACTGATATGCAGACACATATTGCTTAAGCATTTTTGTGGATATCGAAGATGTTTACCTGAATGTTTTTGTCAAACAAGGTTTTGCGCTTACATACCAGAATTTTAAGTCACAAAATCTCTCATATTTATTGTACATTGCAGATATTGTAAGCTTACAACACCTGTATTTACTACTTAACTGTGAAATCTTTATCAATCATCACAATTTTGATGTGATGTACCAAATCTTGTAAATCCTTATTAAACGAACAGAAGCAACACAGAAGAAAAATTCAAAACAACTGGAGCAGTAGCGCTTCTTAAAAATCCGCTTTGTTCTTGCTCATTTAAGGTTAATGTTTTATACAGAAACTGTGTTCTAAAAACTTTAAAGTCTAAGATTAGGTTAGCACGTATAGTTCAATATCAGCAGAAAGCAAAAAACTTGTAAGCATTGATCACTTATCCATTAACAACTTTAAACCCTGTTTCTTTGTTCAGAAGACCGATATGTGCAGTCATTTCTCCTCAGAATAGCTTGCTTTCTATTGACATGTTTTCTGGTAACACTGCACTAGCTGGTAACAATGATAAGATTTGAGGTATCTTTGTGATAAAAAATGAAGCTTTTATTTTTGAGTAGAAACTATGGAGAGTTTAAGTAAAAGAATATTATCATACTCTTTGAAAGTTTTCTAATAGTAAAGTAAAAAAGTCTTGCAATAATAAAGCGTTTGATACCAACATGATCATTGAGTATGCATGACTTCTATGCAGTTGGTGTAGAAAATCCTTCTCTGTCACTGCCCTGCCAAGTGGCGAATGTCTGCTAGGCAAAATAAACTTATATGTATATTTAGAGTACACTGCTGCTTGAGTATTAGTAGCATATAATTCTGACTATTTATGCAGCTATTAAGAGCATTCGCGATTAAAAAATAGAACTGCAATAATCTGACCGGTAGTAAATTTATTCAATAAATTATTATTTTGTTCTGAACTCTTGGGTCAACAACAAGTCGCTCATTGACTAAACAAATGAGCAAACATTTATTTATATTATCCGTAGATTATTAATGAGCCTGAATATGAAATAAATTATATTGAGCAAGTTTGCTTTTTTCATTTTCATAGATCAGTTTATTATCCTTTATTAAAAAAAGAATTAGAAATTTTTGCAGCCTTTGCAATATTTACTGAATTGAGCGTGCGGCTTTAAAAGCTAATTCATTTTACAGCTTTCTTTTTTTATCATTTTTTTGATTATTTTGTAAATTGGGAGTTATCTTTTACTATGGTGCTGAGGCGAGACTTTATTAGACAGGTTTTAAAACTGCTCTCAAAATTATGAGCATTTTCTGTTCTTTTATATATTTTATTGTAATAGTCTACTGCTCTTATCTACACCAAACAAAGAACTGCTCGTTGGCTACAGAATGGTGCAGGATACAACTATCAAAACCATACGTTATTTAAGAAAGGAGCTAATGAAACTTAAAAATTCTGAACAGGGTACTAGCAGTTTCAACTGTAGCCATATGGACTCAATACTCAGCCCTTCTTCAACACAGCTTGGAAGTAAGATCCCAACTGTAATAAGCTCTAGGCTCTCTCCAACTCAGCAAACTGCTCGTCTTCCATCTAATTTGATAACACTACCTACTCACAGCGCAATAACTTGATGTAACCAATCTCTTTGTTCAGAATTCTCAGGCTCGGATATAAAAACAAAGCCATCAAATCTGGTCAGTATTAAACGAGCGGAAAATGTGATCATGAAACATTGCCAGTCACTTACTGACACCAAATTAGATGAACTGATGCTTGTGATAGAAGAGAAGCAGCCCAAAGTAATAACGCTGACCGAATCATGGCTCACCGATGATAAAGAGATTACTGAAACAATCAATGGCTATACATTGCACACTTCCAACAGATCCAACAAAGTAGGTGGAGGGGTCGCCTTGTTTACCAGTGATTTTCTAAAAGCGAAAGTGGTCAAACGATACACTACAAAACTGCTCAGCACTTTATGGGTGAAAGTTGCTACACACCATCAAGCCACGGTCTATGGCTGTATCTATCACCTAGAATCCAAACGTAAGGCGGGCACTGAAAAGACAATGAAGCATCTCAGCGAAACCATCACAGATCTGTCCAGAAAACACACTCAAAATTTTGTGATTGGTGGGAACTACAATCATCTTGATATGAGTGATATGTGTAATGTTTTCAGCCTTTCTAACATTGTCGATTTCCCTACACGTGTTAATGCCTATTTGGATAGAATATTCCCCAATGCCACAGATCTGAGGAAGTTGAAATGTGAAAAACTGCCTCCTCTCAGATCCAGTTACCATGATACTGCGTTTGCACCGAGCACAAAACATACGATACCAGAGACTGAATATTTCTTCAGAAGTAAGATAACTCCAACAGCTAGAGTGAGTGTAGAACATGATGTCACTATGGTGAACTGGGATTCCATCACAAATCTACCTGATGTCCATCAACAGGTATGCCTACTACAGAAAACCATAGCTGACATTGTAAACAGCTACTGTCCTACTGATAAGGTTAAGAAGAAATACAAGCGGTCACCCCGGTTTGACAAACTAGCGACAAAACTGAAAAATGCCAAAAAAAAGCCTATTCTCGAGGTTGTCCAACTGCTAAGCTCCTTGTAAATATACTGAAAAATCACATCAAAAAACGTAAGAAACAGTATATTACCACAAAACTGTCCGAAACAAACCCAAAATCCATCTGGTCAGTCATCAAGACATTTAATGGCAGCAGCAAAGGCAAAAGCACCAAGCCATACTACAACCTCAATGGCAGCCACTGTAACACAGGCAGCAAACAGCAGACAAACTGAACAACTATTTATCAACCGTGGGTAGTGTCGCCAGTAACCACAATATCATCAGTGATGCTGCTACCTCAATAGAGATTCCTGCAGTACACATAGGACAGGTTAAGCAGTGGCTCAACAACATAGACCCAAAGAAGGCCACCCACTCGCTTGACTACCCATCATGGGTCAGTAGAATGTGTTCTGAATTTTTATCTGTTCCCTTGTGTTCAATCATCAATCAACGTATCTCTAGTGATATTGTAGTGTTTTTCTTTCTTCATTTACACCACCGACACAACGGCTTCCATGTATTCCTTGTTAATACTAATAATGTCCAGACAATCGATACGAGTGTTCCTTGTTAATAATAATACTTTATTATTAACATTCTATTTAGCAAGATACAAGTACAATGATTACTCCACTATTACTGCAAGCCATGCATAATAACTCCACAGTAATCCGCAATAACTTCTGCCTCCCTGGTCTACAACAATTCCTTTTATAGGATAGACCAGGAAGGCACACTCCCTTTTTAGGGTAAACCAATATAACACATCCTTATAAATTATCAACAAATCATCACAATCAATACATAAAATAAACAAAGACAATCAAATAAAATAGTGCACACATGGCACATTGTTTACTAGCTCCAAGGCTCCTCCTTAAGCTTGGGTCCCACTTCAATGCTCTTTCTGTTGTATGACTTCAATAGGCTGTCATGCTTTCTTGTGCACTCAAGCTTATCCATTAGTGGCCATTTATGACCGGTTAATCTCCGAATGGTGGCCATATATGACCGAGTAATCTCCGAATGACTCATCAGTATAGTGGGTGGCTGGACATACATGATAAGTTATGGTAGTTGCACAACTCAGGTATTTTAAGGATACTTCTAGACAAAGGGAAGGGATTCTATTGCACTCTTTCAGGGGTGGCAAGGGGTGCAGGGTAGGGGGGTTGAGGGGGAAGGGAAGGGGCTGGGGTCACTGATTTCACACAAATCTCCCACAGTATTTACCCTGATGTTCGGGAACAGGCTGAGGTTGTCTCCCTTGAAAAGATCCAATCTGTGTCAAGTGAATCTGATTTTAGACCTATTTCATTGCTATGGCTCCTGGGAAAGGTTTTAGAGAGAGCGATTATGCTCTTTTATGTACCATCTATTTTGCCCACTATTAATAGCAATCAGTTTGCTTATCAAAAGGGTAAGAGCACTGTAGATACTATAATAAGTGCTATAGACCAGTGGACATCGATCTTTGACCAAGAAAATTCAAAATGTGTTCACTCAGCATTGGTAGATATGTCAAAAGCTTTTGACAAGATGGACAGAGGAAAGTTGCTGGAAATACTTTCTAGTCGAGGTATGAATATCCATCTGCCACGCATCATCAAAAATTTTGTGGACAACCGTCAGCAGACTGTAAAGCTCGGTATAGTAAACAGCTCCAGCAAACCAGTCCTGAATGGAACTCATCAAGGGACAATTCTTGGGCCACTGTTCTGGCTTGTGTACATTGATACCCTCGAACTACCGTGCACCGTGATAAATTATGCAGACGATCTAACTCTCATTGGCAGCGATCTCTATAACACTGAGAGACAAATGCAGCAGAGCATAGATGCAGTAGCTGATTGGTATAGTGAGTACATGCTAGCTAACGCCAAAAAGTCTTGCTCTATGAGCATCAGCAACAAACATTCTCGAGTAGACAAATCTAGCCACAGTATGACATTCTCATTGAAAGATGAGCAGATTCCATCAGTATCAGCAACCAAGTTCCTTGGAGTTACCATTGATAAAAACCTAAGCTTAGATGCTCACATAAACCAAATAAGTAGTTACATAAGACCACTCACGTATGTGCTACTGAAACTGAAACGGGCAGGAATTCCACAGGATCTTCTCGTAAAATACTACAGCTCATGCATAAGACCAAAGATGAGTTACAGCTGTGCAGCGTGGTTTCCCGTGTCATCATCTAATAGCATTGACAAGCTAATCCGTCTGGAAAAGCTTATACTGAAAATCAAATGCCCAGCAAAGGAGCACTACGAGTAACGCCTCGCCGCTATGAATAATACACCCATAGTCAACATCCTTAGCAATATATGTGCCAACTACGTTAACAAAGTTCAACAGCCTAAACACTGTTTCCATGGACTGCTGAATAAACCAGCCCCATCACTGCGTAGGTCATCACGCATCAAACAAAGACAGACTGATGTAAAATAGAGAACAAAACTTGGAGGCTCCACTGTTTTTCTCAAGTTTGGAAATCAGGGTTGTTTGAAGTACTCTAAGCAAATTTTATTATTCTTATGACTTAATTTTTTATTAAATAATTGCCCTTCTTTTAAATTCAGGCTGCCATAGATTTTAAAACTACTGTGCTGAATCCCTATAGGGGTTGGCACTTTTCTTAATTGCATTTTGCATGACCAATGGTTTACAAATGAAGATTTACATTTTTTTTTTCTATGGTCTGTTCTAATCACAATCCATTGGATTCTCATGAATTTCCAAACTAATGTTTTCTTCATTCGTGAAGTATTGAATTAAAAACGCATATCATTTTTGTACTTTGATTGGCTAGCGAGTCACAAATACTTTTACTAATCGTCGGCAGTCAAAAATATTTTTTCAATAGCTGTATGCACAAAAAATGATGTACTCACCATTAGTTTATGTCGTTTCTGTAATTATGGTAACAGATGTAAAATTATCATCAGAACTGTGAACCTGCATTTATTATTGTGAATTTTGTGTAAGATTGTTTTTTGCATATTTTCTTATGCCTCAGCTTTACATTTTCCCGTGTGAGGTCTTTTCTTTTAGAGTTTCATCAAAAATGTTTATCAATCACCAGTTAACAACACAACTGGTTATTTTATCCACAAAAAATCTTTATCAAGCAGATTAATGCTTAAGTCGGTTCTTGTATGTTGAGTGACACACTCCACACATGATTGAACCGCACCGCAAAAATGGCTGCTAATTCAGTGGTGCCACTATCAACAGTGATCTTCCATTCCGTTCTAGATATAAATAAATACTTAAAAATAAATGAGCTCTCCGAGATCATTAGTGCCTTTTTTAAATGGAACTCAAGCTGCTGAAGCTGTGAAGAGCAGAAGCAAACCAAAAGGAAGAACAGTATATTTTCGAAATTTTAAAAGATTTTTAAACTATTATGAATAAAACCAAAAAGTGTTCAGGTCAGTGGCAACAACTGGACGCATTTGGGTATGTTTTAATATTTATTTGTTACATTGTTGTTTTAGTGGATGTTTACTGCGAATGAATTATGTCACATATGGAGAATTGAGCTGTCAAACACCTTTGTCATCTTGTAATTCCCAGCCTTGATCATTGGTTGGTTTTTGGTGTTGTCAATGGTTGGCAAACTTCTATCTGAAAAACTGGTCTAATCCGATTGTTGTCTAAATTGTAGCTCCTAAAAAAAATTGTCATAGAAAGTTTCAATTAGATCTGCTTTAAATTACCACATTTCTACATGCTACCTGAAATAAACACAAGCAGTTTGAAAAGAAAATATATTGATGGTGGAATTTATATTTTGGTTCACATGTAGTGTATATGGTTCCCGCCATTTTCAGTCTTCAGAAGAATTATTTGCTGAATTATGTACAGCTTTTTGCAGGCTTATAGAATTTTCCTTGAGGTGTGAGTTTATAAAAACAATTATATTGGTTGACGCGTTGGCACCAGTGCTGAAAACTGACTGGGTTTACATCCTATGGAATTAATCAAACATTGCCAAAAGCCACATTCAATACATGAAACTAACATTTGTTAAAAACTGAACTTTGTTTTCATAGGGGATTGGTACATCACATCACCTGATATAAACCTACTAGATATTGCGAGCTTGAGTTTCAACTTAAGGCAATCGGTTTATCACGTTTCTGCAAGTTGAATATATTGTTTAATATAATTGATAGATGGCTGTTTGGGTGGAATCTTTAGACCATTTCTATGTAATTGTGTATTTATGTACAGATGTCTCTTTTGTAGCCCTGAGACGTCCAACATACCTAACTACAGTATAATTGGCATAAAACCTAATGTGTGCAGAGTTAGCAATCTGGTTGATTTTCTCACTCAAACCTTACAGAAACTACTATCTAGTGTATGCATTCCAGGCTGTTTTTTTCTCGAATATCCAAACAAGTGTCAGCAGGTACCACAACGACATTAAACGAAGCTTACTGTCATTAAGTTCATTGGGTATGATCTGTAGTAGTTTTTGTTCCTTCTACTACTGACACACAGTATTAATCTGAAATTTCTTCACTAATTTGGAGTCCACTCTGAGTTGACACTAACAATCTCCAGGGGTCCTCAACCCAGACACAAAGTCACAGATTTACTACTAATAATACTTTATTGATACAAAATTCATTTAGCAATACAAGTAAGATACTGTAGCCGATTTTGGGGGGCTGAAAATCACTGGCTGCCGTTGGTAGCTTGCTGCCACCACTGGTTAGTTTTACCTGTTACAACAACAGTGTCGATGAGATACCAAGTGAATGCAAGACAGAGTATTGCTACTCTACAACCAGTTGTGAGATCTCGGCTCAGATGCATATCTCAATGTGGTTGAGTCCATATGCCTTTATTCATCCAGATTAAACGAGTTAGTAAAAAGTCCCAATTACAACTGAAAATCATGAGCAAAGTTCTGCCTTTTATAGGCAGTGCAGAGAAACAATCATCCAAATACAATACAATATTACAATACACACCAACGAGAATGATTATATAAATACATGACAAATGAGATGGTAGGAAAGGGCTTAAAAGGAAGAGGCACCCTGTGATAGTAGGTGGAGTCATAGGCTCATACACCAATCATAACTAGTCTGTGGGTCGTTGGTCTTTCTAGCTCTTAGTCCATCATATTCTGCAAGGGGTAAGGGTGCATACCTTCGGCAGATGGCTCTTAGGTCCTCCGAGGCTACTTCTAAGATCTCAAGCTCCACTGACTCACTTCCTGCCAGCCCAGTGAGGTCGGTATAGGTGTACACAGGGTCGGTATAGGTGTATACATGGTGGGTATAGGCGTACACAGGGTTGGTATTGGCATAAATTTAGTGAAATTTCACTCGGTTAGTAGTTGTTAGTCATTCTGGCCATCTAATGGCTATACTGAGGATGCCAGAATATGTAGAGAGTGTTTGCGCAGATGTAAATGACATGAAAATCCACTACACACCTCTTGCCATTAAAGACATTAATGAAAAAGGTCTTTAATAATAAATATATACTAAAACGATATGTGGCCGCCTGCACACCGAGGGTGCGATTTTTAATCCATAACATTTCCTTCCAGCGTTGGTACCACGGCAGTCTTTCACTCATAAAGGGGTTGCTAGCTACTGCTCCCGACTGAGGAGTGACTTCTCCCGATGCACGTCCTCCGGGGTCAAACGAAACCTGAGAACAGGTTTTGTTGCACAGCGTACTGCCATAGCAACTGCGGCATAAATGGCAAACAGGTCAGCTGCACAGTGCTGGTAACTTCTCCTGTCTGGTAGGCTGGTAGTGGCTATACCACGGCCGTAGTCCATCTTTATTGTTGGCTCTGAGAATAGAGGCTCAACTGATGGTAGGTTCTGACACAATCATTCGTTCTCTGGAACTGCCAGGCTTTTCATCAAGTACACATAGAGGTCCCGCAGCCAACTATTTGCTTGGCACAACCAGCAGTTGCTCCTCTTGTGCCTGTGTAGGGGGATCTGTCTCCGCCAGTTCTCTTTCCTCCAACAGCGTTGGAGGAGTTGTCTTTACCAGCCGTACTACCAACTTCGGCTTTTCAGCAGCTGCACTAACAAGGTCCTTTTTAGGATCAGCACATACATTGTGCGCTGGTAGTGTTATGTGGCAGAGGGAAGTTGAGGGGGCTGGACTGTGGGGGTGTCACCTCAACAGGCCTTTTTATCACAGGGGGTGTCTGAACACCATCCAAAGGGACAGTAGAAGGGGCATCTCCTTCTGGAGAATACCGACGTCATCGGTCTATGTTTTTTTGTTCTTGCTTCTTCACAAGACTTCTCCCACGCACTGCGCAGAATGAGTTCTTATCCTAGCTATATCCTATTAGCATAGACACCACTTTTTTAGGATATATGAACTCATTAAGCCCCCATAAAGCCTTTCTATCCTACTTTAGCAAAGTTATCATTAGTTGGCTTCTCTATTATTACAAAACAGAGTTGCCTTCTTTTCCACCTTGTAGGCAGCAGCTGCTGCTACAGCCCATTTATGTTTTGATTGCATTCCATAAGCGCATTAAACACAAGTTACGCTTTAACATGTCTTTATAAAGAGCTGCTACTCGTAGCCTTTCTATCACCCTAGCAGTGTCTTCCTATGCTCCACTGCACATCAGGGTATTTAGGCTATAGTTAGACAATGCAGCCTATTTTATTTTTTCATAACCCTAACTTGATCAAATGAAGCCAAAATCAAGAACATTGAGTAAACAATTTGTGGGTAGTTTAATAAGCAAAGCAAAAATTATTTTATTTAGCTAGGATTTTCAGCATTTCCACACAAAAAAGTGTCACATCTGTGTGGCATAGTCAGATTAGAAAGTGTATTTCAATGAACTAATTGCAAATAATGTTTCATTGAAATTCAGAAAACTTGGCACAAAGCACTTCCTATTGATGTCAATTATTATTGTGATGAAACAAATGAATTGTTTTTTTCTGCTCAAAGAGCAGTCCTGTACAGTTTATTACAACAAATATAAAAATGAATGCATAAAAACTACATTGACTCACATTTCAAAGTACATATTTCTACATACAACAAAATATTGATGCAAAATGTATGACCAACTGCTATAAAGCTGGGTTATTCACAATAACAAGTGATGAATATAAACTGCCTCAATAGGGTTGATGAAGGCTAGTGAAGTACATGTAGCATCGAATTGTACATTTCTTAAATGCCTGGGTACAGCGTAAAGCTGCCTGATCAGAATTAGAAATGTGTTGGAGCTGTCACCAAAGGTAAGCTTAACCAAAACAAAGCCTTGTATGCATTGGAAAAAGAAGCGGTGAAGGAAATGTCCTGTGGATATAAAAAGAACCAATATTTCAAGCTGACAATATCTCCTTCAGCAGCTCTTATTTTATTACTTGTAGATAAAACAAAGCAGCGATAGTTCCGCTGTAGTTCAGCCGTGTATTGCTCGTGTACTCCACAGTGGCATCATTGAAGTATGACTGGCAGCAAATATTTCATTCTAGTGTCTTGTTGATTACCTTTTAATGAGCTTTTGTGGTTGATAGCAGTCAGTGAGACCTATCACTACTTTATAGTGTCCCGTCAATCAGTTCACTGCAACAACAACATCACACTGGTTATGCTTGGCAAATAGCTATAAAAGATGGGTTTGTTTCAACAAATTTCATCTATGTACTAATTCACAAAATCAGTCCTCAAAAGAGTTTACAAAACAAACGTTTCATATAACCAACTTCTGACCTAGTCTGGTGGTTGAAAAAAGGCAGATGTTTGCCATGGAATATAAACTGTTGTGAGAAATGCATGGGAGAAACATCTACTGCAGTACTTGAATGCATGATAAAGGCCAAATTAACATACTTAAATAGGAATGCATCTGAATTACACGAGACCAAAAATAAACTTCAACTAGACCAAAACATGACTTTCAAACTTCATGTAAACAACTAGCAAGCAGAGTAAACTTGTTGACTACTTATGATGCTGAAACATCTTGTGAAATACTTAGATCAAAAATTTACGATAACTACTATGCAATACATTTTCGGTTCATCACCAATAGTCTAGAATTTTTCGCAACACCCAACATAGACGCCTATACATCAAATATTGGTTTGCCAGACTTTTTTATTGTACAAATAGTGTATGAACAGCCTCCTAATAAGTATATAACCCACATATTCTAAGAGTGTAAAATAATGTCACCTTCCACGCTATTTAACTTTAACTGCTGATTTTGACTTGTTTGAAATTTAATAACAATACCAATTTTTTACGAATATAAAGGTTACACATGAACACAGGATCAACAAGATTAATTTGCCTCAAACAAACATTGAGAAGGAGAAGAGAACAATTTTAGTCCAGAGCCAAGGTGGTCGCAGATGCAGGAATAGATATAAAGAATTTGGTGTGGAGGCCTGTGGGAGGGGAGTGTGGTGACTGACGGGAGACTGAGACTTCTGGGACCTGTGATGAGTGGGGGGTTTACTTGGTTGAGAAGATAGTTCCATTAGGTGGGCTGCCAACATTTTAGTCTTGGGCTATCTGGCGGCTCAATCATGACAGAGAAAATTTTTTTAGTTATTTTTTGCTATTTTTCATATACCCAGTAAACTGTTCTAAGCAAAGCATAAATAGAGCAATCCAATCACAGCAAAGGTATGCAAACATTGTGATATAATGTTACGTAAAGAGACAACTTTTTTATGTATACTCCAAAAATGATTGTATGTTTATTATTTAGACATCCACTTCTACTCAGTTTGTTTGGTACGGTCCGTTTCACAGTTGGAAGCCTTGGCGTACATGTTTTGTTATTACAGAAAATTTGGGTGAAAATTGAATGCCTGCATTGCCCATGCAGTTTATTCATTCTACTGTGGCTGCTGCTGTCATTACAATGTCATTTAAAGCATTGTAATGGCAAATGAATTTCAACAAAATAGCTGCAATATGAGACTTCGGCTGAAGAAATTGATCATATTTTTAGAGGGTTGGAAATTTCTAGAAAACAGTTGCAATATTATTGCGTTGTAGCAATTAAAGGAGAGAAAACCAGAACAGAGCTTTTTAGTAATATAACATGTATAAAAATCATTGTGGACAAGTTTAGGGAGAATCTGAAAACGGGTTTTTGACAGTAGGCATTGTGGGAAAAGTATGGAAATGACTGACCAATTGTTTCCTCCCCTAACTACAATCTCAGCTACTGCCCCTCCGATTACACTTCCCGTAACCTGTCCATTCCGCGCTCATAGAGGCGTTATCCCCCGCTCTCCCTTATCTCCCATCCCCAAGAATTCACACAAACATTTTTACAGCCAAATACCAGTCTAGCATTCATATATTTCTACCAAGCCCAACAAACATGCCCTCACATTTTATACCGACCCTGCATAGATACTATACCAAATTCTGGTGTACAAAAAAAGCTGCAACATGGCTAGTGGTGGATGGATTGACATAAAATTTGTGGTGGGTACACAAAAGACATTGGAGAATCTGATGGTTGTGTTAGCTATTCGATGTCAGACTACCACCAAAACCAAACCCGGTATATATATCCATGATTACCCATGATTATATACACTTACGTTGAGCACTGCCCGAAACAAGTATAGCTACTCCGGATCCTGGAAATATACTGATAGAGAGTGCTAGCCTGTCCAATGGTAGCTACCACTGATTCAGTACAGCTACCCAAGATGCTATACTAGAGAGAGCTACCCCGACCCAGTATAGCTACCCCGGATCTCATATATACACTAATAGAGACAGCTACCCTGGCCCAGTAGGGCTACCCTGGATCTTACATGTTTTCTAATAGAGAGAGCTACACAATCCAATATACTGTAAGTAGTGACCAACTTTTGAGAATAAGAATTCCAAGTTTTAGTTGACTGAAGCCGTAAGCACTCAGCAGTAACATTAAAGAAGGTAAAGGCACTGGCTAAGGAAATAGATGCTCTTCATAAGGTTACCATGCTTTCACCTGGATGACCGCAAGTTTGTGCTCTGCCTAGTTTTTGAACTGATTATTAATTCATTGGATGAGTTAAAGACTATCATTAAAATAAAGGTCGATTACAGTCAATGAAGTAGTACTGTGGTAGATTTTAGGGCATCCCAGTACGAAACTGCTTGTTTGCTAGCGAAGCACCAACCCGAAGTGCACTAGGATTCTATCTCCAGCCCTTGTTAAATGCTGTGCCAGTAGAATGACTTGCTGTGCCGATCTTGAGCCCTGCAGGGCTGATAAGGACCCCTGACAGACTCGGTATGGTAATTCTGGGCCTGTAGAAAATGGCCACTTTAGCCGAGGATCTCCAAAACCATCTAGGAGATTACATTAATCCTAGAGCCAGGAATAACCTTTCTTGGATCTTGGCTACTCTAGTCACAAACCATTTACAAATCACAACAAACAAACACGCACACTTGTGAAATATGTAATTATTGCTTGCTGATTGCAACAGCCTGAACATCAACAGGACTAGCAGACAACATATACCAGGGGTCATACGAGAAGCAGCAAAACTTAAATATAGACCGTCACAGTCTACAAAAGTGGGCTAACTTCAGCTAACATTTCAACAGTTGATTGCACCTTTCTAACAAGTGAACGCATAAATAATTCTAACTAACTTCAGTCGAAAAAATCAACCTTGAGAATGTACAAGTTTGCATCAAACCTTGAAATCAGCATCATAATTTATGCCTAACGAATGATAAAGCTTTTTTCTACCATTATGCCTGACGAGCTTTGAAAGAATCGAAAAAACATTATCGCTCTTTCGTTCATTCTGTAATTGCAAAATATTCAGAAACCATTTAATGATTGCAAAGCATAGATTGTCCACTTACAGCAAAAATCTGTCTTAGACAAAAAGTATTAGCAAAAGAGAAATTAACATAACAAACTCACTCTGGAATGGGTAGTTATTAGTCACCTGATAAAAATGGTTGAGCACCAACAACAACGAAACTTCAATCAGAAAACACAAAGCCTAAACAATAACATTTTGTGGAGGCAGTGATCAGGGGCCTGCAGAGTGCAAAATCGAACTCGGGCACAAAAAAGATTTTTGTGCCGAAGTTGAGCAACAATATGCCCAAGTACAGCAAAAATTTGCCGGAGTAAAACAATAAATTATTTTTCATGTATAATAAATTACTATTACATGTAGTTAAGCTACAGTATTAAGCATTTTGTCTTTTGTGATTGTGGTTTTTAGTTAATTATCAATTAACTAATGGTGCTGCAGCTGAGAATTACAACAATTATTCAATGATGATGTAGGTATTGGTAGCATATCTTGTTGTATATCATTATATTAGTTAAGTTACTGTCCGACTATGTTCGTTTGATCACTTCTAACCACCTATAACAACAAATGTAACAGCTACTATCTGTTACTTATTATTTAATTTATTATTGACTTTATTTATTGTTGTTGATGTTGTCATTGTTATTATTTTTATTATTAATAATTATTAACAAATCATCAACATAAGAATAATAAATATTGCTTCTCTAAAAACCAATTATTTTAAACAAAATGAACAGCATTAATAGGGTTATAATAAATTTTTATGTATCTCCCCACATGTTAAAATAAATCAACATGTGCAGACTGAATAAGGATAGCCTGGGCATGCTCTATAATTAAAATAAGCACCAGTTATTGTCAGTATCACAACAATAATAATATGGGGTCAACCTACCAAAACTACACCATCTAGACAGGAGTGTTTACTTTGGAATGATAGACCTTGACATTCATATTTCCAGATGGCAGCCCCAATGGAAACGATTCTAACAGTGTTTAATAGTGCATTAAAAGCAATTTTATTCCTTACTATTGCATGCTTTGGTCGAACTAGGGCACTTTTTACTTGGGCACATGCCAGATTAGGATTTTTACTAGGGCATGCGCCCATGTGCGACACCTTACTGCACACCCCTGGCAGTGATGGATTTTCTTATTGGTTTTTATCGACTGTAGTAAAATTGTTTCAAAAGCTTAAGTTTTAAAACCACCTAATACGATGCTCAAGTGTTTCTCTTTCAATTTAAACAATTTTATAATGGTGAAACAACTAATAACAATAGATAAGAAATACTTGTTAGTGAATAGCATGAATGATAGGCAGTTGTGAGTCAAACAACTGAATGCATAGCATAAAACATAAGCTTCCACAATTTTTTTAAATAAATTATTTTCAAACATTTTTTTTTAAAAAAGTATTGTGAAGGAAGCTTGAGAGTCCGATTACCACCCATGCAACAAGGCTTGTTGCTATGGAACTAGATACAAAAGAGGAAATTGCATGAGTCAAACCCTGATTTAGATCAAGGGTTGGTGACTAATATAAAAAATAAGGTCTAAATTAACCTTTTTAAAATATGAAAATACACGATTTTACCTTTGTCTGATTAAACAAGAAAACTACAGAAATAACTTTAGTGCATTTGTTAACGCACTGGGAATGGCCCATTGTGAATGAGTCCATCAATCATTTACTTCCAAACTAAACAGTGTGAGAAAATTGCTAATTTCCTTTCAAATGCAACGAGCGAGGTTATGTTTCTCAGCAACCTAAAAATTTTCAACCATCAATGAAACCTTGGAGTAGAAAAGGTAGGCATCATAGCAATTGTTTCATGAACATAAACTATTTTCAGTACTTACACGATACGCACAGCTCAACACTGCGCTAGTGAACATCCAGAGAGGGTGCAGAATCACAGACTACTTTATATGTGGTGAAACAAATGTAACAGCTCATGTATGCACTCTGCTGGAGCAATAATCTGAAGCATGAAATATAAGTGAATGATACATACTACCAGTGACTTCTCAAATAGTGCCTTGTGAAAAATACTAAGCAGTAATGTATACAGTAGTGCATAGACACAGTAGTGGATAGACACAGTAGTGCATAGACACAGTAGTGGCTAGACACAGTAGTGCATAGACACAGTAGTGGATAGACACAGTAGTGTGTAGACACAGTAGTGAATAGACACAGTAGTGCATAGACACAGTAGTGCCTAGACACAGTAGTGCGTAGACACAGTAGTGCATAGACACAGTAGTGGGTAGACACAGTAGTGCGTAGACACAGTAGTGCCTAGACACAGTAGTGTGTAGACACAGTAGTGCATAGACACAGTAGTGCATAGACACAGTAGTGGATGGACATAGTAGTGCACCGGCATAGCAATTCTTAGAAATTGTAGAGCATAGAAATATAAGTACATAGACATAGTAACTCGTAACAATTGTTGTGCATAGACATAAAATTACATGGGCTAAGTAGTATGCAGACATAGTATTACATACATATAGTAGTAGTGCACAGACAACAGCAAGTAGACATGAAGGTACATAGACATAGTAGTACATGCACATGGTAGTATATAGGAATAGTGGTACATAAACATAGTATTACAAAGATATAGTAGTACACAGGTATAGTAATACACAGGTATGGTAGTACACAGGTATAGTAGTACAAAGGTATAGTAGTACACAGGTATAGTAGTACACAGGTATAGTAATACACAGGTATGGTAGTACATAGGTATAGTAGTACATAGGTATAGTAGTACACAGGTTTAGTAGTACACAGGTATAGTAGTACACAGGTATAGTAGTACACAGGTATAATAGTACACAGGTTTAGTAGTACACAGGTTTAGTAGTACACAGGTATAGTAGTACACAGGTATAGTAGTACACAGGTATAGTAGTACACAGGTATAGTAGTACACAGGTATAGTAGTACACAGGTATAGTAATACACAGGTATGGTAGTACATAGGTATAGTAGTACACAGGTATAGTAGTGCATAGGTATAGTAGTACACAGGTATAGTAGTACACAGGTATAGTAGTACACAGGTATAGTAGTACACAGGTATAGTAGTACACAGGTATAGTAGTACACAGGTATAGTAGTACACAGGTATAGTAGTACACAGGTATAGTAATACACAGGTATGGTAGTACATAGGTATAGTAGTACATAGGTATAGTAGTACACAGGTATAGTAGTACATAGGTATAGTAGTACACAGGTACAGTAGTATATTGAAACTTTAACAAAATAATACTTACTTCTCATGTTACAAACATAGCAGGAGCTGTTTGTGACCACTTTGAAGCTTCACAGTCGACAGCATTTACCAGCATCTAAAACTATACAAAGATCTGCATTAGTTCGGAAAAATAAAGATTAGGGATTCTTAATAAAAAAAATGCTCCAAATTAAATTCGTTCAAGTTTTGCATATGTTTGGTCGACCAATGAGAATACAAATTGTGAGTCTTCCTACAGATGAATGTCGGTTTCATATTATAGATGTTGCTGAAAATCTAACAAAATGATTACTTTATGTTTTTTTACCTCAACGCAAGACTGCTCTGGGAAAATTGCAGCTTAGTCGTAAATACTTACAAGCAATTATTAAAGCAAGCATTGTTTATTCTGTCAGACAAAGAATGAAAGTCAAATCGCAGTTCATAAGTCAAACGCGTCTTATAAAGAGTTTTTATAAATGAAAACCATTGTCACAAATTTTCTACTAGATATGTACCACCAAACAAAATAAAGTCTGTTTTTTGTTAAAGCATTCAGATTTTGATAAATCTGGTACTTTGCTGGAAATTATCTACTCTTGAACCCGTCACTTATGCTGAAGAACAAATAGCAAAAATAGAAGTTGTGTTCTAATCTCCTTGAAATGGGGAGCACAACTTTGAAATCCTTCTACAGCTATCATGTTTTTAGGAAGTTGTGATTCCAATGAGAAGACAACCAACTGCTTTTCTGTGCATTTTAGTCGGAAAAGGTGATTTTCAGTGATAATTGGCCTGGTACTTACCTTTCATAACGAAGTGGAAGTAAAAGGAGTAACACGGCTTTGCTGCTGCTGTTAGTACTGCTGTCAAAGAAGACCATTTTTATTTCTATAAAACAGAAAAAAATTAAAATATAACCAAGAATTAGGATCACCTTTTGTGAGAAACATATTTTGATAGCAGCTAATGAGACTGAGAGTCAAGGACATGTATATTAGGCCTAAATACTATTTAGGAGTTGGCTGAAATGTAAACTGTATATAAAGTTGACAACACTTACTATCCAAACTGTAAAGTTTTCCTAAAACAAGTAACGAGGATGTCAGATAGCATGCTACTTCAGCTGGTCCAAACCAACATTATTGATAGTTTCCTACAAAAGACAAAAATTGTCTCTACTACTGGCCAAAGAGAGTAGCTCTAAGGCAAACTAGCATAAATCATCATTCATGATACTTCTCTGAACCACTCAATTGTCAGCATTATGAGCGTTTTTGAGAATAACCACTGCTATTAGAAGAAAAAATATCAGTGGATATAATAATAAAATTATTCATTATTGGGTTTAATAAATAATTTTGAATCACCAATACTACAATACTAAATGGATCGGTACTTGCAGGCAGATTTGCTAAGCTAGAGTGAACAGTCAAAAATGAAATTTATAAAAAAGAGAATTCACATGGGGGAATGCCAGAAAGTACAATCAGTACCCATTAAGTATAGTTGTACAACACAAGCTGGTAAAACCGTTAATGAGGAATGAAGTTTATGCTGTGAGCTGGGTTGGTGCTATACATGTCTGTTTCCCTCAGAGTAATACTTGTAGCCAAATTTTGAGTCTCTGAGTGGGTGGAGATGTGAGCACTTGAGCCACCACTATTCTACCATCAATGCAATCATCATGCTTTAAAATATCCACATCGAAAATATTCATGGAAATTGATTTGCAGCGAAAGTCATCAAAAATTTACAATATTTCAATATCCGATTTAAAATTATTTTACCGGAGCCTAAAGAATATATTGAAACAATCAATCAGACCCAAATACTTCATCTTTGAAATTAGAACGTTTTTTTTTAACTAATTGGGATGGTTCCTGTGTTGATAATTCGTGTTATCACGTTCATGATATTGGAAGCAAGATAAACTAATGGTAAAATTAACAAAATTACGACTATTCACTTTTGTTTTTGTTTAGCAGTGTACAACAAAAACTTTCAATTGACAATTTATTTTTCAAATTATTCAGTTTTTTGTGGAATGAAAAATATGCCCTTGATTTTGCCAGTAGATTGGATAGCTAGGACTAGGAATACTTAATAGACATTAACTATAATTGATAAATAAAACTGACCAGATACAGATCATTTAAGGTTCTTTAGGAACGTGTCAGTCACTTGTCAGGCCATTGATTATTAAAAATTAATAGAACAGAAACAGGAACTAATCACAGCCTAGAACACTCTAAGAGATACGAATAACAAAATCTGAAAATCATCTTACAGCAATCTTTGTTATTATCAGTGTATGTGGCCTAAGAATCGTCATAGAAATATAATTCATTAAAATTATATTACATATTATTATTTTTCATCGCTTTTCTTATTAATTTATTATTCCAGTTGTGGTATCTATTACCGTTTGCTAACTTTGTTATTTCATAGCCATAGCCTAGTAGTTTGATGATCATAATATGCATATATGTATCAGCATAATACAAATAATAAAAATATAAGCATAATTCTACATCATAATGAAAATTGAAACTTGAAAAATAATAAAACCTGAATTTTCACCAGTTTCAATAAACAGCAAACTTGGACGGATTGTCCCAATAAAAATATACAATTTTTATGTCAACACAAGCATTTCAAGAAATACACCTCGGGAAAACTAGACTCTGATCTTAGTATCAATAGCTACTCGTGCAACATGATAATTTAGATTTAGATTGAGTCTTGAAATGTAAGTCTACACACAGCAGTTAAAAAGAACATTACTTTCAATATTAGTAGTCTGCAGTGAATAATCAAATGAATGATAATTCTTTGGATAATATCGTAAGTCATAGCTTTTAGTTTAACTGCCAGGTGAGGTGATACATGTATGTTAGATATGAGATATTCACATTGTAAGAATCAAGCCTCAAGGCTGAATAACTGTTAGTATTTAAAAAAAAGACTTAAGTGTGAATGAGCAGAAAAAAAGAAGTGTGTTTCACTTCAAGTGTGTGACACCTGGCCACTTTAGCAGTGCTAGTTTGACAAGAAGGATATTAGAGCTAATGCATCGGAAATCAAGCAAGAATTAAATTTATAGTTACGTGTAAAACCACACAATAAATAATTAGCCATGGAAAAGATTATAAATCAATGGTCTAATAAGTCTAATAGTAGTTGGTTTAATAAGTAATAACTATGAAACTAAAGTCAGTGTGGTACATTATCATTATTACTATTATTGTAACTATCATTGTACAGAAATTTGTTGTTACTAGGTAGCCAGGCATCTGTACAGTTCCCACTGTAAGGTTGAACAACTGTCGTCACAATTAGACATGCAATTCTTTTTGTAATTGATTCTGTGAATTAATTATGTGTGCTAGAAATGTCTATGGCCGAACTTAGCTCTTACAGAAAGTGCCGTGAGGGCAGCTAACTGTACCGACTGTTCAGTGATAAACGAGAAGCTATTGTTGTCGACAGCCGTGAGCGTTATAGGTCGAATCGACCGTACACTCTTTCGACTAGGCTCTGTTTATTCACCGTAGGCGGGGCGAGCTGTAGTTATGATAGCTTTTACTGTTTCATGCATATGTTCCTCTTGTCAGCAATGGTACTTCTGAGAGTCAGGTTAACTCTGATTTATTCTGAGATTACACGAGATTAAATACAATACTGAGACAAAGAATTTGCACAAGCCACGCCTTGTGTTTACATAATAAAAATATTTACTTTAAAATATTTTTGTGGAAAACTATTTTAGATTGTAAAGAATAAAAATAAAATAATAATAAACTGGTAACTATGTAGAAATGTGAGTTACATGAATGTTCGTGATGTATGTAGAATTGTTACTATGGCGATGATCGGCCATGTTGTTTGTTGGCGTCCCTCACATTATTACTGAATATAATAACGATGAGGATTATCACTCTGAGCTGATAACCAAAAGTGATTATAGCATAATAATAATTATTGTTTGTTTTAATAATAATAAACGATGATGATCGTGCTGATGTCAATAATCAATCAATCGATGTGAAAGCATACTTTTATGCTCTACAACCACTGTGATTTCCTACTACTAGCAATAATAATATCGTCTATGAATGATAAGTATGCACTGCTACTACTGTCTGTTGACGCATAATAATAAGTATTAATAATATTATATTATTAATAGTAATAAATATTTCAAAAAAGAACAAAATATAATAAATATTAATAACAACAACAACTACTATTATTTTTTTATTTACAATAATAATGCATATACATATATATATATCATTTATTGTAAATAAAATGATGTGCATGCAGCAACATATGAAATGATAATAATATATATATTACTACACAATAATTATTATTATAATACATATATATATATCATTTGTTATAATAATTATTATATGTTATATATACATAATTATTAAAATTTCATATGTTGTTGCTTGCACATCAACAATAATATTATTATGATTATTATTAATGATTATATCAATAATAATTTATAATTATCATTATACTATAATTAATTAACATAATTTATTATCCACTTATTATGTAGAAGTAAATACATAAAATGATTGAATTATTATAATAATTATTATCATCAATGTATTCACCATAACATCTATAACACATATATGTATTATTTATTATTATAAATTATTATTTTTTACCACTAATTTTTTTAACTAAGACCTCTACTGCTAATACTACTCCTAATAATACTAGTAGTAGCAGTAGTAGTAGCAGTAAAATCAGAAGCAGAGCAGCAGTAGTAAGTAGTAGTAGTAATAGTAGTAGCAGCAGCAGAACTACTACTGGTAGCACAGACAGACACTGACTGACTGAAATAACAATAACTACACTACCACTAATTTTTTTAACTAAGACCTCTAATACTAATAATACTACTACTCCTAATAACACTAGTAGTAGCAGTAGTAGTAGCAGTAACAGCAGCAGTAGTATTATTATTAGTAGTAGTAGCAGCAGCAGCAGGCAGTAGCAGTAGAACTACAACTGGTAGCACAGACAGACACTGACTGACTGCAAACAACAACAACTACACACTACTAACTACTATTATTATTATAATAATTAATAAATAATATAATAATAATTAATAATAAATAATAATAATAATAATGCTCACTCACTGACTACTGGCGCTGAACCAGGGAAGTATTTGAGCTTGATCACCCTGTATTATGCAAGCACTTTAAGAAAAAAAGTGAGTTAGTAAGACTTACTTCAATATACCTGATGACAGTTATGGAATAAGGAAAAAATTAGATGAATTGATGCAGTGGAGGAGTTGGCCGAGTGATTTAACGCGAACGATCATGCTGCTAATAAATAATAATACATGGGCCGGCGGATAACCAGTTTTCAGTACTAAAAATTTAGCCCTATATTTCCATTTACAATTGATGGGGACTACACAGACGAATCATAAGCTAGCCTCTGCTAAGCCGTTAGGATCAATGGCACTAATTTAACAGTAGTTGTCTTACCAAAAAGAAAAAAAGGAAAGCAACTCTGCATCAAAATGTTCAAGTCTTTCCAAAATTAGGATTGTTCGCTAAAATAACAGTTGATCAATCAAATAACAATTTGGCAGAGCTTCAACTCAAAAGAAATTAGGATATATAAGGTGGGATAAGACTAGCATAACAAAGGTATAGAACATGGATAGCACTTCTATCCTAACATATGCAAGTAGGATATAAGTGGGATAAGAACTCATTCTGCGCAGTGACACGTTTGCAGGATCAAGTTTTCGTAGAGCCGGTTACAATAGCACATGAGATAGACTTCCACCGGGGATAGCCGAGGACACAATCACAAGTAGTCATGATGTCAAGTGGATGTCACATAAGCCGTGTACCTGCAAGCGGGTACACGCAGGTATATAACATGTCCTTTTTTCATGTTAGCACAACACACAAGGCACCAAATCAATAGTCACAGCTAGCTTCAGAGATGAAACATCATCATAAGCATACTTCAAACTACGCACTCCGGCTAGGGGCAGAGACAGCATCCACACCGGCATGGCATACAGTTAGGTAGAACAAATACATACCTCACCCGTGTCATACCTACCACTTACCACTCACCACAAAGACTCAATCTCACCAGGATGTCTATCGTCCGAATCGCCACATCAGTCAAACCGATCTCACGCCACACCCGAGGGTGTTCCACTATCGTCATCTGGTTTTGGTTCAGAACCACACAGTTGGCCTTCTCCTCCACCTGGCTTTGGGTCTGAGTCACACAATTGACTTTCGCCTCCACCCCCAATTGACTTTTGTTCGGGACCACACATTTGGCCTTCACCTGCGCCTGGCTTAGGATCTGAGTCACACAATTGACTCACCTCCACCTATCAAGTCTCACCCAGGTGAGTAGCACTTTCTCCCTCACCGAAGTGAGTATCGCATTCCATATTCTCACTGGTGTGAGGCCTCTGAACAGCCTCGGAGGCAAGTTGTTACCAGGTCACAAGTGACTGCATAGCATCTACCTCATGGCTTTCCTCTGCAGGAGCCAAAGCTTCCGCAGGCCTAACAGATGACTCCTCTGGGCTGTGACCAGCTCCTCAGAGTGAGTGGGATTGTTAGGTGCTGCAAGGTTGTGGTAAGCACCCCCAGCACTGGTATAACTAGCACTAGCACTTGCATCCTTGCCAGAAAAGACCCTGTTCTTAAGGTTGGCAAGCTGGTCGAGGATCTGCCTGAAATCGGCTTCGCTCTTGATGTCACGCTCAAGCTGAGCCTCATCATGCTGGATACCAGCCATAGCACGCCTAAATTGCTCCTCTGCGTCCTGACACCTTTGCGCCAGTACTCTTCTGCGGGAGGCAATCAAAGAACGGTCCATAATGTTGCTGGTTATGATGTCGGCCAGAAAGCTTCCAACCTTCTAAAGGAAGGGTTGCGACTAGCCGAAGCACCAGCACCGACCCACTACCACCACGAAAATTACCCTTCGTAACGGCCTGGGATTAACTTTTCCCAGAAACAACAGGAGGTAGGGCGTACTGCCACCTCACGGTGTGGCTCGGACTCAGCCTGCCTTTTATTGTTGCCTTTGAGGAAGCCTGCGCCTCCTTCCACATAATCACCAATCTCATGTTTTGCTTTGCCACACCACGTACAGGCAGCCACTGTGCACTCTTGTGCCCAGTGACCACGCTTTTCACAGCGCTTTCAGACATTGCCGGGGGAGTTTGCAGCAACATGATCCCTATAAGCCCTGCAAATTATGCAACGTTTGTTGCCAGGCTTCCCAAACACCTTCCTGCCACTGTCACTAGGACCAGAGCCACGGTCAGGCCCTCGATAGCCACGATCAGGTCCTCCACCGGGAGCACTACCTCCAGCACCGGCCACTTTAGGGCCACTCTCCGCCATTGTCACAGTATAGTGGAACAGGTAAATAGTACAACTACGCCTGGCAAATAAAATATGCAAATCGATAATATTCATAGTCACCGAATCTCTCCTAGTTACTACAGGGTTTGTAGCAACCTCAGGCCTATTGTTATCACTAACCTCATCATTATTATTATCACTATTATCATCATCATTGTCAGCAGGGTCTGTTCCCCCGACTCCCCACAATTAGCACTTTGTCCCAAGGCCTCTCTACCAGGAGCTGTGTGACCCTCAGGATCACCGCCATCAACTTCCTGACAACCATTACCCTCAGCGAGGTATGGGATGGTTGAATCAGCATTCTCATTAGTCACAGTGTCAGACTGAAGCAGAAATAGATGTTTCCTATTACGGTATATCTCGCTCTGGCCCACCTTAACCCAATAGCTATTAGGAGAATTGTTCTCCCTCAAAACAATCCCTTGGGAACCAGCATCACTAGGTGCATTGACATAAAAAACTTGACCCGGCTCGAGTTTGGCAATTCTGCAACTCTATACTTCTTGTCCCATTTTTTTCATCCGTTTTCTTTGGGCCTCTGTGTCCTCAAACTGACCATAATTAATATCAGTATCATACCCATTGCCCAGATTAGACCGCATTAGTCGTCCAAACATTAGCTCACTGAGTGTGTATCCTGATGGCAAAAGTGTAGTCCTATACGCTGCTAGCGCAACACATTTATCATTACAAATTTTCCACAGCCTCTTAACAGTTTCAACAGCACTTTCCGCCAATTGGCGGAAAGTGCTGTTGAAACTGTTAAGAGGCTCACATAAGGAACACATAAGGAACTGGTTGGTAAATTCGTCCCACTTATTGAACTAGGTGGTAATCCGATGAGATTATCGACCCTGTGCTTTAAGCAACTTTTTTACCCCGTATTGAATTAATTTTTCATTCCAGGCATTTCTAAGTATCAACAACTTTACATCCGCCACAAAAGGTTTTCACTTTTAATTTTTTTGTCAAGTTTTTGTTGGAAAACTTGCAAAAATAGGTATAAACCACTAGAAACATGGTTAATTGACCCTGTGTTTACAGTCAATAATTTTTATATTTTTCCAATCATAAAAACTGCTTTTAATACACAAGGCATTTTCTAATGACATCCATTCTCATTCAAACTTCCCTCCTCTTGGAGTCAG
>CALYOO010000107.1:48035-74340 GCA_945261195.1 Cryptosula pallasiana
AATACATACATTATAGACACATCAAAGTTTAGATGAACACTCAACTGGTAAACTTTATATTGGAATAAAATCCACATTGACTAGAACCATAATTCAAAAACAAACTAGCTAGCTTTGTTTGCCTATGAATTTGATTGCAAGTGGCCGAAAAACAAGTCTTTTGTTCAATGATATTCACTTCAGTTACCTAAAGTTGACAACTCAAATTGTAGAAGAATTGAAGCGTTTCAAACAGAGTAAGATGAAGCAAAGTGAATCACAATGCAAAACAGCTCTACCTACTCCCCTCTATAACAGTATATGTTAATGTTTTACTCATCATAGCACATATGCTGAACCAACATTTTTTTACCAGAAAACAAAAATAGAAAAGTTCTCAGTCACAATACTGCTCATTGATACTAAAACCAAACAACTTCATGAACACCAAAAAAACGATAAGATATATGGGTAGAGTTGACCTGTATATCATAATGAATAAAGATTTCTTGCTGTTGAAACAACATGAACTGCTCTCCTTTCATATTCATGTATATGTGTGCAAAAACAATTAATCCAAACATAGGTTCATGCAGATGAACTACTTTACGAAGAAAGCTGAAGGTTTTAGTTAGCGAATTATGGTGATGAGTAAAAAAATTTCATGGCTGATAGTTACACTGAACTCTGCCAGTCATCAATCAGTGTGGGTGTTTCTCTACTAGTTCTGAAATACTTTATTGTTACTATTCAACAGTGCTGACTAATTTGTTAGTAAGCGGCTAATGCTTCTAGCTACCTGCAATAGGGTGTTGCTGGAGGTCATCAGTAAAACATATACCCATTGCAAGTATAACACGTCTTTGTGAACAGGAACAGGTGAGAAGTGCGCCCTGTGAAGGGGAATTGCAGTCCTATATATTACAATAGGTGGAGGCGATGTAGCATAAAACGAGAAGGCACACTGGCAATGAAATGGATTAATCAGCATTGCCAATGTAGTCAATTTTTTTCACATAAAAACAAGTCTATAATATGAAATTAGCAAGTTTTCAATCCTTATGTGTGTTGTGAAGCCATTCGATTGAGGGTAACTAGGGCTACTAGTAGCCAAGATAAATCCACTCTTCACAGCAAATTCCCAAAACTCTCTGCTGTCATAACATCTTCCATTGTCAGATTGTATAACATTTGGGATGCCGAAACATGAAAACACAGATTTCATAGCCTTAATCACTGCTTTTGATGTCTGGGCTACAACTGGCACAGCCTCAATCCACTGAGTATTGTAATCAATCAAAATTACATGTAATACGTCATCAAGCGTGAATATATCACTACCTACTTCCTCCCAAGGCCGTGATGGCAATACATGTTCATACATAGGTTCATGTTTAACCTGACTATGCATAATACAAACATTTCATTGAGATATGTACTCAGCAATGTCACGGCCTACCCCTGGCCACCAGAAGTGGCGTTGCGCCCTATTACGACACTTGGACGGGCTCTGATGGCCTTCGTGACACAGGTTTAGATACCTCGGTTTCAAAGACAGAGGGATTTACACCCTAGAATCAAATAACAGCAAACCGTTTTATACAAAAAGCCTATCTCTGGCGGCATAAAGCTTAGTCAGTTCATCAAGTGCAAGTTCAGTGCTCTCAGGCCAGTGAGCATGCATATAAGGCAGACAGTGGACAGCAGATTCATCCTTACCCATAGCATCGCTGATTTCCTGCTCTTTTAAGTCACTATAAGCAGAACTAGAGACAGCTGATTGCACGTAACACTTAACATCACTACATCGGTTAGACTCCAACTCGTTATAAGATCATACCTCAGCAACCGCAGTTTGAACCTTTGTACCCCCACCGGCAAGCATCATAGATCCTTCTCTCCCAAGATGGAAATCAAGGGCTTATGATCACTCTCAATTTCAAACTTACGGCCTACCAGGTAATAATAAAATTTTTCACATGCCCATGTGATGGCGAGAGCCTCTTTCTCAACCACCGCAAACCGTTTCTCAGTCTCTGTCATTTTCCTCGAGGCATACTCTACAGGTTGCCAACATCCATTATCGTTCAACTGCAAAAGAATGACGCCCAAAGCGTTCTTACTAGCATCAGCAGAAACTCTGTTTACAATTCAGATCAAAGTACGTAGTACCGGAGCATTAGTTATCTCCTCTTTGACCCTTTCAAAAGCTCTGTCTTGGTCGGGTCCCCAAAACCACTCCGATCTGCTGCCTCTGACAGCGTTAATCAGAACACAAAGTTCTGCAAGACGGTCACTAAACTTCATAAGGTAGTTCACCATACCAGTGAACCTCCTGGCCTCAGTCTTGTTTGAGGTGGGTTCATGTCAACAATGGCCGTGATCTTATTAGGGTCGGGTTTTATCCCCATGCCACTAACCAAAAGTCCAAGGAACTTCATCTCATTGCACCCAAACTCGCATTTTTCCATCCCAAGTGTCAACCTGGAGTCACCGATCCGCCTGAGCACCTTATCTAAGCGGTGCCAGTGTTCTTCCGGGTTTTTACCATACACTAGTATATCGTCAATCAAACAAATTACACCTTTCAAACCATGCAATATCTTCTCCATCGCACGTTGGAAATATTCAGGAGCCGAAGATATACCAAAAAACATTCTTTGAAAACAAAACCTACCCAAAGGGTTTACAAAGCTTGTCAACAATTTACTCTCAGGGTCGAGTTTCACTTGCCAAAAGCCAGAATTAGCATCCAGTTTCAAAAACATAATGCCATTAGACAGATCAGATAACATATCAGAAATTTCGGGTAGAGGGTTAATTTCTCTCCAAACTGCCCGACTCAAATTAGTCAAATCAATGCACATTCTTATCTTACCATTGGATTTTGGAGCAATGGTCAAACCTGAGCACCAGTCTGTGGGTTGTTCCACAGGTTCAATGACGTCACTCTCGAGCATTTTATCAATCTCCTGTTTAGCTTTCTCCTTCAACCCTGCGACTATGGGTCCGGGTGAAAATAGCCTAACAGGTTCAACACTTTCTCTCAAGTGGATTTTGAACATCCCGGGCATTGTTCCCAAATCTCTGAACACATCAGCAACTTTCCTAATGGGATCAAAGGTGTTAGCGCACATTGTGGTGACAAAAGCTAAAAGGTTCAGTTGTCGCAGCTCAGGAATACCTAACAGATTCTTTCATGAACCCTTAAGCACATAGATATGACATTTGGTAGAGCAATAAGTACTCTCATTACGCACCTTAATAATACCAGCGACATTCCGCTGAGAACCATCGGATCCAGTCAGTTGGCGGCCTGGTTGATCAAGCTGCAAACCTAACCTCTCACAAGTCCTCTCAGTGAGAGTAGAAACTTCAGCACCAGTATCAAATGTAAAATCAACATTGTGGGTGATAACTTTCAGAGTTCGAACAATTCTACTCTTTAGTTATTTTTTTAGCCGCCAGAAGTCCTACCAGTATCAGCATACATAACACATCTAGCCCTAGGACTACGTGAATAACCATAACTACTGGCACTCTATCACTACTCATATATCCATGGCAACTGTAATTGCGACGTTTATTCGGGCAGTCAGCAGAGGAATGAGCTCGGCGGTTGCATGTGTAGCATCGAACAAAAGGACAGTTCCTTATTCTGTGTGAATAGTCACCACAGTTAAAACAATCGTCACTGGTGGTCTTAGGGGACTGGCGCCTAGATGGCCGGGTTCTACGCCTGCCATCCTGTCTATTGCCATGCCTATGCCATTCAGAAGCACTGTCACTGCTGGTAGCCCCGGATCTAGACACACCATGTAACTTACCTGGTCTACGCCAAGCTGACACGTCACTAGCAGGAGACCTAGATCTGTGTGACACACCTGGTCTCCTAGCACTTCTACCACGTCTACCAGTGGTTCCAATTGCAGACGCATCCTCTTTCTCCACAGCGGTAGCCTCCTGCTTGACTGGGAGTCGTTCCCTCTTTGCACTTCCGAGAATTAGTTCAGATTCTCTAGCAAGCCTTCTGGCTCTCAGTGTATCTGTGAGCCCTTGTCAGGCCAGATAATTTCTCTGCATCAGTTGGGTTCGTAGGGAGGACTCCCTTAAACCATTGACAGCGATAGCTAGCGCGAACCCTTGTCTAACATCATCATTGTTAACACTAAAATTCAATGTCCTACTGAGTTTTTCCACTCTCAATAAATAATCATTTTCTTTTTCATCAACATTTTGATTTACAGTAACAACCTCAGGGTTTTTACATAAATGGTCTCTTCCATACCATATACATTTCCCAAGTGACCCATAGCCTGCTCATAGGTAGCAGTTACATTTTCAACATCAAAACCTATAGATTGCAATATATTCCTACCGTTTCTCCCGATAGCATGCAACAAAGACAACAAGTTCATACGTCCTCTAAAGAGGTTATCTCTATCTTCACCGACAGCCTCTGTACCTCGCTTCAAAGTCACCATCTCAACAGACAAATTGAATTCTGTCAACCATGCTTTCCATGATGCGGAAACATTTTCGCTATGAATTTTTAAAGTGGGGAAATCATTAAAATTCAATACCCTAGCCGCCATATTGCCTGGCAATGCCAGCTACACACACGAATATATCACGCAACAGTTATAATTATTTAAATTAGTTGGAGATCACCACAACGCAAATAATGATAATAAATAAATGCACTCCTGCAAATAAATGACACAACCGATCAACGATCACAGCACAGAAAGTACACAGAAACAATAACACCACCACCACTGAACCAGAATAAGTTGAAGAGAGTAATTCACCACCACCACAAGAGTTTGCCTATTACGCCATCTTACAATGCGTAGCAGCACTCACCAGTAAGCACAGTGAGCAAAGAATGAACGAGTCTTCGTAGAGCCGACCACAATAGCACGTGACATAGACTTCCACTGGGGATTGCAGAAGACACAATCACAAGTGGTCACGATGTCAAGTGAACATCACATAAGCCATGTACCTGCAAGCGAGTACACGCAGGTATATATCAGTTGTTTCATTATTTTGTTTAAAACATTGAAACTTTCATTTGAAAGCATTCTACACGGTAATGTGAGTTTGTGATCTCCAGCGAACTGAAGGGTTCCCTCAATTTTGTGAATATTAATTCGATGCATTGGTTGTTGAAGCCATGAACTTATATACTTGTCAGTTGTTGCAATGTTCATTTTTTCATCTTTTAGATAGGACAATATTGTCATTTGGTGTATTTGCTAAAAAAAACAATGATAGGGAAATTAATTGATTTACTACGTTTGTACATTTGGTGTGAAGCAACCGGATGTCTCAAAGGTGATAACAGCATTCACTGACTTAATGTTTAGAAGATTTCGAGAAGTACGTATCTGGTCCAGTCAAGATCTTGTACGCAGGACTATGCTTGAACAATTTAAAAACAAAGTATAGCAAAACCCGAGTTATTATTGACTGCACCGAGATATTTATACAAAACCCTCATCAACCACAGTTCAACAAACAACTTATTCTTCATACAAGTCCAAAAACACCACAAAGGGTTTGATTGGTATTGCTCCAAATGCCTTTATCACTTTTGTACCAAATGTTCAACCAGGTAAACTGTAAGCCTGTAGATCCAGGGGATTTAATAATGGCTGATCGTGGATTTACCAAAGAAGATATTCTCAACAGTTCTGTGGAACTTAACATACCTTCACTTTTGCAGAACAATTCCCAGTTTGACCGACAAGAGGTTGCATATATCAAATCATTAGCTTCAGTGCGCATTCATATGGAAAGAGAAGAGCTATAGGTAGAATTATCGATACAGAATATTGAATAACATTTATCCAAATAACTCTTTGACACAGTTGAATGAGATATGGTCAAATTGCTACTATTTAACAAATTTACAGCACCCAAAGTTTTAAAATAGACAGCACTTCTTGCTCATTTCTGAAACAGACAGCACTTCTTGCTCATTTCTGAAACAGACAGCACTTCTTGCTCATTTCTAACTAGAGTCAGTGCCATTGTATCCCAAAAAACCTGTCTACACATGATTATATATAATTTAGTTTTCGTTTATTGCTATTGCAAAATGTCATAATACACAGACTAAGAAATCTGCAATACTCACTATTGCATTGTCACTAATTCATTATCTTAGTTGTTAATACAAATGTAAAATGTTGTATATGCTGTCTTCAAACTTGTCAGTTCTTTTCTGATGCGAACAGTGGTAAAATGTGTTTTTTGTAAAATATTTCGCATTCAGATATAACTCTCTCAACTGCAGTGCTATCCTTTTAGACAAACATATGTGATGGTCAGTGTAACTTCCATTGCTGTTGCAAAAGTATGTTAAAATGTGCAAGTGTCCACCTCCATACAAGCCATTTGGATCTGGCATCGAATGTAGTATTTATGATTTATGTTCATCTCAAGTTGAATTCCCTGTACTTTTAAAAACCATGATTTTCTAAAAAACTTGCATTGATAGGGTTTTGTCACCTACCAGTGGCCACTTGATTTCAAGGCAGCGAGGTGGGTTACTTTGTATAAATCCATCAACATTAGCACCCAACCAGTTGTGTTTCTTGTGCAACATAATGCTTCTCTCTTTGATTTTTTAATCGCAGAGTGAGAAGTATAGGTTTTTTGCTTGATCTTCAAATATTCTGCTGTGTCTTATTGCGGGTATATTGCTAAGTCTGACCGATTTATTTGCATGATTTGTTACACAATAGCACTTGGATTTGTGGTATCTCGCAGATGGTAAATTGAGCCAGTAATAGACGCTGTAATCTTGCCTTTTCTGTGAGCATACCATAGTGGGTTGTTTACTTGCCATCTAGTTGATCGTTTCAACTCACACCTGGAACTAAAACCAAAATCAATGCCAGCCTCAGTGCGATCTATAGGACTATTTACTTATTCACTTTCTGAATCTACCGATGAAATATATTTTGCATGAATACTTCTAATATCTTGCTTAAAAAAAACGTTTGCAATTTAATGGCGTATTTGAATCTATTGATGGTGATATGTAACAAAAAACTTACTCTGTGTGTGGTAGAGGAGTTGAGAAACACAACTGCTGCTTCGCAGTTCGCTATCAGTACTATCAGTACTGCTATCAATGATGATCTGCTGCCAAAATGCATGACACGATGTTAGCAGCTCTTTTCTTCTTACATGGAGGTCAGATGCATCTGGAGGTAAACAGCTGCATTTTAGCTGATTCTTAGCTCTCTCAGCTTGTGTCTCTGCACCTGCCGGATTGTCAGGATGGTGACACACGCTATGGAGAGCCAGCTCACCAAATTTTTTGTACCAAGTTCTACAGGTTTTGCATTAACGTGCCCCACTGTCTTGACTGTTTGGTGCAGGATAAAGTTGCAGGAATTTTTGAAACCCCTAGACATCAACAGATAAATGACTGCGTACAACAATGCAACGCAGTGTTTACACTTGCCTTCGCCTGCATGACAAGTACGATGACAATCAACCACATAAGCACCTTCGATTTGCAGAGCAGCCAATTATCTTGTTTTTTCATGCTAGGCAATATTTTACCTTGGAAGTAATGTAAACCATTTTTTGTGCCTACCCGAACCTTTTCGACCTTATTACTTTTGAATAAATTGTATCCTTTTTTAAAATGTTTTTCTGATGCTTTGAAACAGTTTGTGCAACTGTGATCTAAGGATGGGCAGTCTTTAAACGATCTGTCCATGACATAGTCTTTAGTTCATCCAAGACTTCACGCTGATTTGAGGACTGGGTAAGTGTATCTGAGAGAATGCCCATTTACATTTTACGATATGCTTTTGGCATCTTTGAATCAGTACAGCTTTGCTGCCGCTAGTGGCAAATTTGTGCTCTCATGAATGGCGTTTCAGTGCAGCAACAGTCAATTTGCTGGACGAACATGTCATGTTTTTTTTCCTGCAAACAACAAGTATTTAGCCAAATGCACAGCAAACTTCTACCATGTAACAAAATTGATGCCAAATTTTTTCCAGCTGAAACTAACTTTCAGATAGTAGATAAGCGTGTTCAAGTGATGTAGAAGTCGTATAACAAGCAGGGGGTGACAAATCAAGATAATTAAGCAGCTGATGTAAGCATTGCGATCTTCCAAAGAATCCCTTAGTTGCTCCGCTAGCTTGTAGCAAATTTATTTGGAATGTGGCATCATTAGCTTGCACTTCCACATACTGCTTCCTATCAAACAGAGCAGTTGGTATCTGTTACCAATAATATACAAACCATAGCCAATGGTTCTTTACCCCGACAATGCATGCAAGTCACAAATAAGCCTGACAGTTCCGACGAGACACTAACATATAAAATTATCATGCATAGAAAGAAATGGTATACAGCGAGAGCAATAATTTTTATACCTGTTGATTTAGTAGAAGCGAAATTGAAAAACTTCTACAACATGAATTTAAACAATGACAACTAGCTAACACACTGTCAACTCATTGTACAGCTGATTTCTGCATCAATATACGCAAATATCAAATGTAAGCTGTAAGCAAATAGCATACTAAATTTTCAGAGAAACACATTACTTTTCACTATTAGGAGTGATTAAAAGTAATTCACACTGCTAATGATGGCAACTCATGTTATACTTAGTTTAAACGGCCGTGTTTCAGCCGCATTACGCAGTCGTTTTTTAACATGGCTGTGAATAGACTGCACCTCTTGACCAATTGAATCAGCAGGATTTGAGGAGGATTGGATAGTCGGTATTGCGATTCGGCTGCAAAGCACTCCTGCTTTGAAGCATCAAGCCTCCGGTTCGTGTTTTCTGTGAACGCATGCGTACACAATCGGTTTTAACTTCAACAAAATGCTCATATTGGTTTCCTGACTTATCTGTTATGTATCTCTCTCTTTATACTCTACTCGCAGCTCATTGCGCTCACCATCTTGCTTTAATTTATTCATCCTAATGCTGGAACACGGATTCCACGAACCCGTCATTTTAAAAGACTCGGTGAGTATATATGTATACAACATTCAGCTAATTAATTATTATTATCAATTATTATCAATTATTATCAATTATTGTCAGTTACTATCAATTACTATTAATTACTATCAGTTACTATCAATTACGATCAATTATTATCAATTAACAATTATTATCAATTAACAATTATTATGAATTATCAATTATTATCAATTATTATCAATTATCATCAATTATCATCAATTATTATCAATTATTATCAAATATTATCAATTATTGTCATTATTGTCATTTTTGTCGTCATTATCAATTATTGTCGCTATTGTCGTTATTATAAATTATTGTCGTTATTATCAATTATTGTCGTTATTATTGGCGTTATTATCGTCGTTATTATCGTCGTTATTGTCGTCGTTATTGTCGTCGTTATTGTCGTCATTATTGTCGTTATTATAGCCGTTATTATAGTCATTATAATCGTCGTTATCGTCGTCGTTATCGTCGTCGTCGTTATCGTCGTCGTTGTTGTTATCTTTGTCGTTTGCGTTGTTGTTTTCGTTGTCGTCGTCATCTTCATTGTCGTAATTGTCGTTACTGTCATTACTGTCGGTATTGTCGTTATTGTCGTCATTGTCATTGTCATTGTCATCGTCGTCGTCGTCGTCGTCGTCGTCGTTATCGTTATCGTTATCGTTATCGTTATCGTTATCGTTATCGTTATCGTTATCGTTATCGTTATTATTATTATTATTATTATTATTATTATTATTATTATTATAACAACTGCTAGTAACTAAATAATTCTTATTATTAAATAAATAATCACTTTTATTTTATAATAACCTATTATTGATAATTATCACAATAATAGTTAATAATAAATTATTATTAATAATAAGTTAATAATATTTATTTAGTTTAATATTGATTGACAGTTTAATAATAATTTAGTATAATATGTTATATTAATGATTATCAATGAATAGTATAGTTACAGTAGTAGTTTAATGCTAACAATTACAATAACGGTAAGAATAGTCAGAACAGACTCGATGGCAGTAAAGTTGATAGTTAGTACTGGTAGTAAGTAGTGGTACTTACTTACTTGGCATTAAGTAGTAGTAGTGGTAGTAGTAGCAGCAGCAGTCACAGTAGTAGTGATGACAACAAATACATAGATTATAATAATTTGAAATTATTTGCTATAATCTCAATTTTTTATTATCATTACCACTATATCATTATTATTATTATTATTATGATCATAGTATTAGTAGCAGCAGCAGCAGAAGTAGCACTTAGCACCCAGCACTCAACACGTAGTACTTAGTAGTGGTACTGAGTAGTAGTACTGAGTAGTAGTACTTAGTACTATTGCTTAGTACTACTGCTTGGTACTACTGCTTGGTAACAGCGCCTGGCAGCAGCGCCTGGCAGCAGCGCCTGGCAGCAACGCCTGGCAGTGGCGCCTGGCAGTAGCGCCTGGCAGTAGTACCTGGTAGTAGTACCTGGTAGTAGTACTTGGTAGTAGTACTTAGTAGTAGTATTTAGTAGTAGCAGAAATGGCGGAAGCAGAAATGGAACCAGCTTTGATACAAAATTATTGTGCATTTCAACCAAATTGTTTTTATTATTTCTTGCTCTCAAGTATGATAAAAGCATTTTTTTCTATTACCAACAATTCGCACTTCTAGAAGATTTAAGGAGCTATGGAATGGAGACGAGGAACGATTTGTTGAGGCCTTCACAGTAAGTATTTTGCATTCATCTTGTGTGATGTTGGCTTGATACCCATGTACTATTTATTGGTTACTTTTCCGTCAATGTACAAACCATGCAATTTTTTACAGATGAGTAAAGCTATCTTTACGTATATTTTAGAAAACATAGAGGGTGAAATTAGAAAAAAAGACATAGTTGGCGACACCATCCCACCTAACAAATGACTGGCTGTTACACTTGCTCGCCTTGTACGTGGGGAGCATTTCTATTCCATAGGAGAAAGTTTTGGTATCGTTAAGAAGCACCACATCTATGTACCAAACTTGGGACTCGGTTTCGGAAAAATAAAGGATTAATTTGATTTCAATTTTAACATTGAAATGAAAATAAGTTACTATTTTGATGTTTTTTAAAAAGAAAGGATGAAGGAATGTACAAGTGATTTTATACTCGGTATTGTTGTTTATCTTGACAAAATTTATGTGGTATAGCGTCATCTTCTAATTTATTACTCTTTGCTGCTAATATTACGTTTATATGTATTCCGTAATTACCAATGAACATGATGTGACTTGATAGCGCAATATCAAGGAGCTGTTTCTATCGGAACCTAGCTCGTCATCGCCAGTAAAAAAAAACATTCCATAGCCTTTTTCATAGTCTCAAAATAAAATCCGGTTTTTGCATTGTGGCAAAGACTAGGCTGATTAGCGATGATCATAATTTCGTAAAGATCAGTAATATGTTATATGATGCATTCCTTAAATATTACTTCGATTGCTTCAACAGCTAGATCTTTCTTCTTAGAAATAATTTTGATGAATTCTTGAGTCAGTGCAAATCTGACAGTTGCCTCAATAGGAATTTTCGAATCGAGAAAGTTCATGCCAAAACGTTCAATTCACAGAAATTATGCCAATAACAAACATCAAAATTGCATTCGGGAGCACTTTCCCGTGCTAAATTTTTCGTGGCATGGACGTTCTTGATCCAAAAATGCCTAATATTAGGCATTTATTAGTTCTCGATTTACCAGTCCAGCTGACAAGTTTTCTAATTTAAAAAAATAAGGTGGCTGTAGATTACCGTTGTTGTCATTAATGTGTACTTCTGATTTTCAAGGTAACATGGAAGCTAAAGGCTCTGACTTCTCTGTGTGTTACACAATCTGTTGTCAGGAAACAGATTACACATATTATTGGCGCAATTCAATCGATCAGTGAGCTAGGAGTTACCTCTGATCACGTTTACCCACTACTGCACACCAGAGCATAGCAAAGTGTTTTTAACTTCCATATCTTGAAAAAAACGATTATATTTGTCAAGCATTTAAATTAAGCACTTACGACTAATCATTTATCATCTTGAAAACCTTTGTAAATAGACTAATCATTTGTGAAAGGTAACTGAACGAATTTTCGAATGGCAGAATGTCGACAACCTGAATGGCGACAAAGTTGGATTGCTTGTCGACAACTTTGACCAGGTTGCCGACTAGCCTAAATTGGATGTCGACAAAGCATTACACCAATGACAGTTGATTACACTGTATACTCTTCAAGTATGTTTAGTTTGCTTTTTTGCTAAAAAAAATTATTCTATTGCAAAAAGGGGGAAATAAATTATTTGAAAAAATTACTTAAAGAGGTATTCAAATTTTTTATTGTTTTATGTCGCTCATTCTTTCATTACTTTTGAGCAGAGCAATGAATAAAATAAATATTTTTACTGTTTTAGTGCATAACATTGGGAGTTGTGTTACTAATAAAAAATACAACTACCACTTTTAGTGTTTTTGATCACTATTTGCATTATTTGATTTAAGACCATATATGCAGTGGTGTAGTGGTGCAGTGGTGTAGTGATAACGATTCACGATACGCATACGTTTGCCCCAAGCCTGCTAGGTATCATGATAAAGGTTAATATTCATCATAAATATCGTGCTATCATTTTTAGGTGAGACAACAGCACAGCAGATCCATAATGAGACAATAAGAGTAATTGTCAACAAGTTGTTTAAACGACATGTGACAGATTTGCTGCCATCAACTGCAGATGAACTGAAAACGCTCCAGCGTCAAATGGACTTCCCCTTTGCATGGGCTGCAATAAGTGGCTGCCACATTCGCCTACAGTGTCCAGTAGGATAACATTGTCGCAAGGACTACTACAATTTTAAAGGCTTTTATTCTATTATCCTACTAGCTCTGGTAGATGCAAAATGTCCTTTTCTCTGGGCTGCCTCCGGTATGCCCGGCAACTGCCATGATAGTACGTTACTTCAAAGCGCATCACTATGGCCACTCCTTCATAATATGAGCAGGCAAACGATCAGCATGATAAATGGGATTAAAATTCCAAGTTTCATTCTAGGCGACCATGCCTTCCCCTTCCGCAGCTTTTTAATGAAGAGGTTCACTCAGTCGCAAAAGACAGCCCAGCAGAGAAAGTTCAATAAAGCGCTGAGCAGTAGTGGGGTGGTAGTGGAAGACAGCTTCGGCTATCATAAGATGCGCTTCAGAGAGCTATTTCGTGGAAGTGAATCTAGTCCAGAAAATCTGAAGTACAGTGCTGTAACATTGCACAATCTTCTCACAGATAGCCATGGTTTGCCAGTCGGTGGCCCTGACAAAGAGGGCATAGTGCATCTCGAACCACATATTACAAGAGAGAACAATGGTTTAGCATCAAGGATTTGCGACGCATTAGTCCCACTTGTACAGTAGCAACTACTAATTATCCCTGTTGCATACCTTTCTTTTTCACTTTTGTGCTCAGTATGTTTGGGTCGAAACATAAGCCGGTGTAGTCCAATTATCAATCACCTGAGTAAACTAGATGACATTAGCAATTTTATATTTAGTTTAAATTCAAAAATCTAAAGCTATCAATAATCAGGAGCTGTTATTGATTGTCTATTTTATTAAGTAAGGCATACTTAAAATCATCAGACTGTCAACTTGATAAAGAAAATTGCATATATATGATATAAGCTGTTTATGTATGTGTGTGTCTGTCTGCTCAATCCAGATCAGTATACTGGAGCTGTTGCGGTTCTGGTTGTATAGCCTGTTCCTGTTGGGATGGTTGAATAGCATGGAATTGATTGGTGTTGTTGCAAGAATAATTTGGAGTTAAAGAGTCGGTTGTTGTTATTGATCTTGGTGCGCTTGGTGAAATTGGTTGTACAGCTTGTTGTAGTGGATGGAATAGTTGCTGAACTGGAGGAAAACCTTGGTTCTGGTTCGTCTATTTTGGATATTGCTTGTGGATTGCTGCTGCTTGCATTTGCATCATTTGCAGCTGCAAAATTTGTGCCATTGACTCTTGGACACACTTGAATGAGCCAGAAATTTAAGTCACAAATTTGGATATGGAATCTTCCAGAGAACCCTTCCCATCATCTTTCTCTTTGCCTTTGTTTTTCCCATTGCCTGCAAGATAATTAACTATGGTCCCTGATAGTGAACTAATGACTGTAAAAGAAATAGCTGTACTTTCCATGCAAATTGTTGCACAAGGAAAGGCTCAATATCATTCACTGTGGAGGTTTATGATGACAGATCATGATAACACAACTATGCATAGTGACACTACACCATGAATCCAGCCTTATTTACCTGGTACAGGTGTTGCAGGTCTTGACGGGATAGGACCAATTGGTTCCTCAGATATAGGTTCTCCTGCATCATGCATCCCTGGCTCAACGACAGTTGCTGGGTTGTTTGAAGCTTTCTGTATGAGAATCTCACGTAATTTATCGAACCACTCTGTGTATCCATGCTCGACATGTCCCATAAAATAGGCATTGATGGTATAGGTTTAGAAGAGTACCAATTGCTGTTTTCACAGTTTTCATTGCAGCATTCACAGTCTTTACACAAAGTTGCAGTTTAGCTCTGAGCTGTTCAATTGAATATTCTTTTGTTGGGTATCTACAATATAGTGTCAATACTGATGGAGAAAACGTAGAAATTGTGACTATTTCGGCTAAAGATATCTGTAAGGGCCTAGGATGCCTAATTTGAAGAGGATTTTATTTAATTTCAATTTTCAGAGGTTGAAATGTGTTCAAAAAAGATATGGAGTTGCCTCTCACAAGTAAGACGATTCCTATAGACACAGTCAGCACTCACCAAACCGCATTTTTTCCCGAAGACGCAGCAAGTTATATAGAGCCATAATGCGAATTTTCTAAATTTTGGTTTGTTGAAATATACTATGTAATATCATAATGGAACTTCGGCGACAGATAGTTCCTTTACGTCGAAAACTTGCCATGGACCTCCATAGACCTATACAAACCTATTGAACTTTTGTTGTCGAAAGTGAATTTTCTCAATAGTTTTACGATGCTTGATGAAAGAACAATTTTACACAAAAAGTGTCTTGCAAAGCTCGTCATAAGCCCTTGAGCATACCTTTCATGTAATTTTTCTTGAATCTTGGCGTATTGGTGTGAGGTGGAACGGTTACTTGGCTTCACCAACAACTTCTCCACTAAGTCGTCATCATTTACTAAGATGTCAATAAAATCATCTACAACTGGTGACGGCCAGAAGGCTTTGGCTTTTTTCACTGCAAGACATGTATATTCAACTAACATTATTGTATATGTTCTGGTATGTAAATGCGTACATGCTTACAACTACTGCAGTTAATAATAATTTATTGCTACCAGTAAATCAATGGAAATAGCTTAGCCAGTGCAGCTGAAATTTGTTCTCCAAACAGCCAATACAATTTTGGGTCTGAAATGTGCTCTACCCACTAATAACTAGTCATAGAGATTACACAAACTTGGCGCAAATGTTCAAATTTCCCCTGGGCATTTTAATAAGATTTTACAATTACAACTGAAACACCAATGGCTTATCTACTCACCGACATATCGTTGTGTTGATTCAGACTAGTATTTCTAATTAATAAGAATTTATTTCAATAGCCTACTAATAATTTTGAGCGGTTTAAAATACGCGACAATGTAGCTCAAAAAACATAATTCAGTAATTTTAGGTGCCATTACATACTACCCTATGTTTGGGCCAAATAAAATTGAGGCTTTTTGGGCTATAATTTGCGATACATTGTTAAAAAAAACACAAACTGCAATTGTTTCTATTAACTTGTTTTTATCATTGTTAAAATGTAAGTTTAGGCATTTAAAAGTCATTCATACTAATATGTATAGCTGTACAAGTTGTTACCAAATTTGTCCACTGAAATTCAAGTTGAAAAATTGAGCTGCACTGCCTGTGACTAGCTGCATCATTATTTAATAAATGCTGCTGCGGATACTACTAATTATATCTCACATATGGATGCTCATGTGTATGATAACTGAAGTGACTAACCTGTTATATTTTTTTTTATTAGGGGCCAACCTGTTATATTTCTTTTTATTACGGGCCAATCATCACCTTCTTCATTTCATCATCAAGAGATCTCTTTGGGTTGGCAGCATCTTCCTCATCATGATCATCATGGTCTAGTTCAGCTTCAATTGACTGGAAGAAAATTGAGCGATTCAGTCATCAACACTACTATCATTTTATCGTTATCTTTATTATATCAATATATATATATATATATATATATATATATATATATATATATATATATATATATATATATATATATATATATATATATATATATATATATATATATATATATATATATATATATATATATATATATATATATACATATATATATAGGTGAAAGTATGACTGGGGCACAAGATGTGCACAGGGGCCTTACACTAAATAGAAACAATCAAATAAATAAATAATTAATCATTCTTACAGTTTTTGAGCCGACCTGATGATTGTGCCTAGGTTTTTTTTCTTTTTCCATCTTTTTTCTAGCACATGAAACAATTTGTAGTCAGCCAATAGTTTTAACATCTTTTACTACTTTACCTTTTACTATAGTATATAATATATATATATATATATATATATATATATATATATATATATATATATATATATATATATATATATATATATATATATATATATAATATATATATATATATATATATATATATATATATATATATATAATTATATATATATATATATATATATATATATATACTATATATATATATAGTAAAAGGTAAAGTAGTAAAAGATGTTAAAACTATTGGCTGACTACAAATTGTTTCATGTGCTAGAAAAAAGATGGAAAAAGAAAAAAAACCTAGGCACAATCATCATATATATATATATATATATATATTATATATATATATATATATATATACATATATATATATATTTATATCTATATATAATACAAAAAATCATTCATCGTTCTTATAAATATCGATAACAAATAGATGAATACTTAACTTCATCTATTTTTATGTTTGAAATTATGTTAGAAGTTTTCCAAGATATTTTATAGCATTCAATATACTTATTATGTAATAAATGTATATAGTCATACATCGATTCATTTTTATTCAATGTAAACATAAATATTGTGGTAGATTTTAGTGCACACTAGTAGTAAACAGGTCGTTTACGCTAGGAACCTTGCGAGACAATGCGCTAAACTTTTACCCCTCAGCGCTTGGCTAATAGCTGTTGGGTAGAAAGTCCTACTGTGCCGGTGGCATAGTAAGCAGGGCTGGTATTGACCCCTGCAGGGTCGCTAGTGACCCCTACCGACCCGGTACAGCTGTACTGGGCCGGCACAAGATGGCCGCCTTAGAGGAGGATCCTCAAACGTGTCTAAGAACTTAGTCAAGGTCGAGAACAGGAAGTACTCACCCTTAAACTACCAACTCCATGGACCTAACCTCTACGTACAGCCTGGGAGCCCTGTAGGATCACTCATTGGACAATCAGGAGAAAGGACTCCGCCCTTAGCCACTTGGCACCTCCCTTTATTATTCACATTGCATTGTTGATTGGTTTGTTATTTATATAGTTAATGTAATTGGTTAATCTACTTCCTGTGCATTGACTGCTATATGTTTTGTGCTTGTTAGCTCTCCTATAAAAGGAGAGCACACACTGTTAATCTTTGCATTCATTACAATGAGCCATGGCATATACTCTTATATTGCTAAACCCTAGAGGAATAATTACCCTCAGGACAGCTTAGAGAATAAAGCCATTATTACAGACACTACTCGGTACTGTTTGTTTGAGCCATGGGCTCTTGCCTTACCGGGTAATTCAGTTACCCTGCACAGTTGTCACTGTCGGTCAGCACAGTGTCCCCTCTGGAGAGAGGTAGAATACTCGAGATTAGTGGATGTTCGTGGTAACAGACCGGAATCCATTACATTGTGGCAGCGGTGGGATAAACGGTACCTTCCCACGCTGTGCTCTTTCCTGCTACCCTCTGGCCCTGCGAATGCACTGCAGGCCAGCTACCACTGAAGAATGAGAAGTGATATACCGGGTGTAGATCTGGAGAGAGGAGAAGAAATTGATCTACCGAAGTAGTAGATCTGAAGAAGCAATTGACACAAGATACTACCGGATTTCTCTGCAGGCTCGTTGAGTTCGCTCCGCCCTGCAGCAGCTATCCCAGCACACTATCCACTACTAAAGGCTGTCTGCATCAACCGTAGAGCTGCTCCGTTTGCAGCAGTCCAGTACAGACTCTACCGTATCTTCTACAGGCTCGTAGAGTTCGCTCCGACCTGGAGATACCGGCACTGTGCAGAAAGAAGAGAGAGTCGTGTATCAGCTATACAGACTCAGCTACCAGAGGTTATTCAGCTTGGAGTGTTACTCAGCTGGTAACAGTGACCCCGGCACTGTATCCATTTACAGTGTCCCTACACTACTGCCTGTAGGCTCGTAGAGCTTGCCCCGCCCTGCAGCAGTACAAGAAGTTTCGTAACGGTTGTTACAAGCAACGGAGTGCCAGATACTGCCACAGTATCCATTGGACCAACCCCTAGATCTGCTAGAGCCACTGGAAACACTGCTACCGACCCGCATCTCACCTATACCGGCCCGGGATCCAGTTGTACTGACCAGTTCTTAGATTTGAGTTGAGATCACCCCTCTATCTGCAAAGAATGGCCACCCAGAGAACACGCAGCGCCGGTCGACGCACCCGCTGGCAACCCAGAAGCTACAGCAATTGACAGATTGACCGAAGCATTGATGGCTATGATGAGGCCCAACCAAGACAATGCCACCAGCTAGGCTAAAGGCTCCGAAGTTCGACAGCGAAGGAGACGTCGAGTACTTTATCAGTAGATTCGTGGAGGTAGCCGAGATGAACGATTGGCCAGAGAACACGGCCATGTTGTACCTGAGAGATGCATTACGAGGTAAAGCATTGGACTGTGGAAAGCCTCCACATCTGCAGGGTATCTTTGCTGCGCTACGAGCACGTTTTGGGCTAACACCCAGGGAAGCTATGTCCCGGCTGACCAGCCTACGCCGCCAACACAAGACGTCGCTCCAAGAGCATGCAAGTGAAGTAGAGCGCCTAGTGCGCGTTGCGTATGCAGATCTACCTCACCGACCTATGCAGAGGATGATGCTGGATATCTTCAGCACCACAGTCGGAAATGCTTACCTGCAAAGACACTTGTTGGCCATGCAGCCCGTTGACATTGCTGAAGCAGTCAGGGCCGGCAACGAGTACATGCAGATAAAGACACCGTTTGAAGAGCGCCAAACTCATGTACGGATGTTGGAGGAGGATGCCGACAAGGAGGAAGAGGAATGGATGAGGACGGTTGCCAAGGGCCCGTCCAAACGTGTCTCCACCGCTACTGCCGTACAGCAGACACACCACACCCCTACACCTGCCATACCGGATCCTATGACAACAGTCATGGACAGCCTAAAGCTCTTGACAGAACAGTTACGATCGCTGAGAGCGGCAAGACAGGCGGCTCCCTCTCCACAGTTGGAGACAGCGCCTGCAACACGCTGCTGGGGCCGTGGACAACCAGGCCACATGATGGGCACCTGCCCCCCGAACCCAGCGCGCAGTTCACTTTGCAAACAACCCCAGAGAGACGGGAAACGGCCGGCGCCCGCAGTAGCGCCACCGGCAGCTGACTGCAGCTGGGCAAGCCGGACCACACCCACAACCCCTTATAGTCCTGGAACTCTAGGAGAGAGTGGACAACTCCCAAAGGCGCTACAGACAGCAACCAACCACCGCTGGACAAGCCAAACAACTCCTGATGCCCCGTACAGTCCTGGAACTCTAGGAGAGAGTGGACGACCCCCCAAAAGAGCATCAATACCCGCTGACCGCAGCTGGACAATTCCTGACACCCCATATAGTCCTGGAACTCTAGGAAAGAGTGGACAACCCCCCAAGAGAGCACAGACGCCCGCTGAGGACAGCCGGACAGCTCGACAACCCCCCATTAGTCCTGTAACTCTAGGAAAGAGTGAACAACCCCCCAGGAGAACACAGACTGACAGTAGCCGGAAAGCTCGCCAACCCCCTTACAGTCCTGCAACTGTCGGAGAGAGTGGACAACCCCAAGGAGAATGCAAATGACAGCGCCACCGTTGGAGCGACCTTACCAGGCCAGCTACTTCCTGGCTGGAAGGTTAGCCAGTAGACCAGCCTCCCTGTTGATTGACACAGGCTGCCACAACCAACTTGCTGTCGAAGCATCTGTATCAGCAATTGCCATAGTCAGTGAAGGACACGCTGCAACGCAGCGAGGCACATGGACTCATGGCTGACGGGTCTAGGATTCCCTTTTACGGTACCCTGCAAGTAAACTTGCAGCTTCGTAAACCGAGAACGAGCGTTAACTTTGTCATTAGTGACATCAATGAAGATGCCATAATTGGCATGCCGTTCCTCACCTTACACGAGTGTGCCCTACGGTTTCCAGACTCCCATGTCATCATTGACAGACATGTGTTACCTTGCACGGACAAGCACGGGCGGCCACTTCATGATAGTGTCCGTCTAGCGCAAGCAGAGCTGACGGAGAAACCCCCTTACACCCCTGAAGAAGAGGATGACCCCATACAACCACCCGCTGTAGAGAGAACTACAAGTGTAATGTACCAGGCTGTGAAGAGCCCCTCGCCACAGGTAGATGGCAGAAGATTTGAGCCGGATCGGACAACAACTGCAGGAGCTATAGGCAAAACAGTGTTTTCCCCCCGCTGGCTACGCCCCTGCGCTGGGGAGAAGGGAGCCCTGCTGCTGGAGAGAGGCAGCTGCCCTTTGACTATCAACCCTCTGTTAAAAGATGCAGAGATGAAGCAAGCAAGCACAACACAGAGGCAGGCTATGAGAGCGCTCAACTGTGTCTAGATGGGAATTCCCACCACCCGCCTAGAGGAAAGGCAAGGAAAGCAGTAAACAGACCCAAAAAGACTGCAAGGGAGCTGCGGACTGCATCATGCTTAGTTTCAAAAGAATCTCCAGGAGCTTCCCGGCAACCTCCAGTGAACAGAATCACTGTAGCAGACCGTCGGAAGAAATTGGAGAAGTGGCCAAAAACCCCCAGTACCCAAACACTTCCTGTGGAGCCAGACAGTGTGAGTCAGAGTTGTGAACAACACTGCAGCTCAAAGAAGCCACTCATACCCGCGAAAGTCATCAAAGGAGCAACACTTACCTACAAGATGTCTAACCATTGTCTGGAGCTGAGCGACGCAGAGGATCTGCTGCTAGACCTGGATGATTATCCACCTGCCCAGTTGGAGAAGGAACTGGAGACAATGCCCACAGCAGAGCTGTACACCAAGCCAGAGAAAGAGAAAGCAGAGGAGAAGGAGGAGAAGGCCCAGCTAGCTGAGAAAAAAAAAGAGGGTGAGAAATTAAATGCAGCATTTTCGAAATGGTTGTTTGAAAACTGCACACCACGAGGTCCGTTAGCACTACGGAGTGGCATCCCGCCTAGCTATGCTAAACCTATACCTCTAGACTTACCATGCGCTGGTGACAGTAGAGTATGCGCTCTCCCACAAGTTGGGACTGCTGACACCCTCAGAAGGGCAGTAGATAAAAAAGAGCGGGAGATCAAGTGTCCACCACTTGATGCTGCCTGCCTGCCGGCCCGGAGCACCTTTATACTGGCACGGGGTAACCCTGTACCGGCCCGGGGTCCTCCAGAGATTCGGTCAGGGAAGACTGAGAAGTTACAAGGCAGTAGTCACCCTTGTAGAGCTTACCGAAGGAGAAAGCCTGTGGTGGCAGCTAAGGGTGAACGTCCCAGGACATCTTCACCACCAACCTTAGTGCCACACAGCACAGTGCACCACACCCCAGCACGGGATGTTGCTTGCACCCCCACGGTACAGTGGGAAGAGGAGAAAAGGCGCTGGCTTTCCTTAGATAAGGAACGGCGTTCTCCTAGGAATAAGATACGGAAGGTTCTGTCGGCGCCAGAATTTCCAGGGCCACTGCTCTCACCCATACATGACACTATGGTACAGCAAGCCCCGCTGTAATACAGTCAGCCCATTACCACGTTACATAAAGTTTATAATGCACCTGTTGTTGTAGACTCACGCTCCCAAGTGGACGTGACGCCAAGGCTCACCATACGGTTGGTGCAAGCACCCAATCCTCCTGCAGAGGAGACAGAGGAGACAGAGGAGAAGGTGCCAGTTCCCGTTACACCTACCTTGGATGAGGAGCCAACCACCTCGTGGAAGGAGGATGGTCGAAAGAAACCCACAAGATGGCGTATGCTGCGCTGGATTACCACGGAGACTGAGGAGCGGGTGGAACACCTGTTGCAGGAGGCCACGGACTACACTTGTACCAAGTGTAACTATCAGGCCAGAAATACTCGGCAACTAAGAGTACACATGCTGCAGAACTACCTGAGACATTACTGTCGGTGCCACTACGCGAGCGAGAGCCGCGATGCGGTGTACTCCCACCAGAGCAAGTTTGACGCGCCAGGAGATGCCGTCCACTACCAGAAGACGGGGATCATCTATGCTGTTGATCGCCCTAGCTACTCCCGCTTCTGCGAATTTGTCAGGTGGACCAATGCATCTAAGTTTAGGCGATGTCAGCCTACACACCAAGGGGAGCCAACTCCCAGGGTGCCTGTGAGGAAGCGACTGGGGTCTCCAGTACGCAAGGAAGCTCCGAATAAGAAAGACGATCGGAGAGGCAAGCCTACGCCAACTCTTACCGGGTATAGGATACCTAAACGGACAGCCAGGCCACCCAGCGCAACTTGCTTGCCAGAGCCAGAGGTGGCCAGTACCGAGCCAGGAGAAGTGGAAGTACCAAGGCTTTCACGCCACTTCCTTCAACACAGTGACCGTCTGGCTACACATATAGAGGACCACGTCACTGTTCTTGAGCAGCAGCTGGGAGAGCTACGGAGACTGTTGATCAGTCAGACTCTGTCGGAGGGACAGACTACGGTGGCTAAAGCCGAAGCGCAGCTTGTCACCACGGAGGTTGAGCGGTTGCGCCAGCAAGCCACCAGCCTGAGGGACGCTCTCTTCTAAACGAGACGCCGGACAATGTATATAGATATTATTAAATATATACTCCTGTTCTATTATATATCTGTCTATACAATCAAATATATAATCTGGGTACGAGTGTTACCCCCCCACACATATCTGCTCTTGATATTTTGTTATTAAAGCCAGGCTATGACTTTAATGGAGAGAGGTATGTGGTAGATTTTAGTGCACACTAGTAGTAAACAGGTCGTTTACGCTAGAAACCTTGCAAGACAATGCGCTAGACTTTTACCCTCAGCGCTTGGCTAATAGCTGTTGGGTAGAAAGTCCTACTGTGCCGGTGGCATAGTAAGCAGGGCCGGTATTGACCCCTGCAGGGTCGGTAGTGACCCCTACCGACCCGGTACAGCTGTACTGGGCCGGCACAAGATGGCCGCCTTAGAGGAGGATCCTCAAACGTGTCTAAGAACTTAGTCAAGGTCGAGAACAGGAAGTACTCACCCTTAAACTACCAACTCCATGGACCTAACTCTACGTACAGCCTGGGAGCCCTGTAGGATCACTCATTGGACAATCAGGAGAAAGGACTCCGCCCTTAGCCACTTGGCACCTCCCTTTATTATTCACATTGCATTTTTGATTGGTTTGTTATTTATATAGTTAATGTAATTGGTTAATCTACTTCCTGTGCATTGTCTGCTATATGTTTTGTGCTTGTTAGCTCTCCTGTAAAAGGAGAGCACACACTGTTAATCTTTGCATTCAATACAATGTTGCCATGGCATATACTCTTATATTGCTAAACCCTAGATGAATAATTACCCTCAGGACAGCTTAGAGAATAAAGCCATTATTACAGACACTACTCGGTACTGTTTGTTTGAGCCATGGGCTCTTGCCTTACCGGGTAATTCGGTTACCCTGCACAGTTGTCACTGTCGGTCAGCACAGTGTCCCCTCTGGAGAGAGGTAGAATACTCGAGATTAGTGGATGTCTGTGGTAACAGACCGGAATCCATTGCAATATAGCCATAAATATGTATATAGTTATAGTTTTTTGATGATTTCCATTGGCTGGCTGGTCATTGCCACGGAGCATTCAAGGTTATCAGTCAACTTGTAGAAACAGGAAACAGCTGATCATAGACTGAGGAGGAGAAACAAATCGTAAGGTACGAACATTAATAGGACAACCTTGCCTTTTTATGACAACTTTTGCCTACAATACTATACAAATACTAGCCCATTGAACTAACTTAGTCAATGCTTGCTAGTATAGTGAAACAACCAGTACTTGCGTGTGCTGACTTTTGCCTCTGCATAGCCAACAGCTCAACCCTCTCTCATACTCTTGTAAATACTACCTGTCTCTCCCAGCAGCATTCGGTCTTGTTTACCAACCAGACATCCCCCAAACCAACCAGTAGCATTGCCTTCCACCTCTCCAATCTCATACAATCTGGTATAGTCATTACATATATACTTTATATAATATAGCAGACATTTCTGTCATATATTTTAGTATGCGCAGAATAGCCATGATCATAACCACCATGGCAATTCTTGGTGGTTCAGTAAAAAGACAAAAACAAGCTTGTAAGAATCTGTACAAATAGTACGAGAGTTCTCTTCTTTTATTGCGTAACACCAATAATGTGGTAGTTGTCTTCCTTTTTTTGCTGTGTTACATAAAGTATACTGCAGCTGCCATCCATTGGATGTACTACATGAATAGTACATTAGTTTCTCCATGCAGTCAAAAGACACAAATAATGTGGTAGTTGTCTCCTATTAGCTACGCTGCAGTGAAGTCATAATAAATTGCTGCCGAGCCAACTCTTAGTCTATATATAATATAATCTCATTTGATGGTCATGCAAGGAAAAGTAAATTCATATCATAATAAAGTCGTGTTAATTGAACTGTGCTGTTCATTCATTAATAACGACATACATACAAGATATAAAACCTTTGTGAGGTGAGATAACTCCTAGTGTAAAGTCTACATCAGATCTAAGAAACAAAAGGTGGTGAAAGTGCTAAAGTTGACATTCATCAAGAGCGTTGAGCTAGAAGACAAAGATACGTCCATAACAGAGAGTTATACGACCACAGTAGATATTGGGTTAGAGTCGAAGGAGACTTCCATAACCAGCAGTACAAAAAGAGAGGATGACTGGTGAAAAGAAAGCAGTGAGTCATACTCAATGTGTTTAGAATGCATTCCTTAATTGTTGGTAAAATGTAAAGAATGGATGTGACTAATATGCCATTGTTGTATAATATTGTAATAGGTTTTGGACTTGAAAACCCCAGAATGCTAATAAGCTCAAAGATTCTGCCTCTCTCCAGAGGGGACCCCACCTTGTCAATCAGTGCCAATTGTGTGGTAGACTTTAACAACTAGTTAGAGCCCATGGCTCAGGCGTACTAGTCAGGGTAGTTCAGTAACAGAACAAGTATTTAACACTATACAACTCTAAGGATAATGTTAAACAATTTTGTAGTGAGGAATCCAGATATTTGGAGTACATGAAAGAGAATAACTGCAGTGGTCTTAGTCTAGCGGGTGGAAACTTAGCTGGTGTATTCATATCTGCTGTTGAGGGTGGGGGACCAGCTCAAAGAGAGGGTATCAGAGGAGACTTTATCCTGCAGGTAAGACCTCGGGTTATATTCATATGAAGAAAAAAGAGTACTGCTAAAAGCTGTGGATGTCCCATGTACGTAGTACAATGAGAAATGTAATTTGTCAATCGTTTTAGATCAATGGAGTGCCAGTACAGGGTTTTACAAAGGAACAAGTATTCAAAAGATTGAACAGTTTTGTTGAGAAAATTGATTTATTGGTGACTGACAGAACAAAAGAATATTCCAGACTCCTTACAAACGCAAAAAATTACTGGTGATTAATACTGTTTCAGTTTAATTCAACAGAACTAGTTTTGAAATCACTTTACAATTTTTCGTTAATGAGCATGATTTTAATGCATAAAAATGTATAGCCATGTATGCAAACCAATTTGAAGTGCCGACAACTACGAAAATAAAAGCCGAGTTCAAGAACAAGAATGTTCTCAAGGTACAAAGTGCTGCTGCCATAAAGCAGCCAACACGATGATGTCGTATCAACTTCACCTTCAGCTTTGATATGAAAAAAGAGAAAAATTTTTTTTATATGTTTGTAGTTTTCCTC